>VXBA01004302.1:3812349-3889387 GCA_013399895.1 Serilophus lunatus
GGGGGGAGGGGGAGAAGAGTTAAAACCCTTACACACAACAATTAGTAGTAAAAAATAACCCTAAATTAATCTCCAAAACCATCATGAGAAGGATCACTGCATCGTAGTTACCAAGACAATTTTATATTATCTTTCAATGTCTCCCACTCCAAAGCCATCCCATTTTGAGGAGACAGAGCAAGGAGTGGCAGTTATGCAGATGTCTGCCAGTGACTCAGAACAAAACAACAGAGTAGGTAAAACTAGCAGTTTTAGAAACATAAAACACCAAACATGATTGAGATATAAAAAGTCACTTTTAACTGTTTCATTAAAATAATTTAAAATACTATACTCAACAATTTACCATAGTTAGCTAAAACCCTGTAAAGGTCTATCCTTAATAAATGAGGCTCATCTGTAGTAAGTGGCTTGGTACAATCAAATTTGGGAGAGTTGAGTCACACAGACTCAGTTTATTTCATTAACTTACAACTGCTTAATGCTCATGGTAGATGGTCAAATGATATTATTTGTGACAACACTAAATAAAATAAATAAAAGAAAATGAGGCACATGAGGCATTACCAGAATAAATCATACCACAAGATGTAGGGAGATGAAAGCCTACAGCAACAACATTTAGCACCCTTCATTTGATTCACATCCATCAGCTTCAGTGCCAGTGGCTCAAAAAAAAGAATGTAAAGGTAAATGAACACCAAAATATGATATACAGTACTTGAAAAAGAATCACACAGAAGCAAGTAAAAATTCCAGTGTTATTTTAGGCCAAGATTTATTCAGAGTATGAGACTTTTATAATATGCTGCTAGAGTAAAAAAAATTACAGTATAAATGCAGTCATAAAAAATCCAAATAAATAAAATAAACCCATCCACAGATAAGCACTTCTATACAGGGATTTGGGATTGGATTTTTTTTTTTTTTAATAGATGGTTCATTCCATCCTAAAGAGGATGCATAGTCACTTAAAATTTTAATTGTGGTTCATAAAGCTGACTGCCTTGTTATTTGCTTCAGTGTTCACAAACAAGTAGTCCTCTGTCTCTTATTTTAATTTGAAGAATTGAGATAGACTTCTGATGGGCTCCCTAGCTGTGTGTCTGTGGATTACAGTTCAGAGGGCTGTATGCAGGGGGCCTTTGCCAGCTAAAGCAATTTCTTAGCCCTTGCCAGTTCCTACATAGTATGGTGGTTCTCTCCCCTTCAGCAACATTTCATGCCAGATATGGCCATTTGACAGGCTGATCAACTGTCTGTTCTGCACAAGGCTACCCCGTGTGGAAAATGTTAGGGTGTTCCTTGCTAAGGGATGATGTATGTAATCATGACTCAGAGTAACACCGACAAAAAAAAAGAGACCTGCATAACATAGAAGACCTGAAAGATGACAGCATATACGAAGTAGCACTTTCCAATAGCCTGCTTATCCTGGAGCAAACAATTCAGCTGCTGGCAAGAGTTGCATGTGGCAGCACATGGCAAGAGAAGAAGAAGCAGAAACACAGAAACAAGGAGCCATTTGTGCAGAGGCCAGTCCAGCCTCCACCTTGCAAGTAACACCAGCTTACACCAGTGCCCTAGAAAAGTTCTTGCACATTTGCTCAACAATCCACAGGGGAGGCTTTCTCGGTCTCTTCTGACACTTTTTATGAGCCACTGTCAGAACATATTAGCCTAATTAAATGCATAAAACTTCAGTGAAACCACCAGGTCTGAGAGAAATCTAAGGGGAAGCACAAACAACTAGAAATGTAAGTTTGTCCTACGTGAAATAGGAGAAAAGAAAAATGAGCCTTTGTATGCCACGCTGCATCCAGGTCAATCCTATCTAACTATCCCCAAGCAGTCGCACTACATACCATTCTTGGACTACTATATACTTGTGCAGTATATCAGCATTTATTATCACACTAAGTTTACAACATTGATTGGTTTTGATTTCAATAATCAGAGCTCTTTCTCAAGGCTAACTAGTCTATGACTGCAGCTTGAATGCTTGATTTCCTTTTTTCTTAATTGCATGTAGAAGAAACGCTGCTATATCTCATAAGATTTATATCCAGTTCTTTTATTAACAGGCTAAAAAGCAGTAGCAAAGAAAAGCTTTGATGATAATAATAAAAAACCCTTAACCTTATTTCATACCTGTAACATCATTCCCGGAAAAATATTTTCCTAGTGTTTGCTCCACAAATGCTTTTTATATTGCTGGAACTTAAATTGTAATACTGTTGCAAGTAGGGATGAAACATTAACAAATTTAGGTTACTAGAGCTGGATGAAGATTATACATTTCAAAGGTTTAAATAGGTGTTTGCCTAAAACCAGCAATCTCCATAGAAAACAAATTTGAGGAGGAAAACACCAGGATTTTCATTCTATTTTCATTGAAATGGCATGGGGCTTTTTTGGTTAATGACTGAATAAATCAGAATTTCAGCTTTATATTCACAGTATTTCTCCTAGTTATTCTGTTTTTGATATAAAACTGTACAGCAGCTGAAGAAATAACTCTCCTTAAAATGTAGTCTAAAAATCTGAATCGGTCAGGTAGTTGGACTAGATGCTACATCCCTTTCAGCTGAAATAATCTATTCTTATTAGCTAGATTACTTCCCAGGAAAAAGTAACCCCTCAAAAATGTGATTTAATTTATAATTACAGCTATAAGAAGAAGAATCTGAAGATAAGTCAGTGTTCTTATAGAAGTGACAAAGATGATAAGGATGATCCAGAGAATTATAAACTCATGCTTCTCATTTAAGTACTCAAGAAAATTGTTGAGAAAGTCATTACAGATGTCATTATAAAGTACCTGAGGCACAAACCAGCATAACTTTCTCTAAGTGTAAATTTTGCTTAATATATTGGAATCCTTTGAAAAAGTTGGAGAGTGAGTAATGGAGGAAATTTAGCCACACTGTAATTTAAACAGTTTATGAAGAAACCATTCTCGGCTTTATTTTGGTGAAACCAGGGTAGAATTTAGGAAATAAAAATAAAGAATTACAAAATCAATTTTCAACTTTTGGCATTAAAGCTATTAAGTATCATTTGGGGCCTGAATTTCACCTCTTTCTGTTCCCCTCCTGCCCTGAAGCAGGTAGTCTCTACACTGTGGGGTAGAGACATTAGGTTTATCTTTAGTCTTTATAACTCAGACAGCTTCTCACAACATTTCTGTAACAAAAAATGCAAAGTCTTTTCCTTCTCACTATGAAATTAAAGCAAACATTAATGCAGTCACTCTCCCATAAGCAATAGCCCTACCAGGTTTTTCAAGAATTGGGCATAAAAAGAACCCTATGAAAACATCATAACAGAATCACACAAAGATATAAAGACAAATTTAAAGTTCATGGCTGGTGAGAGAATCTCTTCTAGTGCTCATCACAACTCAGTATCATGTCCTACCTGAATAAAAATATTGAAAATAAAATGCCTGATATTGATGATTCAGTAGTCCTGCTGTTCACTGGCAATTAAAAGTTTCATCTAAGAAAACTTATCTATATATACACGTATGGACTAGTAAAAGTAATTTTGTAGTTGGTTAGAGACAGAGAAGGCAAACAAAAACCTCCTGAGGTGGTTAATGCAACCTGCATTAGGGTTCTTACAAAGTTCTGCAGACTGAAGTTCTTAAAGCCTGAATCACAGCCCCTTCACATCTTTTGCAGTTATTCACACATACATGAGACAAGTGTAAAGCCGATGTTCAGATGTGGCATTGTTTACTTCCACCCAGCACAGCTCTGAATGTCAACAGAAATTATCTCAAGGCACTGTCTTATCCAGCTCATCTTTCAGTTCAACATGCTGCTAGAACTGGAAAACTGTAAAAGCCATCAACTCTATTGCCTAAAAACTCAATGTCCATAAGAAATTCAGAATATACTTTAATGTCTTTTTAACTGTTTTAATAAAATCTGTAATTAACTAAATGAGGATCATAAATGTTATGTTTTATATAAAATGTGACCTGATCAATATATGCAAATGACTTTTCTGTTTTATTCTTGGTGAAAGCATCTGAGGCCCAGGAAAGTATTAGTAACATAATGGCTTCAGTATAGTTTCCATCAGAAAATTCTGAAGGATGAGAGCTATTTTATCGTTATAAACATTAACAAGATTTACAAGCCCAAATAAAATGGGCAAACTCTAATCTATTTTAATCTAGTGCATTAGTAGTCTGCGTGATACTTAAAAGCATGACACTGGAACAGCAGAACCAGAAAGTCTATTAGGTTCCCAAGAGCTATTGTTCCTCCATGCTCTTTCTGCAACTTCCTCCAAAGGGCTGGAGCTAAAAATGTGTTCCTGCTGTCACCAGGACTAGATGGAGCTGGAGGCTGGCCATGAGATTTCATGTTCTCCTAAACCTCATCAGCATTCCAAATTACATTTCTGTATAGAAGCAAGCAGTGAGAAGAGGAGGGAGTGGCAAACCAGCAAACTTCATTAAAAACCCCAAGAGTTTCACCATCAGGAGCTGGAGATGTGGAGCTTAACACAGGCAGAGAAACCCTCTGCACAGAGCTATGCAAATGATCTGAATTTAAACTAACAATACCTTCAAGAATGACAAATCCTAAACAAACCACAGGCTGAGCCAAAAATCCATAAATTTATCTTTGTCAAAACATCTGTTATTCAGAAATTTTTGCACAGAGCTCAGTATGATAATCATTTTATTCATTGACACTGTCAGACTACTGTCACCTACACCTTGCTCACAAATAACTTAATGTCCAGTTTCAATATTCAAAAGAAAGTCAAATGATACCTGCCCATCCTGAGCATGTAGAAAGAACACTAGTCTCAATCATTGCAAATGCCTATTGAGAACAGACCAACTTGAAGGCTTATGTCTATGTCTTCAGTGTTTTAGTTTTCAGAGCAATTCTCTGAAGTATTCAAGGGTGGGAAGGGAAAAACAGACAAAAACTGCAATGAAAATTTCATTATGAAAATGAAAGAAATACTTCCAAGTTACACAAATTAAAGTTAAGGGCCATCCAAACCCAAAAGACAAACAAAACAATCCTACGAGTGTTCCTATGAGTGGGAGAGATGGGTAAAATATAAGGAAAAGGAAGAGGGTTAAAAATGAACAGTAAAGAAAATATTCATTAATTCTACTCATAGTTTTGGAAGGAAGGGCCATTTTAAAATAAAGAGATCATAAGAAACTGTTATTGACCCCAAGGGATAGGGAAGAAAGCAGATCAGGAAATGTTTACATAGATAAGAGAGGTATGTATAATGGCTGGTCCATTGCCCAGGAGAGGTTTCAATTACTTCTCCAATCGGCACAACAGTGGGATTACAAAGAAAGCATTCACTTTCCTGGGGTTGGGACAGAGTCAACAGGTTTGGAAAGATATTCTGAAGTTAGTTTAAGGATTTAAACCAAATAAAATGGGCAAATATCTGTAGTTTAATGTTGAGCACAAAGATTCTAATGTACATGGCTAAAAATCCCTCAAATCAAAGAGCACAAAAATGGTAGAATTTTAACAGATAAAAATATGGGAAAAATTTGTGCAGATTAAATAATTTAATACAATTCTTATATCAAGGTTCTTTTAAAAACCAGTGAAAGTATGTGCACTTCAGTTACAAGATAGTTTATAACTTGTACTCATCCCCAACAGTATTTTGCTTAAAAGAGAAACAATTATATTGAAAATTCTGTGAACCTTATTAAACCCTATGTATCCCTTTAGCAACATAAAAATTGTGCTACCCATCTTTGAATGCTAAAATAAATGAATGGAAAATACTCTAAGGTCTCAGTACTTGAGAGACTTAAATATGTAACATCATGCAGTTCATATGTTTCCAAGAGGATCCTGGGAGCACAAATCTTCATAATATTTAAAATAAGTTGAAGACATAATATAAAATGAATGAACTAACCTAATGCTAAGAGAATTAGTAGCATTCATGCAACCTAGTCCCCAAATTGAGGGCTGCTAATTTCCAGGGAAGGATCAGTAATTTCTCCTCTCTCTTCCTGTTAAGATTCACAATTCTACCTACACTCAGCAGACACCTCTAAACCTCAGTTTAACAGTTCCACGAGGTTCAAATTTTGTTCTCTTGCTTCCTTATTTCCCTAGACTTTCATACATCCGTACTCTTTAGTCCATTCTTCAATCAGCCTTCTCCCCTCCACTCACATTTTTTTTTCTTTGTCTCATTTCCACCCTGGATAAATCTGACTTGCGCAAACTTTCTACAATGAGAATTGCACAACATTTGGACACAAAGCACTCAGGATTTTTGATGAAAATCACTGGTGGTCCAAATGAGTATGTCTTCCCTTATTTTCAGCTTCAACCACACCTTTTCCCTCTGCATCCTATTGACTTCAGTAGCATTGTGATTGTTAATATTTTAAATTTAACCTCAGGTTGATTAGATAACTTCTGTATCTTATTCCCTGCTTAGAAAAACTCTCCTTATTTCTTCTAAACCTTCAACATGACAATCCTTTTGTTGTGGTGTTTGGCTGTTTACTAGGTGAGCTGGTGAAAACTAAGAAACACATCAAGGGGAAAAGACAAGAAGAAATTACAAAAAAATCCCTAAACAAAATAATATTTTCTCTGGCTGATGCACTGATTCTTCATGTCTGGGAAGGTTCTTCACTTCATAAGCCTATCAAAGGTCATTAACTGACGCACTAAGTTTCATTCCAAGTTCAATTGGACACTTGGCTATTACAGGGAGAGTGCTGCAGCATCTTCAGGACCTTATGCCAGATTTATTTATTTTAAATACTGAACTGGGAAATTAAGGAATCCAGATATAAGAAGAAAAACATCCATTTGTAAGTAGGAAAAAAAATAGAAGGGAAATTCTACATTGATATGAAACAAACTGGTTTAATTTTTAGGTGTCATCTTCCTTTCAAAGCTCAAGGCCAATTCCCTACTTGCTTTTGTAAAGTGAAGTGATAAATTGCATTCTCTTGGTTGTGGTGATACACTTGCGGTTACCGGAAATCTTATAATTTATAACAACCAGGACTCATTCTCCCTTTGCCTGAAATCCTGTAAAGTGTGCTTAAATGAGGCTGTCAGGGCTTTTCACTTGGCAGCTCAGAGGCCATATCCTTGCTGCAAAGGACAGTCAAGTAATGCATGGGCAATCAAAGAAATTATAAAATTAACCCAGCTGGAGGCCAGGCTGGGCTCCCTGCCAGGGCTACAGAGGCACTATGCCTTCACAAGGGCTCAGGGCTCTCGGTTATGATTGCAGTGACACTTGTGTGATGGCAGTATATGACATCTCATGGCAGGGTGAAGGTGATGGAGGAGAGAGAAAGTGTCCTGAAATTAGGCACTCCAAAAAGGTAACCCAGACTCTGTCTGCAGCAGCATGAGGAGAAAAATTGGCCTTCACAGAGGTCTCCAGTGTGAAACACAGCAGCACAGGAGCACTGGACTTTGGGAATTAGCCAGCAATGCTGAGACATGATTTGGGGGCTTTATTGTCCTGTTACCTTACTGCCTTGTCCCTGCACTGGTAATAGGGGAATGGGGAGCAAGATTTCTATTTAAAAACGTTCAGAATTAGATACTTGTGGCTTATTTTCCCCTCTAGGGAAAAGAAAAAGCAAAAAAATAACATAAAAGCCAGAAATTTAGAATATCCTTAATCCTGTTCAGGTCAAAGATCTTCATGCTGTTTTACAATCTAAGTCAATTAAAACACATTCATAAGGAGACTTGGGTTCAGTTCTTGGATGCTCCTAGACATCTCCATTTACACACAAATGTAAAAGATGAGGGGCATACGCAATTTCTAATCTTTTTATACATTGCATTTTTCAGAGCCTAGATCACTTTCCCAGATGTAGCTGCACCACAGGCAGGAACTTGCTCTGTTCGTGCTGCACACCAAACAGTTACACAAGATCTTCTGTTTATAACTGCATCCCTTTTTTCTTTACTCTCTTTAGTACTGCAGGAAAGTCTCCACTTTTCAAGATACTTCCTGCAAACCTATTGCTCACATATTTCCGAGATGAAAATAATTTTTGCATTTATGGGGCATGGTTTGATTATACATAAATATTATTTCATTATTTCCTTGTCTTTCTGGTGTTTGTTTCTTCTTTCCATTTCAGCACCAATTCAATCAGAAAACGTAGATTTATTCCTTCATCTTTTTGATGAAGACATTGAATATGTTTTTGTAAGAATGAATGTCATTATATTATAAAAATATAATCAGACAAGTATTAGTAAGAAAAATACTTAAGAATTAACAGCTTTTAATGGGAATGAGAAGCAGTTTATAAAAAACAAACCATTCTTCAGAATACCTTGACCATAGCCACATAAGAACATATATTTACCCCTTACATTTAAATAGCATTCAATAAAAACAGATTTCTCATGGATTACAAACAGATTGTATTTACTCCTTCTCATCAGTTATTGTATTTACTCCTTCTCATCAGTTATGTGGTTTCTCACCATGTTGCTTCCCCCACATTTTTATTCAAAAAATGCCCAGCTGTTTATCACAAGAGACTGTTGACAGTGACTTATGCCTGTACAATTGTCACAAGAATCTGTAACTTGGATTTTTATACCATAATTTTGACATTTACATTTGTCAAGATATATTCTTCATAGGATACAAAGAGGGAAAAGTTGCCTTTAAAAAGATGAAACAACTAATTAGAATCCAAGTGACAACAGAAAACCCAACAAAATATTCATGAGCTTAAATGAAAAAAAAAATAGACAAAACCTAAAAAAAGAGTTGGGATCAATGGATTAGACAGGCCACCCCATGGTGTGAATAGCAGTTCAGTGTCCAATAAAGGCCTTGGCCTTGTCCCAGCTCATCACTGAAAGGGGCCCAGGCTGTGTTGCCCTTCCTGGGCAGGTTTCCTCTGCAGGACAGGGGCAAGCCTTGGTGTGACAGGCACTGTTGAGCAGGTGGCACAGGGGCTGTGCAGCAGAGAGGTGGCTGGGGTGATTGAGGATGTCAGTAATCTCTCCTGCCTCTCAGCATTTCTCATTCACATTGAAGAAAACAAAATGTAAACACCACAATGTACAGTGAAAGCTACCCTATTATAGCCAGTCCTTCCTCGCACACAACAGACATATTGTGCATGGAGCAAGGACTGACAGTAAGGGAATGTAAATCCTTTTTAATAGTATGAGGTATAAATAGAATAAAAGTGAAGCATGTACTGTGCTTGTCTTTGCTATGAAGAGGTCAAGAGTTTGCTTTTGAAGGAGAAAGATTTTTTTTTTTCCCTTTAAGGCTGTAATGCTAATAGTATTATTAACATGGTTAGACAGACTTAAAAAACCATGTCCAGACAAATATCCAAATGTGCTAAGGAAGTAGGGAGAGAAACTAAGGAATTAGCAAACACATTCACAAGTTCATTTAGTTTAGAAGAGGCCCCTGGGGACTGGAAAGTGGATAGCATAACGAAGTTATTTTAAAAGTGCCTGGAGACATAACAGGAAACCATAGACCAGTTAGCTTGATATAAAGTGGAGAGAAACTCCTAGAATATCAAATGGGAAAACACTTGAAGAAGCACAGCTTGATTAAGGATTGACAGTATAAGAGTAGAGAGAAGGGAGGGGATAGATCAGGGGTTCATGGTTCGCTAACTTGCTGGGACTGTTTGAGGAGATTTCTGCCACAGTAGTCAGTGAAGTAGGCAACACCAATATAAACCTTCCTCTCTATTAAACAAAGCATATGCTCTATTTCAGATGAGAATTAACTTCTCTCTTTGATGGCACACCACCACAGCCTCTGTGCCAAAAAACCTGATCATGTCCAGACATCCCAAAATATTCCCCGACAAACACCACCTTCTGGGGAAAGCTGGTCCTTCCATAAATACATTTTCTACACAGAAATTATCTGAACCAAATCTAATGAACAATTTAGTGTTACTTTTCATCAGCTGTGTCTAGCAATATCAGCTGCAGTGCTGCTTATCAGAAATCCTTATTCATGCTGTAAAATACTTTGCAAGAAAATATAAAAAGAAAAATTAGGAATTGGGTCCTGTTTTTAAATCCTCAAAATGGAAACAGCTTGAAGTTTGATTTCTTTATACTTTACATGAAAGTAAGCACATTCTCTTGATATGCCACAGTCTGTAGATAATGAACCAGGCTGAAAAGACAGCACTGAAAGTCTGCTTTGATTCACGGGTGAGACAGCACAATAAAGGCAATGAATATGAAGCCGTCTACCACTCAGTAAGCATTTCAAATCAGTTTCATGATTATAAATAATTGTTACCATATTTGTAAAACTGAACATTAAATTCCTCTTTTTGTTAAAGACATAATTGTCCAATTCATGTGAGCAGAAGTTATTCCTCTTCCTCTGTCCCTTTTAAGTAGCTGTTACTTTGCTAAGTTTTATTACATGAAATAAGAGACCAGAGATGCTGATCAGCACAGTTAACTGAACTGGAATGTTACTAAAAAATGAAATGTTGTTGCGAAGGAAACATTTGGCAAATGCAAAAGTCACATTGTGGTCATGTAGAAGTATTTTACGATTAGACATGTCTCATTCTATTCTTCTGCCTGCCTTTGAGGAGCCAAAATTAAGTTGGATTTCTGGCTATAGGTTGTGATCTCCCAGCCTGGGATGACTGTTTATATGTTTCAGAGGATTCAGCTAGTTGACAAGACATGCCATTTTCAAACAGAAATAGCCTGGCTATAACAGCAGATCCAACACACATGAGTTCACATGCCAGAAGTATATCTGCATTAGCAGCAAAAAGGTTGTAAAGTATTAATTAAAATTGTTTACTTAATGATTAATTTGGTGCTATGACTCTCACCGTCAAGAACTTCCACATTTAGGAGGAAAAAAAAAAAAAGTTGCTGAAAGGTGGGATAAGACTGACAGGGCAGAATTATCCCCTGGAAAATCTACAGACAACTGCAGACAACTGATGAGACTTTCAAATAAAAGTTAGCAGTTGTAACAGAAACTCAACCAGCAGAGAGCCATAAGGAAATACTGGGATTTTAAACCAGAATTTGAAACAATAGCAAGAGTTGGAAACAGCTGATTTAAAACATCAATTCCAAGAATCCTGTGAGTTACTTTTTTTGTCCTGCCTTGAAAAAAAAAAAAATAATAATGGACTGGCAGAAATTATATGCAGTTACATATAACATGTAACTGAGAAGTAAAAAGCTAAACTGGAATCCGAAGCTCTGTATGAGAGTTACATTATAACTCACTGTAGCTCACCAACACTACTTGCACTAAAGGAAGACAATTAAGAAAATGGCAGTACAATCTGTGATGGCTTCGTGTTTTGAGCACTGTGAACACAGCAGACGGAAAGAGATTTAAATACAATCTGAAACACAGTATTCACAGCTACTGGTATTCATGCCTTTTCTCAGATTTTCTTTATTCTTTCACCAACCTGAAAAATACCTGGTTTTCATTCAAAAAGCAAGCGTCATGACCTTCTCCTTATACATCAACAGGAAATTTGCACGTATGATATGGAGTGCCATGATGTGCTTTGCAATAGTTTTCGTAGCCAAATATTTTCTGCTTCACATTCTATATTTGCTCACATAGTTCCAACATGGTATTTTTTCCTGTCTCCCTTCCTACCTGTATAACGGAGGAATAAAGATCCTATAGAGTCAAGATAAAGTCTGCCAGGCAAATCCTTTAAGTGATGATCTTTGTGATGGACTAAAGTTGCCTGACTTCTTTTTCTTTAATAATAGAATCGTTTTAATAGTCTTAAAGGTCTTCTCCAACTGAGTCCAACTGTAAATCTAACCTTGTCAAGTCCACCACTGGACCATATTCCTAAGTGCCACATTTATATTTCTTCTGTCTGAAAGAAAACATAATGGAGTTCGGCTGTACCTGCCACCAGATCTCTGGATGTCACTGATTCTAGATGTTGCTGAAAAGAAATGAGAAGTAATTCTACCTCAGGCTAATCTCCTTAGAGCATGCAGCCCAGTCCAATAATTCCCAAAGATAGTTTGCTCATTTTCCATGGTACTGATAATTTTTCTCAGGTTTCAGCTCCTCTGACACTGCTCCACCAGCAAAAGCATGTCTCTATCTGTTCTCCTTTCCTCTTACATCCAGAGATACAGCCAAAAATGTTGGTATCCATAGCATTGCCTGCTGGCAAATGGTTACAAGCCAATTTCCAGTTCTTATCACTGTCAGCAGGTTGACACAGTCACAAACCATCAAGCCATGTGTTATCAATGCCTGAAGAAAAACAGCAGAAGACAGCTCCTAATTTCTGCTTGCTCATGCATGTGAGCTGCTAGAAGCTAGAAGCAGAGTCCCAGCTCTGCCCTGGACCCTTCTAAGATGATTCATACACCTGAGAGTGAAAATCTGTAATTGCAATTACTCCTAGCCCTAGCTAAATTGCTATTTTGAAGGTTTCTCCCCCAGTTATATTCCCATAGTTCAATGCCAAATTACACAATATTATCTGAAATGTCATCTATGACTTTGGAGGCTTATCAGAGTTGGATTAACTGGTTAGTATGAGACCTCCTTAATGAGATGAATAGCTGCATAAAACAATGACAAACCCTGAACCCTTGTATTTGGATGATAATATATATATAAAATATTAGTAAGAGTTTTAGTGCTGGTAAAGTGGTAAGTAGATAAAACTGGCAGCTGCTCTAATGAGATAACCACCTAGCTCAGACTTCTGAGGAACATTTAAACACAGACATGAAAATACATTCTTTGTTCCCTCACTTCTTTACAAATCTCTGCTTTCTTCCAAGTCCCCATGACAGCAGACAGCTTTCTCTGCACAGAGATCTTCTGCTTATAAATTTCACACTAAACAACTCTGAGAACAGCCGGATAGACTTTCCAGATATAGCAAAAGGCACCCATCTTTTCACAGCTATATGAAAAACAATCCCAGGGTTGATGGGTCAGGTTGTTTTTCAACTGCTATATTGTAAATAAAGTAGTAAATCAAACAGTATTCAAACAATGTAAAACACTGTATTTTTTAGACTGGCACATCTCATAAACACCTTGTCCAATTCATTTCTCTCACCATCCTCTGTTAAAAAAATAAATAGGAGTTCTCTCAAGGAAGAGGAGACTTGGCTGCACAGTGAAGTTCAAAATGAAATCAAACTCAGATTTATGGCAAAAAAAGGCTAATTACTAGCTTAAGCATGGAAACAATTGTCTTGTGTAATATATTATGATGAATCAGCAGAGCAGCCACAGGTCATAGGGGACAGTGTGAGGAATGGAACTGCTATTTTTGTCAAGAGGTCACACATCATCAAGAGACAGATTATTTAGAAGAGATCAAACAATCCTACAGCAGCTGCTACAAGGAGCTGGCCAGCCTGTAGTGGGGACAGGATAGACCTCCCTCAGAAAGGAACAGGTTCAGAGTTCAGGAAAAAATGTGTTGCATTGCATGGTATTAGAAGGACTGAAGCAACAGCTTCTTGCACTGCCCTGTACTCCCTCAGCACAATGCTATGCCAATGTGCTAGAGAAGCCTCACAAGACCCCCTGGCACCAAAGCCTGGCTGGCAGACATGATGTCTGTTCATCTTGTACAAAACAGACTGATGGAGGATAGCCAGTCCTTAGTTGGCTTACTTTGAGCTAAACTGGAAATCTATTCATTATAACTGTTAAATGTAGCAAGACAACATGATTCTGTAGTTCTACTTGATTATCTTTCCTTTATGACATGTTCCAATTAGCTACTAGACCCCAAAAGGCGGTCAAAACTGTAGGCCTAACAGTTGCCTCCTCTGCACCACAGCACACAGAGGTGCTTAACAAGAACATGAGGAAAAGGCTGGTATGTCCTGTCAGTCCACTCTTCCCTATGAAGAAAATTACTGCCTACACAGCAAAAAAACTCTCTCTCGAAGTTACCAGTTTGTTTAATTTCTTAAATCTTGCTCATGCTACTCTCACCTCCACTGCCAGGGGCATTTATGTGCAACCCATCTACTGCCACATTCATTTGGAAGATTTTTCCTGTATTTGACATTGCATAGAGGCCCATTCTGGGGCTTTGTTTCAGAAGGCTAGTTGCCTTTTACTGTTTGCAATAGACCAAAGCTTTGTCATTTGTCCAGGTCTATTTTTTCTACTATATTTCACAGATTTTCAGTATTTGTTTTTGCAGGTGTGTTACTGAACAGCAAACAAAAGTTCTCTATATTCTAAAACTATTTACTGAAGAAAGTCTGCACCTTTCCATAAATGATAATTATTCTTGTAACTCTGTAGCATCACAAGAGACCCTACTGATGTCGAAGAGAATCCTAGCCTTCACACAGTACAGCAACATACATGAGGGAGAAAGACTCTGGGGAGAATGGGTGAGAGTCTGGTATCTTACAGAAAGAAGGGTGTTATCATGCCTGTACATACACAGCTCTGCCAGCTCAAAAGAGTCACGTCCTGTCAGAACACTCCCAAAATATTCAACACTTACGCCCATTTTCAAGGAGCTGAGCACACACTGCTCACCAAGTACGGCACCAGGAACACAACACTTCCTGGAGAGCTCTGCAAGCCTACACAGCTTTCTGAAAATTACTTTTTTTTTTTTTTTTTTTTTTAAATTATTCAATTTTTTCCCCCTTTTATTTTTTTTTTTTTTTTTTTTTGAAAGTAATGCACTTTTATCCCTCTTTAATGTTGTTTTAAAGTCTGCAAAGGTTTAAAGGTGCTTTATGAAACTCAGTTCAAATTTTAGACAGGTTTTATTTGGCCAAAGGGACACAAAAGACAACTTTAGAGTTGCAGCAAGACCTCAGGGAGCTAAAGAGAAGCTGTGTAAGCAGCAAGATGGTTTTTTCTGCACCGAATTCCTTGAATCAACCCTGACATTATTCTTCCCCATTTAATTTTATTATCCCACTTAGCTTTCCAGTCACATTAGCAGGAAATTCCTATGTCTTATACCAATACCACCAAGGAGAAAAGCTACACTCTTCATTTTATCTGTTACAAAGTGATCTCTTACACAGAGACCAGAAATTCTGGCCCCTCTACCTAACCATATCTGTTTGAATATTTGTGGTATTGGTAGTTGCATGAGACAGAAAAGCTTTAATAATGCAACAATTTTTGGCAACATTTTAGACTCAAAAATGTATTTTTAGCTATATTTTTGTATGCAGAGGAAAACTTCATCAGCTTTACCACATCTTTTAGTAGAAAGTTCACTGTTTTCTAAAGAGCAGCCCTTCTTGATGGAAAATTCGGCATGAATGTGCTCAAAACTAATTTTTTCAGAAGACATAAGATTTTGTATGAAAAACAAAATAAAAAAATATCATGCAGAGTTCCTTTATGTAGTCACTGTTCTAACACATTTAAACCTAAGAAATCATTCTCTTTAAAGACATCAATGTGCTCCAAAATCCACAGCTAAAAGGTGATGTAGATACCATAACTGAAAAGAGCGCTAGCAACTGGGAACATCCCAAAATATAGATATATACACATCTCTAAAAAGAAAGTTTCCCATGGAGACATATTCATCAATATCTCTGAAGTGGTGGAGAATTGTTTCCAAAAGATTAAAGATCTCTTGCTGCAACACTAGTACAAATGCATTAGTGCCATGCATCAAACTGCATAGTTAAAAGGACTTCCATTCATCTGATTTTTCTCATGAACTGAGAAGAAAACCATGGAAGCTTGCAGGAGCAAGCGTCTTTAGGAACCAAATGCTTAGCACCACAAAGGTATCTTACACTATAATTAAATGATTTATCAGAACAGACATTCATATAAAAACAAAAAGGGAAGGGGGAAATAAAAGGGATACAGCTTAGCTGTTTTACCAACAGGAGAGTTTGCTTGCCAATGTATCTTTTTCCTTTCCCAACCTCAATTTCACAGTGACTCAGACTTCTGGAACAAAGATCAGAACAAAAAGGCATCACTGCCTTATGACACACTAAAGCCCCTTTGATCCATTCCCTTTATTTCATAATTATTTAACATACCCAGAAAATCCTCACTAACTGCAATCAATCTCAACTTCGAAATTTCAGAAGACTGGATCAGCAGTAACTGCATTGACATCTAGTTCCAAGACATGGTTTAGTGGTGGACTTAGCAGTGTTTTGTTTACAGGCGAACTTGATGTTCTTAAAGATCTTGTTCAACCTAACTGGTTGTATAACTCTTTGGCTTTCTTGTGGTCTCTATCATAGGATATATTGGCAAAGCATAAAATTATTTACACACACAGTGTCTCTGTTTCTAGTCGTTTCTTACAGCCATTCATATCCAGGCACCTTCATTTCACTACTACATTTATTGAAAATAATCTTGCATACTATCATTTAATTTTTCACCAAATACATTTGAAAGGTACTTTTTATTCTTTCATTTACCTTCACTTCTATTATGATTTTCTGCAGTCTATCCACTTATTTCTTCCTAACAAGTCAAGGTCTACAAAAAGTGTTATTGGCTGATACTGTCCTGACCCAGGAGGTGTTCCAAATTGAGGCAGAGAGAACTGAGCAGACATAGCAACTTTGCCAGCCTCAGTCTAGCTACCTACACCCAGCCTTTTTTTCTATTCTTCACCACTTGCTTTCTTCACCACTGCCTTTCATTTCCTTCTATTAGTAAGACAGTCTCACTTAACTGACAAAGATTTTTTGATTGCTCTGCATTATTGCTGATGCAAACATTACTGTGAGCAGAGAGACAGCTAAACTGCATGCTAGCATGGCTTGTCAAATTTCCATCAGAAAAGAAAAAAGACTATATGCACTATTGTGCCTTCTTCAAGAGCACACATAAAGCTGGAGCGTTCTTTTACTATTCTGTCCATGCTGCTCCTTTCTTTACACTTTTGTCTGTTTGTACTTTCTCATCCTCAAGGAAAGAGAATTAGACATTAACAAAGATAGCAAAAAAATGCTCCTGCTCTTCTCAGTTAAATTTACCTTTTTCCTCAAACCCCCAAAATCACTGTTCCTAATATCATTTAGAAAACTAACTGCTGTTCAAGGAAAAAGCAAATAAAAAAATGCTTTCAGTTTTATTTACTAATTACCCTTTTACTAGTAGCAATGTGGTCACCCATGTCAGGCTAAGAATATAAACAACACAAAGTTTTATAGAGAGAACAGCATCATGCCACTAATGCAGCTGAGAAGACAATTCTTCCGACTTGAAACTTCAAACTACTACCAATATTAGGAACAGCTGCTCTGAATTAAACTTACCCATCCTAATTAAGTGCATTATTCTAGGCTGTCTAGCACCTGTGCCTGAATCAGATCTTTAAGGATTTTTAATTTTTTTTTTTATTATTTATTTTCCTCTGTACTTTTCAATAAGCCGGAAAGACATTTAATGACATTTAGTTACCATAGAATTAAGCAGATGAAGATTTTTGAGCTATAATTTTTCCATCTTGTTTTAATGTCCCATGTATTACCTTTTCGGCTTTGACTTTTGAGGCTCATTTGGCCCATGAAAACTAATACATAGACTTCTACAGAAAAATTTCAACTGCTACAGGAATATAGAAGTTTAGATAACCTTACTTTAGGAATTACTTAAAGAAAATTATATGCCAGACGAGTTTTGTGCAGTGTGCTATTGGAAACATCATATCTCTGACAGGATGTCTAAGGTTTAGCAAAGGATTAGATTTTTCCCCTGTGAATTTCAACATCAAAACTTCCATTGCTCTTGACTGGTGCAGTATTAAGTCTGTTTTGGCATGTTCACTGGTATATGAGGAGATGACTGTTAGGCAGTTTTCCACGGACTTTCCATCAGAATGGCTACACTACAAGCAGGAAACAGCTTAGGGGGTCATCTTTCTAGCAGCCCATAAACTACTAAGTAAAATAGAAGAGTTAAGAAGGAAATAAAGCATTCTGAGCAAGTAGAGGGAGGGGACTGAGCAATTCTCTGCAGACATATTTTTACTGAAGTACACAGTTATTGATACAGTGCTGTGAAGAACAATTTCTGAATAACCAGGATTCATTACTTAATTGCTAGACAGACACACCTGTGTGCCTATGTATGGACAGAGGCACCTTCTTTACTCATTCTTCCACCAGTATTAGAAATATTCCTCTGTGTCTCGTTGCCACACACAGAAAACACATCTTCCCTCATACAGGTGAGTACTGCTACCTGCTCAGCCTCCCAGCAAGCAAGAGAAAGCTCCCAGTATAGACAAGGCAGAAAACTCTGTTATGGTTCTGCGGGCAAGATCAGGCAGGGCAGCCTTGTTACCCTTTGCCACTGCACAGCAGGGCTGGCCTGTATCTCAAGCAGAAAGAAAACTACAGGGCAATCAAATGAGAAATAGGGGCACAAGCTCTGCCAATCACCACTAAGTACCTCTTCTCAACCCCATCAGGTAGGTCATGCATTTGTCCATTTATAGATCAAAACACAGTGACAAGTCTCAGGTGAAGAGCAGGTCTACCTCAGAACAAAGGATACAAATCTGCTTATTAAGTCCCTTTGGATATTCCAGGAAGAATGGTGATAAATAGATTCACCAGCAAAATAAACTATTGATTACTGTTGCTGCCATGAAGGTTAGTTTCCCTTATAAAGAATAGTTAATAAACTCAAGTACACTTCGGTTGTCAGAAAAAAAAAAAAAAAGAAAAAAAAAAGCCTGCATGAAGCTAAGATTCCTCAATCCTGTGGAAAGCACAGTGTAAGACAAGTTTTACTTGTTCTACTACATAGATTTTCAACAATGAATTAATTACACCTCACATAAATTATAGTAGAATTCACAAGGGAAATCAAGTAGTCCTTAATTTTTTTACTTTCCCCACTGATTATAGCACATTCCAGTGCTATAGTAATTTTCATAGTGAGTTTGTAGCATTTTTCAAGCCAGAACATCCCCCAGTCTTGTCTTAGTCTAAGCAGAAAAAGTAGTTTGTTTGGGACTGAAAACTACTGTGAAAAGGAAGAAGAAACTCCAGAAGATAATTCTGAATAAAGAACATAGGGAAGCAATAATATTAGTATTGATCTTCTTTCATTTTTAATACCTTTCACCTTCAAACTTTCTAAAGCTCTATGAAAATTATGTATACAGCAGTGGCTTTGCCAGCTGCTGAAAAGGAGTGCCACCTGGAAAGGAACATGGATAGATGCAAGAGAAGACACATACTTCATACTAACTCCTTTTACAAAGCCTATTTCAAGGCTGCTATCCCATTCTCTAAATCTGCTTTCAAGACTTTTTCATATTCTTTGCAATTAATTGACCATTCAAGACAGTTAGAAAAATACATGTGTCATTTCCTTTCTCATGCACACGTTAACATTACAGTGTTGAAATCGCTTTCCCACTGCAGCCGCATCATCTTTCCCCTGGAGTCCCCCCAGTTTTGCACAGAGGCAACCTGCAACAGCAGATTCTCCCAGTGTTTTGGAGTGTGGCATCTTCCTTGGAAGTCCACATATGCTCTGGAGTCTACAGATGTTTTTGCTAGTAAGGTCTAACTTGCCAACTTTTCGAGGGAGGACTGATTTCCCATCTGGGCATTTGAACCACCTCCTTCCAGAATGCCATCGGATGTGGTGAAAACATAACCAGTACAAAAAAATCAGATTAATAATAAATGAACACCTAGTTAAAGTTTATTTATAAGTATTAAAGAAAATCAAGACATTTCCTTATAGAAAAGACAATCTTGTGGTTCAGTCCTTTGTCAAAAAGAAAAAGGGTTAATTTATGGAATAAATTATTTTGTACAAGGTCTACAATAATACTGACAATCCTTTTGTGCAGAACTACTAATATTTTATTTATATTCTCATACTGCCTTCAAGCCTCAGCCAAGAATCAGGTTCCCATTATGCCCTCTCAGCAAATAAAGAGACAATCCCTGCTGGGAATATGTATCAGGTAATTAATCTTTTTAGGGACTTTCTCCCTGTTTTTCAGGGTGCCTTTGTAGAAGCAGAGTCTGCCAAAGACACCAACCTGGATTTTCTCTAAAGCCACCCAACTCTTTCTGAAATTCAATTGGCTTCACAACTAGAAATTCATCATTTGTTCTTTTTCAAACTTACATCCAAGGACACTCTTCCTTTCCTAGTACTTTAGCCATGCAGAGCCTGTGAAGTCAACATACCAGAAGCATTGTATTACCAGCCAAATGCAGAGCAATGAAAAAAGGAATTATATGAAGAAAGAGCAACATACATGAATCCTAACCTCCTACTCTGTCCTCCATGCCACAAAATTTAGGACTTTTATTAAATTTCTTCAGCAGAGAGTAGAGCAGGATATAAAATATACAGAATGATGAGCTAAACTAGAAAGGATCAAAAGATAAATCTTCCATAATTTTTTCAGGATCATACCTCAATGGAGATTCATTACATGAAAGAAATGTACAGGATCATTTTTCAAGTTATAAATTTGAAAGGAGAGAACAGAGGGAAATTTCACAGTTCTTTCATTTGTCATAAACTTTTTGGGGTGTTTGTGGATCTTATAGCTGAAATCACGATTCTCCCACTGGAATGTTATCTGCCACTTCTTAAAGTAGAAGGGAGTATGGCAACGAAAATGTCCCAATTTCACCTTTTGTCCAGCCGTGGCTTTTCACAGATATTCTCATAATTGCACATAAATTATGCACTTCCATAAAAGTTAAGATGTACGAAAGACCACATTAACAGCTTGAGCATTTTCTTTTTTTTTCTTCACCTGCACTGCTCTTCTTTGGACTAACATTCACTTCCTAATGCAATGTCTACACAATACATCTTTCTTGGATTTTTGTTTGATCCACTCTCTACTCCTTACAATGAGAATGCCTAATTATTATGAATTAATGGCAAGCAGTCAGAGTGTAGTACCCAGGATTTATCACTACTAGTCGAGTAATAGCAGGAATTCTGACTTCCCACACCTGCCTCTTAGAAGATACAAGAACCCAGAAATTTAAATAAATTCTTTTGAGATTGTGGCTACATGCAGCACTTCGTGGGGCAAAGACCATAACAACTGAAGTCCTTTCATAGTAAAATTTTACTTCATCTGACCTTGCTTTTACAATACAACAGAATCCTGTCAATATGCCCTACTTCTTCTTTTGATTGCTGATTATTTTTTGAATCGGGAATTGGTGGAACAACTGATTTCCACCGAGTTGTTTCCATCATTGTTTTATTAGGTGAAGCAGCCAAGTTTCTCTCTCTCATGCAACTCCACCCGTTCTCTCCTAGATAAAATTTGGAGATCCTTCCCCTAGCCTGTTACCAGGGCTAAGCAAGCTATGTCAATTCCAACTCAGATTTTCCCTGAATTTCCTGCTCCAATGAAGATGCACATCTGCTTCCATATTACCTCCTGCAACTCACTGAGATGAGGCTTTCTCAGTTCATCATCTACTGCTGGGCCAGCATATCTACTGTATACCAATTAGTGCCACAAAAGGAGCCTGTCCAATCTCAGTATCCTGGATCACATCATTTGCAGTGATGAGACATATATCACAGACAATGAAAGCTAAGGAACTTACCTAATTTACATGCAGTCATAAACACTAGCTAGATTTCTTGACAACCTACTATGAATTGAAGTTTGTGAGTTTGGAATTCAATATTACTTTGGAAATAGGAGTGTAGCCTGAAAATAATATATGAGAGATTGTAATATAGAAAGATCAATGGTAGTTACCACACAATCGTGCTTTCAGGTAACAAAGAAGCCATCTCCTACTGCATGTAATCAAATGTTAGATATATAGCAACTCTCTATTTACAATTTAGCCAGTCAATATCAACATTAATTAGAGTTCAGACAGCAACTCAAAAGAATTGATTTGATGAGTTCCACACATTTTGCAAATGTCAATGCTCTCTTAAATTTATAATTTTCCATTATTTTGTGGAATACATACTTTCTTGCCAATTAAATAAAGTTCCAATTGTTACTTAATTAATTGTGGTTTGTCACAGAGATCATCTAAGAAATTGCTTCTATTAATTTAGCTTTGTATGCTATAAACAACCATCATGGAATGCAACTTTGAAATAAGTTTATGGGAAGAACAGGAGCTTTCAAGATGAAAACAAACATTTTGCAAACATCTGCACACACATATTTTGAGTCATTTGGGGAAAAGCACAGAGAACAGAAATATTTGACTGAAACAGTGCACTACAATGCTGTAGAATATTTTGGGGAAATTCAGATAGCATTTAATAGTACAAATTCCAACCACACTCTGATGGACAGAAATTAAACTGTCAAGGGAAGGAAATACCTGCAAAATAGTGTTGCTCAATTGTTACTGTTTACGAGGTCTTCCACAGTCTCTGAAGTCCTGCCAGAGAATCCTAGAGATCACCAGAAAGCCAGAGGCAACTGCAGAGAAGCCCCTTATCTCTAGACCAGCTCACGGTGACTATCATTTCCTACTCGACAACATATTCCCAAGCGATTCACACAACAGATTTTGTAACTCAATTGAACATTGTGTTAAATCATGCTCAAACCACAGAAGTACTTTCAGGCAAGACTTGGAAAAGCATTAAAGCCTTATGTTGCATTACATTTCCTAGCAGATCTCATTCAGCAGAGGATGTGCATGTGTCTGTCCTCTCTGCCTTCTCTGAATTCTCGTCCCATTCCCATACTTGGACTTCAGAGTTTGAGGAATGGGCAGACAAGTGCACTTCCCAGAGGAGTATCCATTAGACTTGCGGATGGAGTAAAAGGGAGAGAAAGAGACTATTATACATAAGACTGATTTCAAAGAAAACATCAAATATACAGTAGCCAGTTGTGGCAAATGCTTTAGAAATGTAAATTCTTGCAATCGCAATCCATCTTACTAAGTATTTGACTTGTTCCAAGATTTAAACAAAAATATCAATACTGAAAGTGTTTTCTATTATGTCTATATTTGAGAATGCTCAACAGCATTTTGAAATTTGGAAAAACCATAGTTTTCAGACAATTTTAATTATGAACGAAAACATTTTACATCACCCAGAAAAGATGTCTTGCACTATTGATATAGTTTTTCAGAAAAGACAACTACCATTTATAAAAAAATAGGCTCAGGTATACATATTCTTCTCAACTCTTCATATCCTAAAGCATTCTGTAATTTATTTCTCCACTTTCATCTACTGAGATTCAGAGCAGCCATGGTGTGATCATATGTTTTTTTCAAGAATAGCTGATGAATACCTGAAAACTCTCCCACTGTGGGACATTCTGTTTTCTCAGAAATGAAAAAAGCAGCCAGAATGACACATTTTCTGTTTCTAAAAATAAACTGAAAGGCCAGAGAAATAAATGAAAAAAAAAAATCACTACTAAGAGAGCACAAAACACAGAATACCAATTGTATTTTGGCAATGTGACTAATGAGATAGTCAGCTAATTACCTAATTCTGATCACCTTTTTGGCAAATAATCTTATGGGTAATGCTTACTTCCTATCTAACACTGACATTTTTTATAATGAAAAAGCATAACGGACAACATAAAATAAAAGGCTCCCTACCTAAGTGAGCTTTTGGCTCTGTGCTGTTAACCATCTGAGAACTCAACCAGCTAAACAGATTATTGCTGGATAAGGAAACTGAAAGAAAGAGCTTGACTGGGAACAGGTTGATCTTTTCTCTGCATTGCCTTATATAAGAAGGTAATTTAATTTACGTAGCCTTCCCTGCAAGGATTTCCTACATTTCCCTGCGCTACTATCAGGAACTCCCAAGGAAGGCACCAAAAGTAAGGATCTCCCTGTAACCCCCGATTTTTTCTCCCCATAGAAATTTACCTACGCACCCATGGCTTCCTTCCTTATTTGATAATCAGTGATTACTACAGAATAAAAATGATGTAAATTCAAAAAGATTACAGTTAATTCTTCTGAATTATTCCTTTCTCGTCACTAATCCACAGGGAACTACCAGGCACAGGAATGCTGAGCACTGGGGAAGCAGGCAGGCCAAGCCAAAAGTGAATTGAAATCTAAGGGCAAGTAGGAGCTCTGCAAATCTCAACTGCTAGAAGTTTCTAAATACTATTAACTTTCAGTCTAATACAAGTTGCAGAAATTACACATAATATTGCTTTGGAACCCCCTCTCAGTATGCCCTTGGTGTCTTTTGGAAGTTCTTTCTGCACACTTGTGCAGCCTATAGCACTCTGGGATCATAGTCTAAGGCAGGAACATCTAAGTGTTTTACTAATATGCAACATAATATGGCTTCTTGGATTTCTAAAGGATACTCCAATTCTCTTTTATTTCTACCTGTTATAAAACTGAGATTTCACTGAGCTGGCAATAACAATTAAGAGTAGATATTACAGATCAATATATTTTTTTAATTACGACAGGGATTCCAAACAACAATTGTGTATGAAAGGTAAGGAATTTCTGTAGAAATCTTGCCCTGCATAGTAAACAGCTGTTTATCAGTGGCCAAATTACCAAACTAATGAGATACTAATTTCTATATTCATAAAGTATGCATGAGCAAACATAAGCATATAAAAAGCAGACCATAGTGACAAACAATAAATAAAATTAAAAGGTATTGGTAAATAAACATTAATGATCTTTAAACCTAAGAATCAGGTGATGTTTTATGAGAAGCTTGTGTGAGTAAGGCTTCTAATGAGTTGAGGTGTTTCTGCATTAACAGCCATGAACAAGTGTAAAGTACTTCATTTAGAAAGGAGAAACAGCAAATGTAAAAACATAAACTGGGGAATAACTGTGCTGGCAGCAGCACTGAAGAAAGGTTTGGAAGTAACAACACAGCAATAAAATAAGTCAAATTAATAATATGCAGGTGCTGAAAGAAAAGGAACATTTTCTGGGAGGTCACCTATAAGCACAAGCAGTAATTCTGTTTTCCTCTGACGATGTAATGGCTGTAGTGCTTCATCAGGAGGGAGCTAGAGGAATTAGTGAGAATCCAAAATAGAACAACAAAAATGCTGAGAGGTTTGGAAATTGATAAACTTTGCAGAAAGGTATAAAAAAGTTCAATTCTTTCATTTAGAGAGCAAAAATCTGAAAAGTAGACTGTAAAATCTTTAATTATGTAAAATATTGCAACGAGGAGTATAAAGACTGATTTTCTCCATTCTTTCTTGAGGAATTCTGAATACTTGCTGACAGCAGTGGGGACATAATACAATAGGAAATCTTTCTCAATGGTCAAGCCCTGCAAAATTAAGCCCTGGAACAGCTTCTGTATGAAAGCTCTGAAACACTTGCATCTGGCAAGTTTTTTAAGAAACAGTATGACAACAATTTCCCAAGAGATTCTTGCTTTCGAGTAGAAGGGTGAGATCAAATAAATTACTCCTGAATTTCCTTTTCAGTCCTTCACTTCTGTTATCGGCCATTCTTTGCTAATTCTATACGTATATAAGTGAAATAGTTCCCTAACATATACTTTCTGCAAAAAATGGAATATACAAGCTTCCTCAACCATTCATCTTTGTGTTCCACCTCTGAGGAATGTTGGACAACATTTTTAAGCAATATTGTTTGTGAGGTACAATCTACTATTTCCAAATGTACATGCTTGCATGAACCATGCCAGTGAAAGAGCAGAGCTGGTGATTCAGAAGTTGACTGGTGCAGGTGTATCAGTAGAATGATCAATGTATTTCCATAATCGTACTGGAGAGGATGAAAAATGTACAATGCGAAATCAAATGCTGTGAGAGCTCAGGATTATGTCAACTCAGAGAATGTTCAGTCTGGCAAAAACAAGACAAACAGCAGTCCTTAAAAATAGTTGCTCTTTTCCCTTTCTATTCTACTCCTCCTAAATTTGTTCTAAAAGTAATATATGACAAACTGACATTGTGCACATTACAAATCCTGGCCTGTCAGCGTAAGCATGACAACAGCTGGCTACCATATGCCTAAAACCAGCTTGGAATCCTAGAAAAATTCTAAACTGAGGCTGGTTTCATCTTTGTCCTTGTCTTTTTTAAGGAAGGACTGGTAGCCACGGATTCTGATTGTGTGCAGATGGCAAATGTTGACCCTCCTCCCCTCCCTCAAGTTATTTAACTAGAAATGAGAAAATACTTAACTCAAAAATGGGATTTCAATTATGGTGAAGACAATGGTTTTGATCTGATTTTCTCTTGGAAATCCAGAGTTCCACATCATTCTTCTCATCCATTATCCATGCTTAGCCTCATTCTCCACAAGAAAACAAATTCTTCTACTCCCAGAGGACGGAAAGAGAGAATAAGCCTATGCCTCTCATATCATGCTGAGGTGTTAATGGAATATCAGAGGAAAAGTTCTTCACCTCAATAATCTATTTCTGTTTTGTTTCGGCTTTTTACCATTTTTTGGTTTAGCTGCTAAACTGAAAAAATACACTATGCACACAGATCTGTGAATGGTAGGTCACAGATTAGCCACCTACTTACAAGTAGCTGGATTTTTTCAGGAGTTTTTCAGAAGTTACCTACAGTAGTTAATAATGGGGTGTAGGTAGTTTCTTCATAACTTCAGATGAAAATATCTCTGTATTATAAATCTTTTTCCTCCCTGTCAAATTATCTCCTTATTAAAAGAGCATTGCATCTTGGAAAAATTCTGGGAATTAGTTGGATTTATTTTTCTAACATGGTACTTTTTAAAGTAACACTTAAACTGTGGGTGTTTTCCCTTAAAACTAAGAATCTCTTTTGCAGTATGTATTTTGACTGAGAAAAAAAGCATTTAGATGCAAAGTCCTTACATCCTACAACAGTTTACACATACAATGTATTTTGTGCATCAGAGAAATCCCAAAAATTTCTTAAAATCATGACAAACTTGACATGACAATCTTTATTTCATTAAGAGTTTACTTAAAAAAATTAATATAAAAATTTCTACACTTTATATTTTATGCCTATATTAATGCAACGTTTTGTCAAGTAAGAAACATAAACACTAATAAGCTATTCCAATGATTTTCATTTTCTTTCAACCATTAGGATAGTTTTATCTTAAGATTAAAAAAAAATCATATGGAAACACTTTTTAGATCCTATCATGCTGTTAGACAGAAAGACTTCAATTTTTAAAGTCCAGTTCTGGTTTCAATGTCATGGTGTTCATCCTGTATTTTTAGGATGCATGGAAATCTTGTTTTCAGCCATGCTACAGCTTTTTGTGACAGAAGTCACTAGAAAATATTTACTTGTATTAGATGAAAGATGTGTTGATATCCACCAGTTGTTGCAGCTGCTTGGGTCTGAGAGATTTGTTAATTTTTCTTTTCCTGTTTCAGAATGCCTCTAACTCAAGGCTTTTATCTAAAAACAGTAAAAATATATTTTTCTACAGCTGATGTTTTTCTCTTTCATTCTCTACACTGTCTCCTAGTGACCAGAAATTACTCTTCTTGCCCTAGTCCCTTTAATACATTACTTGCATTTAATATAACTATTTCATTTAATATAACTACTCTCCAACTTAACTGAAGTTCTAGACTTGAATATCACCTATCGCAACATTCCACTTTCTCTTCTCTTTCACTTATTCGCTTCTCAATCCTAAATTAAATGTTGAAATTTTAGGGAAGGTATAATTTAGACCAAAATCCCCCTAAATTATTTATAAAATCACTAGCTTTGAAATCATTCATCTATTTCATCTTCTGACTATCAAGATGACAAACAAATTTCAGAGCAGTCATATTTTCCAGCTATTTCTATGTGTCTCACACTTTCCAAAGTTAATTTTCATAGTTTTACTTCTTGCCAGAAATTTCCTGGGGAGCAAGCACCGTCTCCCTACTCAGCAGCTGTAGCTCATTTTTATTCAAGCTATTTGCTATTCAGTCTCTAAGCTTCCTGCCTTAGCTTAGCACTGTGAGGGATCCTGCATAGCCTCACTAAATTCTCCTAGCTATTAGATGGCTTTCTGCTTTTTTTTTTTTTTATGAAAGTAAGGCCTATCACCAACCCTGCATCTCTTCCATTTTCACTGTTCTCTACCTGTTTCCAGTCAACTGTCAGTCAGCTTAGATGAATCTATCAGTCTTTTTCCTATTAAAAATTCATAAAACCTACCTAATCAGCCAGAATCAGAATACAAAGTCTTGTAGTGACTATAAGTCACTGCTTACAATCGTATATTCATTCTGTACATAATAACCTGTGGCACTGGACAAGTGACCCTGTGACTCGATTTCATAAGACTCCCAGCAGTGTGAGTTGTTCTGAAAGTACTGGGAGTCACCAGTCAGGTGCAGCTGCCTTAGGTGAGTGTGGGCCTTGTGTCCTTCCCACAGTAGCTTGCATGAGGCAGAATCTGGCCCATGGCTCCTCCCAGGATGCAGCTGCTGTATTGAAGCCCCTGTGCCAGCTTTCCTGCCTCACTACTTGTATCTCGTTGCTTAAAGCCTGTAGCTGTTTGAAAAGGGCTTGGGAGGGGGAAAGAGTGTAAGAAAAACCCACTTACCTGTTTATGAAATTCAGTTTCCCTTAAAAAGCTGGGATCAAGGCAGGGCAGGGGGGATCACCCTGGCCATGCCCTGGGGCTCCCCGGGACCGGGTCGGGACCAGGGGAGGAAGGGTCTTCTCTACCTGTGCCCTGCCATTCCCAGGACGGGGATCGGGGTGGTCCTGCTCCGGGCTGCCTTTCCCAGAGCCGGGGGAGGCTGTTCTCAGCGTGGGCTGCCCCCGTCCCCTGCCATCTCTGGAGTGGGGCCAGGGCTGGTGCTGATCCCCATGTGATGGGGAGGAGGCGGTGCTGCTCCGCAGCCAGCAGCGGCGAGGGACAGGGCCCGGGATGGCCCCTGGTCCTGCTTTCCTCCCCCCCCTCCCCACACGGTAGCAGGGGAAGCCCCGGGGCGGGGCTGGGGGCAGGGTGTGTGGGATGCACGATCATCCCCGCGGTCCGGGGCACAGCTGGTGTCCCCGAGCCTGCCCCGGCCAGGAACCTGAGCGCAGCTGCCGCTTTTGGACAGCGACGGGGGGCTGGGCCTGGTGTCATGTTGGTGCTAGGGTGTCTCTAAGATGCCACGGCTGTGAAAACAAAGATGGCGCACGGGACCTGAACTTCATGGTTCTTCAGTGGGAAAACACCGGAAACCAAGGCGGGGCTCGGCCCCACTGACCAATGAAGAGATGGTTTGGCCTGGAAGAAGGCAACGAGATCCACAGGAAAACAAGAAGGCTTAAAAGCTGAGGACAACAGCCCGCCCTCCTCTCTTCGGCTCTCGACCCAGGGGCAAAGACCACAGCTGCACTCCTCCTCAGTCGCAGGCCTCATGACGCAATTTCACCCATTTCTCTCGGCAAGCAAGTAACCCTTCAGGGTGGTAGTGGGAGCGAGTCGTTTTCACTTCTTTTTGTGTTTTTCAGAGAGCTCAAAGGGCCGGGAAGTGCTTCCAGGAGAGAGGGAAAGGGAGAGAGACAGTTTTTCCTACCCTTCCCCCCGGTTTTCTTCAGCTAGCCATCTAGCTGAGAGAGAGCGATTCCCTTTCCTTTTTTTGTTTTGTTTTTTTCCCTTTTGTGATTTTTTTTTCCAGTGTGTCAAGTGTTTTTCTGTGTAATTTTGAGGTATCCCTCCTTCCCCAATTTAAACCCCCTGTAATGAACTGTTCACCTGCTGCAAACTCTGTTCAGTTTTCCGTCACCTTTATTGAACATGCTCCTAGACAATAAAAGGTGGCTTAAACCACCACAAAGCCCATATCGGTATTTCTGAGGAGTAGAAAAGAAAGTGTGGTGCTGTGCTGACCTCCTGAGAGGTGCTTCACTGCAGTAGAAGAGCAAGAGATGGAAAAATGTAGATGGCCCTTCCCTCACCTCAGAGAATCAACTGATAGTATTAAAACATGGATCAATATGCAATCTGCCACGAATGTCTGGTGGCTTAATCAGACCTTGGCAAGGAAGAAAGAATTTCCCATCCTTGCTTTAGGAAAAGTGTTGATACAAAAACAATTGTCAAAACTCCATCATCCAACCCTTTGATATTGATCCCCTCATGTCAGCAAGTGCTCTGGATTCTCCAAAAAGTAAACACACCATTTTCAGAAATTCATCCTGTGAAGTAGAAAACCATCACATCTGCCTGTCTGAAAAAAAAAAAAAAAAACAAACAACTTTTCCAAAATGTAAAAGAAAAACACGCAGCTCCCTGTAAGAAAAGATGAAGGATAAGACACAATTGCCCCCTTATGAAATTTTGTCTAGAGTCTGATGAGATTGGTCTCTCCATGGACCTGAATGAAGACTAAGAAAGCTACAGTAGTTCACAGGACTGGAGCATGCAGCTCATGCAGCTACAGCCTCTGACTGCAAGGATTTATCCAATGCAGGGATTTCATTAATCAGTTCTTCTAACATACCTAGTGTTTTTTCCTTCTCTTATTCACCATAAAATTGCTCCCATCCTGCCCCAAAATTATATAAAGTTAATTCACAGGCAGTGTTCTGATTTTAAGTCTCAGACCTCCATACGAGACATAAAGAAAACAAACAAATAAAGCAATGCAGCTCAGTCCTCAAAATCTTCTGTCATGGTAACACAAAATAGGAAAACACACAGACTGTGAGAATTCTCACTCTTAACTATCTCCTGACAAAATAAAATTAGCTTGATGGCCCTGTTGCACAGAAACATATTTAATAGGTATTTGAAGTGAGGCTTAATTCCAAGAGCTCAGTATAGCAATTTTCAAATCATATACATTTTCTGATTTTTTTGGCACACAGGAGGGTCCATACAGCTATTGTCTTTTGATAGCTGTTTAGCTGTGACATTAAATATCCTATTTTCTCTCTGCTTGCAGGCTTCTGTTCATCCCCTACATATAGCACAAGATTTTTCATAGCCTTCTGCATGTGAAATAGGCTTCTTTGCTACTTTCTCCCTGTGTAGTAATCTTGTTTCACTAATATTACAATAATTTAAAGTCATATTGGTAAATCTTCTATTAAACACTTTGATACTGAGGACAACACCATGCTACTGAAGAGTCCCTCTTAAAGACTTAAAATCTCTCAGTTGTAAAAATAACTATTAGTTATTGTTGATTTAATAATTTTTTTTCTAAAGTTGTATGTCCAGGTTTACTGCCAGTCAGTAAAGGGACATTTAAAGACCTGTTTAATATTCTGAATTCAGTGAGGAGCATCCACAAAATGCAAATAATATCTGCAAATTAAAAGTGAACCACTGAGAAGGGGTAATAATATGAACAGATTAGCTGAGGTCTTGTGTTAATAAAATGCCTAAAAATCCTGCAGTAAGTGAGAGGAGAGTTAAATTATCAGGCAATGTGGTTTGGTTGTGACAGAATGAAGCAGTCTAAAACTGCTGTAAATCTGAAGGATTGAAGGCTTTCCTTCCTCCAGTAGGGGAAGTTTGGAATCTCATCTACAGGATGAGTTTCTGCAGGGCAGGAGGTGGCTTCAGAAGAGAGCTATATAAGAATGCATGCCTACCTGGAAAATGAAAGCCAAAAAAAAAGGAGAAAGAGACGAGGACAAAACCAATTAAAAAAAAAAATCCCAAACCCCAACTTTAGGTGTACAATTTCCCCCCCCTTGATTCATCGTTAGAGTTTGTTGAACTCAGCAAGAACACTTGAAATCACAGGCTGCCATCACTGTGCCACAGGCAAGGACACTCCTGGCCATGCCTGTAAGTACTGTTGCCAGAATCTCCAAGGGCCCAATTATCCCAAATGATGAGTACAAATGGCTCCCAGTGAAGCCAGTGGGAGCTACAGGTGCTCAATACTGAACTGAAAGTCAGTTCATTCTGAGTTACACATGAATTGAGGAGCTGACCTTCAGGGAGCTACATGTCAATATTTGGGGATTGGCTCTTTCGTGAGATAAAAGCCAAAGAACAAGTCCTGGTTTGAATAGTTTACAATAAAACCTCTTCCCATTTATCTTTTTGAAAATAGAAGGTGGTTTAATTTTTAAATCATCTCTATTTATTATTTTTGCTTTTCAGACAACTCTCCTCACAGGTTTAATAATCTACAGAAAAGTCCTGCCTAGCAGTGGTGAACGAGCACTGTTCTGGAAGACACAGATCAGAACTGATAGAAGAGTCATCTTGGAAGTTGGAAATTCAAAGCTCAAGCAAAAACAACTGGCACGAGGACACTATCATGTGCCAAACCCCAGCACACTCCATCAAAGGCAAGTTGCGTGCAGATGTGAATTACAGAAGAGGAATTTGATCCCAACGTTAAAAACCTCTGCTGCCATGTGAACTGCTTGCACTCCCTCAGCAGCCACTCTGTGACTGGTTCCTTGGAGTTTACCTGAGGTACAATTTATATACTCACAAACTGATTGTTATTAGTTGGACTTTATTAAAGCCTCCTTATATTTCTGCTGTTCACTATAAATTAACATGAGGAAATCAAGTGCATCAGTAACATTTTGGAAACTAGTCAATAAGCAATCCATGCATAAACCATAGATGCTGAGATGCAGGGAAACTATTTCCATCATTCTTTGGCAAAGCGGTAGCCTGCAATGGTAGGAAATTATGGTGAGTGCTTCAAACCATCCTCTCTGCTAAGGCAGGGGACTGCTCCCTATCCCTGTGGGCACATAGCAGGGCTGCCTGGGCAAGCTCTTGTTTCAAAGATTGTTTATAGCCTGTCACAAGCAAAACAACTCTTTCTCCCTGTGGACTGTAAGATAGGAAAGACACTTCTTAGCAGTCAGAATGTGAAAAATCCTTTGGCTCATACATAAAGTTTAGAGAGAAAAATGTTTCCTGAAATTGCCTTTTTTCCCTTTTCAACCCATCTTGCCCAACACATCTTAGTGAGCAAGTCTTGTAGATGGAGTTATATTAGAAATGTCTAGGCAGCAAGTTTATTCTGACTGCTGCATCATAGTACTCCTGGCTGCCATTTGGGTAGTTTTCTCTGGTTTTATAGTATTTCTATCCTTTTCCACACTCATACGTGAATTTCAAAAGACAGTTATAATTATTTATAGAAGATGATGGTTTACTTTTTTTTTTCCATTTACCTTGCCAGAGATCTTAAGCAAATTTGTAAAATTGCTTTTAAAGCAAGCTCTGGCAATGCAGTGTCTAGTGTGGGTTACCTGAACATTATCTAAACAATAATCTTGGGTGTCTGGCAAAAACCCAACAAAAGTAATGCAGGCTGAGTGTGTCTGCAGAGCAGTAATGATCTAATGACTAAAACTGAGAAATGGAAGGAAAATCTGCAGCCCCTAAATACAGGCAAGGAGTGAGCAGGCTGAGATGCAGAGGAGTCACCCCAGAGGGAGACAGGCAAAAGAATGATGATTAATATCAATATGTGTTATGCATGATAGGACCAGTCACAGAAATTACTCTAGTGATTCTAAAATGAGGGCAGGAGCATATGGTTACACATAAGACTTACAAGAACTATTATGTCCACATATCACCTAGATCATTGTAAAATTGTACAAGGGTTTGCACCATGAGCTGTCAAGAATGCATATGCATGGAAAGCACTACTAAGTTTGTTATGCCAAAATTGCTGAATTACTACCAAAAATGCAATTTTTACAATACAAATTGATCTCTGGCTATTACAGCAAAAGCATCTGCTCAGTGTCGCTACTCAAGACAAGTCTACCATCCCTTTAAGTGCATGGAATTTTTGGAATAAACAATCAGGATTATTACACTTTCCACTGCTGTGGGGATTTTTATTTACTTCTACAGCTTATTAATATAGACAAAAAAAACCCCTCAGATAAACACTTTTTGGTTGTACTAGATGGCAAAAGTATATAATTACATTGCTCAGAATCTCATCAGCTTCCATCACTCCAAGCTACTTTATGAACATATTTATAACTGTCAAGTATAGAGCAATTACAGGAAAACATTCTACTTTCAAAATGTGTCTGCACATTTAGCATGGTCTGATCTAATTAAAGTCACTTCCATTAAAGTCAACTGGAGTATTTCCATTCCACGTTAAACAAAAGACACAATAGGAACAAGAAGAATCCAGTTCCTACAGCAAAAGCTTCAATTTTAACCAAGTAAGGGTACTTCTAGAAATTGTCTAAAACATGATCTGAATACAAACCTCAGCTGAGACAAAAAGTTGTTTAGTTTCATTTGCTCACTGGGAGTCAAAAACCATCTTATTTGGTGTGGGGTACAAATGTAGGAAGCTGTATTCTAAAGCAAACACCGCTTGTGCACAAGAAATTAAGAGGGAAGAAACAAAAAAAGGAAGATCCTTGTTCGATTTTTTGTGGATAGCTGAAACCGATCTCAATATTTTTCTGAAGTGCTTTGTTTTCTGAGAGATTCAATTATATATTTTAGGGTTTCCTGTACCCTAAAAGCTCTATCAGTGCTAATATCTGGAAGACAGTGGAAAGAAGGTAAAAGAAGAAAATGAACTGTGAGTAAAGTTTGATAAATTTATTAAGACAGACTATTTGATTTTAATGGAGAAAATAGAAACGATCTGAAGCACTTAAAAGTAAAAATTAACATAATGGGCAAGTTTAACAGGCTTAATTCATAATTCCACATTAAACTCATATTTTTTTTTTTTTTTTTCCTCACAAATACTCCCTTTATCTAAACAACCTTTGACTGTCAAAATCTTGGGGAGACTGCCGAAGACCACTTAATACATTCAATGGGAATTGTTAAGTCTCACAAATATAACTATGTTTATTTCAGACCAAAAGGAACAGTTAAATATTCCATCTTGAGCCTGCTGGGCAATAAAATTTATTTTGGAGATTTGTCAAGAGACAAAATGCCTTTGTTCAAATGATTGAGAATGCTTAGCAAAAGTTTTTAATAGCTGAGCAGAAACTACACACCATGTCATTGACTTCAACGGCCTTTCACTTACCTATATTGAAGGAGAAGCTTTTTCTAATATACTGAATTTGTTTTCTTTAAAGGAAAATCCGTGGAATGTTTCTAATGACCAAATGTCAAGTCAAGTACAGATGGAGAATTTTTCTTTATATTTTAAGCCAGATTCTTCAATGAAAGACTTAATTCCAAGTGTAATTAGAGTGCAGTAGCTAGTGTCAAATCATGTCCTTTATTTTAAATAACTAGATTGGTGAGTATGTTTTAATGAAGCTGATCTAACCTTTAGTTTTCAAAATTAAGAAAGAAAACAGTATATACACATTGTGTCAAAAGCACAGTACTGAGCACAGAGATTAAAACAGAGAAAGAGTTTTGGACCATATCAAGAAGATAGGGTAATTGTATTTAAGGAATTCAAACTTGTAAAGACTTTTATGACAATTTAACATTACTTTTCAGGACATACCACTATCTTCTGTTTCCTTTCTCTGTACATTACTAATAAAACATTCATAACATAAAGTATACAGGCAGAATTTGAAGGATATAATTAACTGCCTGGCACACCAGAAAAGGCAGTTTCTCTGATTTCTCCAGTAAGAAAAGGGATACACAACTAATTATACAAATAGACAGTCATGAGTATGAGAAAGCCACTTTAGCCTTGAAATCACTGCCATGGAGTGAACAAGAACTGTCATACTAGTGCCACAGACTGAATCCATGCATTTCATAGGGAACAAGCAGGAAAAGAGCTGGCACATGAGCAGTAAGCTCCATAATGGATATGGGTCTGTATAGCACTTTTAACAACAAGCAGACAAATACCTCTTTCTCTTCCTGCTTGTCCCATTTTCTTTACATTTGAAGAGATTTCCGAATTTGGGGTATTTTGCCTTTTCTTCTTTTTACTAACTATTAGGTAAATTTATATCTTATCAAGAAGCACTAAGTACACATATATGTAAATAAGAAAATAAGCAGTATGATTATACAATCTTATACAACCACATTACACAAGCCAGTTTTACATTTAAGTGTGTCAAATAAATAAATCTAAAGAAGTATGAAAATACATAAAAGTAAAACTGGAAAGCTGCCTCCCTGCTCTGTGCAGACATACACACATACCACTACACACCTACAGTTTCTCAATAACAGAGTCATTACTTCCCAGTAATTACCCTGGCCTACTTATATTAGTTACACACTAACATCAACTTTTCCACAATTTCTGAGTAACAGTGAGTTGCTGCAAATTTCCACCAGAACAGAATGTAATTCACAAGTCTTTTCAGCAGGGAAATAGCCTGCTCTGACGTTGTCAAAAATTACACAAGAAAATTTTTCTCCAAAAGAAAGGATATCTCATGCTTAAGATAGGATTGATAAAAGAAATCAGGTTATGTTCCTTACTATTTCATAGTCTTTCATTAATGCCTGAGGCAAGTAGCTTAACCTCTGTGTATCCACTTGCTGTGACTAAAATGAGTATAATAACACTTTTTTTTCTTCATGTTTTTGTCTGCCTTGCCTTTGGGTATTCTCTATCAAGGCATGTTTTTTCACTTTGACTTCAGTCCTGCTAAAGTGTACACATTTCAACAGAATTACCCATGTACTTACTGTTGCTCACATTGAAGGTAACCTGCTGTACTAAGAAAAACATCTACCACAACAAATCTTCAAAAACCCTGCGCTATATATATAAATAAATATCTACTTATCAATGCCATTCAGAGTTATCCATACTCTTATGGAGAATTTATTTAAATATTTCTGCCAGTTGTATACTATAAAAAGGAGTCTAGAATTACCATTGAGAGCTATAACACTTCAAAAGTATTCTTAAGCTTAGTTTCAGTGGTTTCACACACTGTAGCAAAATTACATGAGCTCTAAGACTGCAGGAGCAAGGCTCACCCAGGTCTAAGTGCTAAATATCTTAGAAAGTGACCAAGATCATTAATCCAACATGCCCAAAATGCTTTGCCCAAACAACTACACCTTGCAAAGCAATACCTAAAAGATTTACATTTGTTATGCTGTCAACAGCATTTGAAAATTACCTTTCTATAGAGAAAACCCACTAATCCTATAATGTAAGACTTAAGTAATTATACTTATGGAAATACTGTTTCTTCACTTTAGTGATATGACTAAATTAATGTGTGAAAATAATGCATTCAAGGAATCATTGCTCCTATAGCAGCACAAAAAGTGTTTACATGAAGGATAATTTTTTTCTAGACTTACAAAAATGAATGTGTGGTGTGTCTCCAGCCTTCTGGTAATTCCTGACCCAGAATATGCATTACTATATTTTTTTTTTACTCTTCTTTTCTTATAATCTGCTTAGCTTGTAAACAAACTGCAACATCATTATGAGTAATATTTAATAAGCAGCATCTATTCACAAAACTGATTTCCTGGTTGACAAAGACTATCACTGGCCATCACTGCGACTAGAGTCCTCTAGTGCTTACTGCTGGTTTAAGCACACTGTTCACACAAGCGTTTTTTCCTTATTACTCCTCCTGTGCTACCTCAGACCAAACATCTTTTGTCTCTCCATTTTCAGTGCTCCATAAAACAAATCTGTTGTCAATCTGAGGACACCTGGAATGAACTTAGCAGTGGATTCTTTGACCTTTTTAACACATGGGGGTCAAAAATCACCATCAGTGGTTGGAGGGGAAAATGTGAAAGATCAAAGTCTTCCCCTCCCACTACTGTTCTTGTTTTCCTTTGCTGATATGTGCACTGCTGACAGAAACCAGCAATTTTTAGCTCAAAAGTGCAAATATTTGATAGGAAACTGAGGCCAGATGTATAAACCTAAAACAAACAGCAAATATTTCTGCGATTCTTTTAACAGCACTGGAAAAGGTCTTTTTTAACAAACAAAATCTTTCTCCTGGAGGGTTTGTAAATCAAACATTGTAGCTTTTATTAGTTGATAGACTGTTGATACTAAATAACAGCTGACTTTAAGCCCAAGAGCAACTGCACAGACTCTTTATTGAGCTGAGATATGCAAAAAGTAAACACCATAAATCATGAAAACTTTGCTTTGTACAAGTATTTCATGCCAAGTAATGTACAATATTTTGGTAGAAAAAGCAAACTTTTTTTAAAAAAACACCTTTTTTAATAAGTCTGTCTGAAAATCTATATTTAAAAGAAAATTATTCATTTTCATTAACTTTCCTTGAAACAAAATTTTTCTCTTTTGCTTTCCAACTATTATTTTTGTCTGCTGACCTTTAAGTGGCCCAAATTTTAGAGGAATGTAATGAAAAAAGCTTCAAGCATCTTAACAGTTACAAATTGTGTATATTACATACTGACTCCATCTCAAATCAAATGTCAATATACATTTGGTCTCTCAAAAAGGCACAACATGCTTTTTGAAGTATGTTCAGAGAAATACTGAAGAAAGAAAAGAATAAGAACACAGAATCGAGAGAACATGGATTTGGTCTACAATTGTACCTAGTTTATCTTGTAGAGTCAGACATCAAATTCTCTCAGCTGTTCCCATATTTTTAGCTGAAAATGAAACTTAATGAGTACAAAGTGTGAAGTTGCCATTAAGGAAGTAGCTAATAAAATCTTAGGCACCTGTCATAGTATCAGCAAAGTCCCTCTGATGCAATTCTAAAGCCCCTTATTTCCTTGAACCGTTATCTTTTGAACTACTGTCACATGGACTGTCACAGTCTCTAAATGTGCTTATAATCTGGGGATCTTATTTATGTTCAAACAAGAACTCTACCCATGTAATTACAGTTAAGCTGACTGTGAATGAAAATAACATAATGCAGTATTGAAATTTGTCAAGGATTTACTGCATCGTGGCACAAGTATCTTCGGAGAAGCCAAACCCTTTGTCCATGTCTCTTATCCTCTTGGTATAGAAACTAGAAAGATGCTGCATGTCATCTTCTAAGTGACTTAAGAAAAGACTACTGCTAAAGACCAAAGCCTCCGTCTCAAGTAGACCCAATACCAACACAGGGGTCAAAATATGCATCTAAGAAATTACCTAGTTGTTGAGTTCCTTTTACACACTGTATACATAATACCTACAAAATCAGGCCATGTGTGTTATAAAGAACCAACTCTCAAAATTTGTGGGTTTAAGTCAAGCATTAAAACATAGCACATGTTGGACATCACTAGATGATTTATCAACTAACAAAAATATCTGAACAAGTCCTTGGAGAATTATAAGGCAGAAACAATTTCCACACCAGCTTAATCAATCCCCACTACAATTTTCATGATTTGATGTTTTTAGAGAATTTTGATCCAGTCTTAATTCCCGTAGCTTTACCATCTGCATAGCATTTTTATGAAAAGTAATTTTATCCCGTCTACCAACCTGTTAAATATTGTCATGGGAGGATTTATTACTTTCCATGACTCCAGACAGCATTTTATTCTCCCTCTGTTGTCAGCTGGCAGACCCAAGTTCCTAATTTTATCAGTTGAAAGCACTGAAACCATTCATTAATAATCTACCTGTTCTGTGACTCAAGAGCAACACTTGTCTTTCAGCCCACAGCTGACAACCTCTTTCACAGAAAGGGGAGAAAAAGCAAGTTTTTTTCTGTGATGTAAATGTCTGCAAGTTCAGAACTCTAGGTAGAGCTACACCACTTTCTAGTGAGAATATCCTTCAGAAGTATGATCATATTAGAAATCTAATTGCTACAATTTGTTGGAGAAATGTAATATTCCACAAAGCTCTAAGCTCTTTAAGAGCATCAAATTCATTTTACCCTTAAAATTCTGCACATACTACTGGTGAACTTTAATTATTTTAGTGCAGTGATTAATAAAAGTAGCAATGCATCCAGAAGACTAAATACATACAGATTCTCTGAAATATGCCTGAAATAAGTGGCAGCAGATTCTTTCCAAATGTATTTATCAGAAATCTCTTTATCTTCTGTAGTAGACTTTGATTTATAGTCATTTCATTCGTGTCAATGAATGTACCACAAGGCCTTTAATACTCCCCAGTTGGGAGCTAATGCCTTTAGCTTTCCACTTGGTAATTTGAAAAACCTATTCATTTTTTTGCACAGGCAGCTAACTAATTCTTTAACACCTCATTTCAATACCACTAACACTTACTAAGAGATTGACTTCACTAAGTGAACAATCTCAGCTGTCTCAACATTTCATCATTACCTGACATATATAGCTGTGTCTAAATCAATGAATCACACTAAGGTAGGTCTATCCCCTTGAGCATTTTTGTTTTTTACATCTAGTCCCAGGGCTCCTCTTCATTGTTCAATGTGAAACTTCCAAAATCTACGGAGAGTAAGATATACTTGTATTTTATGCCCATTTCTATACTGTTCTATCCAAATTAAAGACTATCAGCTCTCCATTTCAGCAATAAGGACTGCATTTCAAAATGCTTCCTTTCGGATATACCTCATGGCAAAGGTAGCAGAGAAAAGAGTAAGATTCTTCCTTCACTGTAAAGGCAGTCACATTACTGTGATGACAAGCAGAGTGTAGGAAAGGTGAATTTGGTTCATTTTTACCCCTCCAAACTTGTCAGAATTCATTCTTTTTCAGCACAATTCTATCAGGTACCCCAAGGATGCCTACCAGGAATAAACTCATGAAAGTTTTCAAGATGAATCAGCGAACACAGAGTGAGTTTAAATTTCTTTTGGCATCAGTTTTGACTAAAAAAATACTAAATCAAAATGTAGTCATTTATTTATTGCAGGCATTCTCTAGATAAGTGAATAATCACAGAATTTTGTCTCTTTGCATGTCTTCCCTACCTACAGGAAGTTCCTAGTAAAAGATACAAATGCACATTAGAAGTAAAATATCACTAAATCTAAGATAATCTTTCAGTGCCTTCGATTAACAATATAAAATGGCCCTACTAATGTGCAGAACATGCAACTTCTGTTGCCAGCCTGTTTGAGCATGGTGTCTTTTGCAGATTCTACTGCTCTAAGGAAGATATTGACCTTCCATTGCCAACTTGTTGGTGTCTGAAATACCTCACTACAGGGTATTGCAAGAAGTTACTTGATTTGAATATTTTTAATCAATTTTCTGGTTGAATAATGTCAAGATTTTATTTTTTGTTTAATACTAAATAGATTAGCAGTAGTGCACAGGTTCTATATCTCTTTTTTTTTTTTTTTGGCATAACCAGGTTAGCATTACACAGTTTAAAACAAAAAAACAAACCACAAGAAAAACTAAAACACCAACAATCTCCTGGGAGGAAAATAATCAGATGAGAAAAAACTGTTTCTGGAAGCATTTTTGTATTAGCATTAGTGATCTAAAGCATCAAATGAGATTTGTCTTTCCAGAGGAATGTTAGCTGAGGAAAAAAAGCCTTAGCCTGTAGGAATGCCTGTGACTGTGATCCCTCCAGGGCAGCTCTAAACTCCTTTTTGAGTTTTATTTCTACAAAAAGCAGAAGAAAACTGAGTCTCGAATAATTGGTTGATTTTGTATATTGAGGATCAACAGCCACCTTTCTACACAAGTCTGAGCGAATTCTTTTGCCAGCAGAAAGCAGGTGTTAACCTATATCCTACATTAACAAATGGTACAGCAAATATAGTATACTGTGATGTTTTGTTGCCATATGAAATTATGCCTTTGTACAATTCAAAGCTGGCTTCTCTACATTTAGAGTTAAAACATATTATTACGATAACTACAAAATTTCAAACTTTTATATCATAACTAAAAGCCAATTTAGGTATCTGAAGGAACCTCACTTTCCACAATAACGACAGAAGAAGGAAGGAAAATACAAGAAAAGAATAAATAAATGCAAATAAAATACATAAACAATTACTGAGTACAGAGAAAAGTACTACTGTACTGAAGAGTGGTAATGTGGTTGTATTATCTTGGAATCTCATCATTATGATAGATTTTTACAGTGGAAAGCACTTTACGTATAAATCAGAACCAATTCACTTCATGACTGCAAAGCCTCTTGTTACTTTTACTGTCAGAAAAGAGATTCACTTCATAGGAAATGGTAGAACCAGCTACACATGTTCAGCATTGGAACACAGAAATTACATTATAAGATTACTATTGAGTTACTTTAACTCAGACAAAGCTCTCTTGTTAGCAAATGATACTTTGTATTTGGCTACAATTTGTAAAATTGGATAATATTTTCCATTTGTATCATAAATTTCATCAAAGGATACAGAAAGGGAAGCACCAAATGAACTGATATTCACCAAATATCCTCAGTGCCCGTGGAAGAACAAGAGAGGAAAGTTGGTCTTCCTGGACTCCAGCTCCTGTGCCTTCTCTGGCAGAATACCTTTCTTAACTTAAAACACACTTGTTACTATTTTTAGATAAAGAACAAATAGAGTTAAAAAGAGTGGTCATACATTAATTAAAGTATTAAGTGAGCCAATTTTGAGTGAATGTTGACCTAATTCTCTCTCATACTTTTCCAGAGTATATTTTAAGAAATAAAAAGAAAATCATCATTATGATAGGCTTGTGAAGCTGGACTCCCTTCAACAAAACATACCTATCTGGAGGATGAAGAATTAAAAGTCACTTGCATTATTTTGCACAACTCCTACATAAGTAAAATGGGTTTAGGAGAGAATATGCAACATCAAAAATCCATGCTCCAGTTTCAAATAACTCTGTTCCAGTAATTTTTAAGACTTTCATAAATTCTAGAAAACAGAGCTGAATCTCAATTAAGGACTGCTGAAGGGAGAATAGTATCCTATAACACTGACATCTGGACTACTGCTAGTGCATGTAATGTATATCTGTCACTGACAGCTTATCAGGTTATATATCATTCTGAATCATTAGTCATGTCTTTCTCAGCAAGCACAGGAATCTGCAAAACCAACACAGACATAGAAGAAGTGCCTCTGAGAGGACAAACTCACTTACATGTAACAATCTTAGAAGGTAATCATAAGCCATTAATACAATGCAGACCATAAATGTCAATACAAATAGTCAAGTGTATGTCAACAAGCAGAGTATAGACATGACTGACCCAGACAATCAACTCATGGCAAATGATAGCTTTGTAAATGTCTCCAGCTATGGATACAAATTTAATCTCCATATCCTAAAGATCCAATAGAAAAAAATCCATAATAATTTCATAAGGAGGGGGGGGGGGAAATCCGTTCCTATTTCCATAGCTCTATAAAAGAATTTCTGAAAAATGTCCAAGAAGAATGCAGTGTGCCCCAATACAAACTTATTCAAGATGTAGCTAGAGATAAAATCCTACACATGACACCGACTGGTTAAACAGAGGCAGGCTCTACATGCTTTGTCATTTGATCATGATAGAGATTGATCATTTCTGTTACTGGACTAGACTGTAATGAAAAGCCTCATGAATGTGTTGAGGTCAATTTAAGAGCTCACTAGAGACTCAAGTGTAGAAGGAGCATGCCTAAGCCAAGTTCTACATGCAGTCCATAGACCATCATAAATAATGAAGTGTTTTAGGCAAAAAAAAAAATGATATTACAATGGCCACTTTTCTTCTGTCACAGATTTTTTTTTTTTTTGAGGAATTGTACTTGAATTGATTGAGTGCTTTAAGACTGGGGAATACATTTAAACATTTGGATAAATCCTCAACTATAAACTGTTTTTCTGAATAGTAACTTAGTTGAAGAGGCAGGAATTTATATACTTTTAAGTCAAAAAAAATATGAAAGAGCCATATAAAATACTGCTGTGAAGAGCTGTTGTTTGCAAACATTTAACAGACATAGCTATTCATTCCTTCTAAAACATAGCAAGTATATATGAAGCAAACATATGAAGTATGTATAATTTAAAAAAGGAGCAAAGGAGTTTATCAGAAGAATGAGACCTCCGAGGCTCTGTTCTCTCAGTACCATTGTCAGGTCACGCCCAAGACAAAATCAGTTTCTCAGTTCTGCCAGAAATGACAGTCTCATTATCATATTAAAATAATGATAAAAAATAAGACAATGTAGGGACCACTGAAAATTCTGAAAAATCAAAAATTGTTTCAGTGTGAATAGTATTTGTTTACAATGTTCAGAACATGTTATTTAATACTTTATTTAACAAAATTAAATGTTGAAAAATATTTCAAATATGAGTAAAAATATTTTAAGTAAAAATATTTTAAAATACTATATAAGCTTTTTAATGCTTTTCAAATGAGCCAATTTATGAAAATAAACATGATTTTATTAAATATTTAGATGTAGACAAAACTGTATTTCTTGCTGGAAATGCTAGAAATGTAAAATTATGTCCCACTCTATTGCTATATAGAGGGGAAAGTGGTATATGTACAGATAATACTAATCTTGTGGTGTATGTACAAATCTAGTCTATTCCCCACAATCAACCATATTCATAGTATGACATTTTTATAATACAATGTGTTGTAATTGTGCCTTTAAAGAACTGACCCATTTCATTAATGATCCTTATCACACATTTGAACTGAAGCAGTGTCTCCTTACTTGCTGACAGTATTCAGAACTGATATTGTGATTTAATTTTGATCAGAGATCTTCCTGTTTTGCCTAGAACATGAACTACAGTTACAGAAAGCTTAAAAGAAAGAATGGCATATGGCTAATTGAGTGGCTGAATAAACAACTGTCCTTTCCTTTAAAAAGCCTTCTACCAAATATTCAATTGATGCTTATTAGCAGCAGAAATTCATGGAGTCTCTGCTCACCGCATCAAAGAGAATGTAGGAAACAAACTAACTAACTCTTGCCTCGATGCAGGGGAAGCGCCATTCTGTTAAATATATCCCATAATATCATGTGGATTAAAAGACAATTCAATACATTTTCATGCATATCCAGTGAATAAAGCCTAAACTAGAAACAGAGATGTGGGATCTGGGCCAGACTCCTTTAGTGAGGAATGTCTTAGAAATGGTCAGTTAGAGCAAAGTAAACAGCTTAAGTGTGGGCTCACCCCAACCAGCAGGAGTCATTCATTAGGTGCCTTCCAGAGATAAGAAAAGTACTGACATGCTTGGGGATAGCAGCTAAAATTACACACTCACTCTGCACTCCTCAAACATTTGTTACCATGAGATATAAACATTTATGTCAGTGGTAACAAACCACTTACCTTATTTGACTATTCTGGACGCCAGTGGAATTTAAGGAATATCATAGCAGCATGCTGTGTTTCTGCTAAGGAAAAATGATAACACAACTGCAGTGGGTTTAGATGCTATAAATCTAAGTGTACAATCTCTCACGCCAATAGGAAAGTCTCATAACTATCATGCAAATATTCTAAATCATTAAAGTGTAGTAAGGTGCCTATAATACAGTGATTAACTTGCTGTACAGTTAGTATGTGATAGTATTTTCACCTTAAGGCCAGTGGGAGTTGGTGATCAGCACTTTAGTTGTGTCTCTTCATGGTTAACTTTTGAATAATTCCTAATGCTAATTCAAATTTTCACACTTGCTTGCAAAACAAAATCAACACATAGGAAATTTAGCATACTGCAGCTTAAGCCAGAAACTTTCTCTAAAACTGAGTAAAGTAAAAGCATATTTGAGCTGTGAGGTTTAAAACTAGAATCATAGCATTTGACTTCTTGAATTCCAAAAGGATTTCACCTATGAACACCAAAGAGGATTTTTAGCCCTGCAAGATACATAATAAATATTTGTTGAGGAAGTTCATCTTTCAAATTCTTACCTATAAAGCAAGTTTGTTATGACTGTCGGAACTTGTATTTACAAGGAAAAAATATAGTTCACTTTCAAAAAATCCTTTCAGTTCAAAAATAAATAATATGAACACTAAGTGTCTGTATGGTCTGGAGATGCTCTATGCCTTTAGTATTTGGGTGACATTTCCTGTGTATTTGCTTACTCTAAAGTATATTTGAATGTTGGAGATTCTACAGTGTTCTCTTAAAATGCCACTACTCTGAAAAGTGACTTCAAAAGACAGGATTGTTTGATGCTTGTTGTTTATTAGTGATTTTTGTACTAAATGTGTGCCAGTTCAAAGTTAAAAAGATTATTTGTTTTCTGGTTGTTAGATCTGCAAATTGATCCTGCTTGCAAAAAGTCAAGAGGCTCCCATTGCTAAAATTTCTATGGGATTTCAATGTTCTGTATTTTGTTGTAATTACATTAATCGAGATGCCAGTGTTGCTCAAGAAATGTGCAGTTTATCTATATTATTTCTTGAAGATGCAACATGAAGAATAGCATCTTCTCTATGCTTTAAACATACTTTTTAAAAATAGAGTCTATCTATATTCTTGAGCAAGCAGTTGTAATTGATCGTGCTGTGATCTGTGTAGTAAAAAAAGCCAACAAACTTTGAAATAACTAAGTGATGCAGCTATTAATTTTAGGGATCTTGTAACAGCTTTTAGGCAAATACAGCACAACATAAAGACACAGTTTATTTTACTGTTAATTTATGGATTAGAATCTTGAACATATAAGCCAATTAACAGTTAAGGGGGCTTCCACAGTCACAGAGAATATTTTTTCTTCTTTGTTTTCAGGCAGCCTCATGCTTTTCCAACCATGTCTGATTCTGCAGGATTAAAGTGGAATATAATTCATTATAAAACATTTTTACTATAATTGGACACAAGCTTTTTAAATGCAATCAAATTCAGCTTACATAAAGGAGACAAAGTTTTGATCCACATTTTTTCCCTTTGCAACTTTCATTACCGAAAACTGAAAGAAAATTAATCAAGACTATGGGTTTTGCAGCAGATCAGTAGGGCAGTACATTACCTCATTTGGCATAGGAACAAAAAAAATAGTGCCAACTGAATTTACACTGTAAACGACTCTAGATCTGTCCTTGATAAACTACCCCTCATCTATCATTAATGATCTGCTTGCTTACTATTTGAACAAAGTTAAAGTCCTCCATTTACATATATAGTAAACATCTCTTCCCTTAGCAAACAGATTTGATTCAGTCTTGATTCACTAGACTCCTTAGTACACACAAGACTCTTGATTTTCTCTTCAAAAGAAGGTTATTCTCTAGAGTCTACCTTTTTGGTACAAAAAGACCCCTATGTTCTTTCACGAACTTGAAATATCTCAATCTCTTTTGTAGTCTCAGTGCAATTTTCCATTTTTATTATTTGGACTCTTACAAAAAGAAAAAGCAACTTAATTTTCATTCGAAACTCATATTAATAATGCTTTTCTTAGAAGAGTTTTGTGTTTAGAAGTCAAAACCACTCACATTCAAACTAAAACACTGTTTAGTGACTAATTTTTCTCTCCCAACAATGTAGTGTCCTGCTAACTTAGATTAAATCTCTGCAACAAGGGTTAAGGTAATTCTTTATTCTTCCTTGTAAACAGTTAACCCAGTAAATTGTTTCCCTCCCTTGACTGCTTTTTAAATTTTGGTGTCTAGAGGCTACGAGACTTCTCAGGTACATCACTTTCAGGTTAAGTGGATATTTTAAAATTTTTTCTTCCTAATTATAGAGGAACTTACATTTCTTCTCTTGAATGCCAGATATCCAAGAACATTGAGAATTCTATACAAGAAGTCTGTACAAGGCAGGTACAGTCAGAGGCAGTCACACCCTCCCCTACAAAATATAAAGAACTGCTGAGATAAGTCAAGGTAGTTTATCAATAATTTAAAGATAGAAGTGCTTATAAACAGTTGAATCTAGAGAAAATGAAGTCTTGCAGGCCAAAAACTGCAGAGTTAAGTTTGACTTGTATTAGTATTCCTATCACCTGAGCATTGTTTATCATTGTCATGCACTTGAAATTAAAATGCTAACGACAAATCTCAGAATGCAAAGCATTTTCCAGAAGATAAATCCAAAAGGAGTGAGAAGAATTAAATCAACAGGTGAGTTACATTCATTGTTGCTGGTGCAGTTATAGGCTGCACAGCAGTCCTTGGGAGGATAAGAAGAGTGGGTGGAAAGAATATTTAGTTTCTCAGTGAGACTTTATTTCCTGTAGGGTTGCTCTTACCTATCCATTAAAACTCATACCCATGAAACTCAGATTATGCTGAACTAGGATTATATTAAATCCTTTCTTACTTTATGAACACGGGTTCAGTTTCTCAGTTTGTGTACACTGTAATATCGCTACTGACTTCAGTAGTACTATACCAGCTCACTTTAGCTTAGGCTGGCTAAATAAGTATTAAAACTCTATTGGTTTTAATACATTATTAGCCTAGAGGTTTTCCTATATTCTCTTTTCATCTGTTAATTGAGATAATTTTTATTACCTGTTTTTCTTTTTCGATAATGACTCAGCACCTCTTACATTCTCTGCCATTAACATTTTATTGTTTTGAATGTTGACACAGAACATGTTTATATTTGTTCAATAAATACAATAGCATATAGGGGGAAAAAAGGGGGGAAAAAAAAGAAAAATAACATCTGGGAAAGCAAAAGACTATGAGTCCTTTATGGAATCTCATTTAAAATGGATCACAGCATCCTATTGTATCCTATTACAATATCAAAGGCATTATGCTTAAATTAAAGAAATAGAAATAAGGGAAACCATCCAGACAAATGAAAATACATGCTCTGGGGAATAGCTTTATTCTAATCCTAAAATTGTATATATATGAAAATCTTCATTATCAAATAAAATCCTAGATCTTGTGACAAGGCTTCTTCTAGTAATCCACAACTGAAATGATTTCTGGTAGTCCTCTGGGTTAAAAAAATCCTTTTGAACAATTCATATCATGGGAGTGTGATCCAGAAAGAAAAAAATACTTTGAGGATTTGAAGATTCACATTACTTTAGTACTGTACTTTTAGCTTTGTTTTCCATGTCATCAGCTCTGAGAGACTAAGATTCATTACCCTCTGTTCCTTTATTAACTGTGCTATCAAAGGCTTATGATCCCTGCATGACTTCAAGATCTCACTTCAACATCAACTTGTTTCAAGATCGATTTCACTTTTTTGTCAATATTATTCAAAGACTCTGGATGTGCATCTCATCCTTTATTTAAGGCATCTATGTACTTAGTCATGCCATGGTAAGTACAGGTTTGATAAAAGCTGGTACAGTTCTAACTTCAACTGAACTGAATCTATTGAAGTTAGAACTGAACGTGGTCAATTGACATTCAAATAGAAGTCCACTCATATGGGTAAAATCCATGTTTATTCTATTTCATCTCCAAACAATATTTCATCAAGTATATTATTAGAAAGAACCTTAAGAATTTAAGTTCATAATCTTTCATGATTGGCAAATCCAATTAATTAATGGGTTTTGTACTTACTAGCTGCTCCAAAAAAAAAAAAATCTACCAAATGTATTAATCAGCAGTTTCACTTCCTTTTTGGTGTTGACTGTATGCCTATGAAATTTGTTTCATATAAAAAATAAAAATCAGCCAAGAGGATTTTGACTAAATATACAACTTACACTAGATTTTAGTTCTCTGATTAGAAAGCCTCAGAGTGAAATTTTCAGCATATGCTCACGTTCCCAATTGTAACATTATCTCCAGCATCCACTTCAAACTGGCCACTTGCTCTCTCTGTTAGAGATCCTTGTTACACTGTCTTCCAGCAAAGGGCAAATTTTTCCCCAAAATAAAAGCGGCAGCTATGTTAAAAGAAAAATAAAAAAGTAGAACAAAATTAGTTTAAAAATTCAAGTAGCACTGTCTTGGAGCATTTGCTCAGATCTAGCAACTGACTCTGAGGATCACACCTGAGCACAATGCGCTCTGAAACTTTAACAAACAGAGAGATTAAATAATGCAGCTGGTTAAATAGGAATGAGCACCCAGAATCCTCCTAGCAGGCTGTTGTTAATTTAAGAGGTTTCATTCTCCATCAAACTGGATCTGGTTTATCTCCTCTCAATACTGGGATAACAGAAGGTGTGAGCTGTAGAGCTGAGCATCTACACCAGAGACCTTTCGCAGCCAGCCTATCCCTACTTATTGCCTCTTCATTTCGTTGCCACCCAGACCACAATGCAGACAGAGCACAGACAGGACTTATACACCATCTTGGCAGCTGTCCTGGACCCTAGTCTCTCCCTTTGTGTCGAGAAATAAGCCGTCAACTTAACAAAATCATTGATGGTATTTCAAAGGTTAAAACAGCACTGCAAGTATTTCCTCTTACTTTCTCTCATCTCTCTAGAGAAGACACCGCTAGTTCTTTGAAATAGTAAATAAACCTTAAACCTTTATGTGTTCAAAGGAAATGCTGGCTTGTCTCAGAGAGCATTCCTTTTGACACAGCCTCCAAAAGCCTGCTCCCTGGCAAGTTCATCCTGTTCCTCAGGCAAGACCTGGGTATTCCCCAATGTGATAGAGCAAGCCCTTCTTCCCCTTCTCCCTCAGTGGAAAGTACATCTTCTTTCTAGCCAGGCTAACCTTTGACTTTGTCTAGAGCATAACAATATTCTCTCTTTTGAAAGCTTCCTGGAGGACTTCTTCCTTTAAAGCACAGAATTGCCCTAATTGGACCTCCAAGAATGACAGTCATCTTTTTTTTTCAGATTGCTTTAAAAATCCACTATCCTAACCATCTCTCTATTCTGTGATGTTAGATTTTGTTAGGTTTCAGATTAAAATAAATTAAAGGCAACTGCATGAGTTTAAAGGCACTTCGGGGTTTAAACCATTGTTATTGCAGTAGCTGTCTCTCTACCATGACACTATCATTCATCCATCACATTGTCAGTTCTCTTTTCAGTCTACAATTGACAGAGAACAAGATGGAAATAGTCCATCAATCTAGTGTCACAGCTCTAATAAAAGTCTGCAGAAAACCTGTAAAAATGCTTACACTCCGCTAGAACATGAGTGTGCTGGCTGGTGTAAAGTATTCAACAGACCGGCAAAGAAGTAGCATGTCACATGGAAAAGCTGCCATTGGAGGCATTTGGAAAGTATTAAGGGCCTGCTGATACCTCCCAATCATAACAGCAGAGAATAAAAACTGCACAAAGAAAAGAACAGACACTTCTACAGTTCCCACAATAAAGGACAGATAACTGCTACGTTTTCATTTGCTGGGCTGCATCTATTTTATTCATTAATATGCAAAGGGACATAATCACCTAAGTCACAAAACACTTGTCTAAGTAATTCATAGCAATTAAACATGCGATTCTTCTCAATGAACAGATAATTCTGTGGCTTTTTCATGTACACTATATATTTGCCACATTTGGAAAATTACAGACAACACGTCTGAGTGTGGATTTCATGTATAACTATACTGAAAGCCACAGTAAAGAGAGGATTGTAAGCTTTCATAATAAAAAACATAACATGTAAATCCTTATTTTTAGTTCACAATGTACAAATTCAATCCATGAAAAACATGTTTTCGATGCTCTGCTTACAAATAAAAGGCATGCAAAAGAAATATGAGACACAAGCCCTGCCATCTACTACTATTTACAATTCTGGGAACAAAAATGCAAACACAAAAGAAAATTAAGAAAATAGATACATGAAGAGACAAAATCATCAAGAGGTTGTATATTTAGGAAACAAATAGAGAAGCATAAGAAACCAAATACACTAACAATATAAGGCTATCTAAGGAGACTGGCTCTTAGAAAAAATACAAGGAATAAAACTCTACTTCAGAATACAGTATTTCTAGAAATACATATGGAGGTTATACCGATTTTTTATTATTAAACTTGATAGGATTTATATTTTAATTAAAGGATCAAAAATACCCCTATCATCCTATTCACTCACAAGAAGAAAGCAGTTGGTGTATTAATTTGCTGCTTTGCCAAAGGGAGAACTAATCACAGAGTATCTTTACAGACATTCTAACAGATGATTTTACTAATAAAATAGAGACTCATTCTTTGAATTGCTTGGGGTTTATTTGTTTTTTGAGTGATTGACTTTTCTTTGGTACCATAGTCTAGCACAAAAAGGTTGTTATAAAGCAGCTAGATTCCAGGGTTTTTTCCAGCTTTCTTCATAGCCTCTTTGTCAGAAATTTACAGGAGGAATGGTTTTATTTATTAAATCATAATCAGATGTTTGCAGGGTGACCCAGAATATGAGCAATGGCAGATGTGTCTCAGAATTTGTGTCACAAGATAATGATTTGAGTTAACAAAAGTTGTTTTGGTGAGGTCACAGAACCTTCTATCATCAAATAAGAGTTCAGCATTCTGGGTAATGAGGAGCAGCAGGAACAGCAAGTGAGAGAATCGAAGGAAATGTAAGATTTCTACATTTATTATTCACTGAGACTAAGTCTTTAACTGTTTCAAGAAATAAGATTTTTCTTGTTGTTTTTACATAGCAGTTCCACTTCATCATTTACATAGAAAAACATGGACATAGAAAAACATAGACATAGAAAAACATGATAAACTGAAAAACAGAAAACTGCTAAAATCTGGGATTTAGGATAATTCTTAACACATTGGAAATTGCTCTATTTGTCCCTTTCTGATAAATACTAATGTTTTTCTGTAACACATTTACAAAGAAAGACAAATGCGAAGGTGAGGAGTCTTTTGTCATCCCAGCAAACAGGGGGTAGTGATGTTAAAAGACCCACAAAACAAAGAAACTCTCTGCAACACTGAGGTTTATGCAGGACCCTATCTTAAATACAGGTTGAATTAACCTTCCCTGACAACAAAGATGCATTGAGAGAGAGAGAGTAGTAAGGCTGAAAAACCACCTTGTTAATAAAGGCACAGAAAGGGTCCATTTGGTTAGTGTTTCCACAGGTGAAATAATGACTGCATGGCTCCAGAATAATGGATTTGCAAAAATAATGTAACATTTCTCTTATATTGCTCCTTAATAAGACCATGAAAACAGGGCCTTTCCAGGTGCAGGAAGAATTATCATGTTTGGGCTTGCAGAGCCTCTGTTTGACTAAACACCCTCCAGGGTGTCTAGTTTTCAGACCTGGCACTATAGCACTGTGCTCTTTGAACATCTCTTGCATCTAGCCACTGTGACTGTTCCCACTCTCTCCAGCACAAGAAATCTCCATCTTTTCTAAGTTCAGAAGATCAGTACTGAACTCCAAGATGTTATATGTGCTTAAGCAAACCCTTTCTGAGAAATTCAGTACCAAAAAGTTCCAACTTTACACTTCCTCTCAGAGCTGAACCACATCCAGACACACGTGTTCCTTTCACAGATTCTTCATTCCAATAGTTTTTTTTCAGGTAACAAAAAATTTTGGTCTAGGTCTGAACAAGTGGCACGACCTCAACGATTAAAAGAAATATTAGCCATAGAAGTTAGTGGTGACTGTCCTCATGAGAAGTAATTTTTCATTTAATTAAATGTAGAAGAAAATTATCAGCAGTTAGTGGATATTGCAGATAGTGTACACACATTTTGCATTATTTGGAGACTTAATTATTAAGTCTCATCCAACGGGATTTTGAAATTAGTCTTTTATCTATTTGATGCATTCTCAGATCAGTGTTAGGCAAGACAGCTTTAGATAAAGAATGTTCAAGTGTTTCTCTTAGATTAAGTTAGGAGGGTGTTAATTGGCAAAACAGTCCCTAATTCTCATGTTAAATATGAGTACATGCGGCATCTTTTCAAGAAAGCGGCAACTAAGTTCTGCATGCTGTGTTTTCTTTGCTGGTCTTGAAATGAGTGATGTAAGTTCTTGCTAGTATGTAGATAGTCATTTATTTTTCCATGCCAAAGTAATGGTAGCTTTTTTGCCAAACTTGTTTAACATCTACCTTAAATTTATCTATTGTTGTGTTACTCTTAGGTTTCTTAACTAGGGGAAAGAGTGTAATTTGAAGGATACCCCATAGAGCCATAGTCTTCCTGGCTCGGGAAATCCAAAAATCCTGACATGATTTTGGCAGCTCCTGTTTTCTGAGTTTCCTTCTTTTTTAACAGACAGTGTCTTCCTCCAGGTCTCCCATACAGACAGTAGATGAGATGCTAATTTCCTGTTTAGCTGCTAAATTCTAGTTCGTTCAGTTCATGGACACTCTCTTGTTTCCGCACGTTTTCCATGGTTTCTGTGACAGTCCTTACTGCAGGACCAGCTCATTAAATAGAATTGTCAATGATCTTCTCTGTCCATTACACTGGAAGATTTAAACCCCTTAATAAGCTTGTTTGGTTATACAGATATTGTTTTTCCTATTTCTAGATTTTTTTTTATTTCAGCTGCAGGTTTTTTTTAAATGGAGTTTATTAATTCTTCCTATATTCACTTTTGCAGCATTAACTGGTACCTGTTTGAAAACTTGCACCGACCTATAGCCTCAGGCTGCCGTAAAAAGCACCCTATGAAGACGTGCTGTTTGGTTATTCATGGAGATCTATCTGCATTCGGTGGATTGTTCAGTCCTGATCTTTCAGAAACAGTTTCTTAAACTAAAACTGTATTAGAAAGCTCACTCTCCACTGCAGCAGATGATTTAATGAAAATTATCAAGGGATTCTGCAACACTTATAAAAAATATCTAGGAAAGAGAAAAGTAACATATTTACAACCAGCTTATAAAACATTGCAAGGTCTACTCAGAAGTGCAATGGACTCCTTGTACAGCCTTGACACTAACAAATTTTGATCATACACTCCTGCTCAAATGCCACAATCTTAAATGAAGGGATTTTGATCTTTGCAAAGCCAGTCCACTCTGAATTACTTTAGGGATACTAAAAACATTCATTATCTGTGTCATTTTGCTGTTGCTGCTTATTTTTTACTTAGATTTATTTAAAGTGCTCATCCATAGCTCCGTTACATTTTTTCTGTTATTCATTTCCCTTAATCAGAACATTCAGTAAACAGTGTTGCCATAGCAATACTGCAACTTTTCATAAGACCAAATTCTTGTCTACTGCAGTCTGTGAAAATAATTTAAAAATATTACTATCAATGGCTAAAGTGGTCCAAAGGTGCATTTAAAAACAGTCACCCCTTGCTCCAAGAGCTAGTTTGCATGCTGGTGTCAATTAAGGGTATACACAGGATATACTTGAAGCCTACTATTCACCTTGATATAAGATAAATTAAATGGAGGGCTAATAACAGAGCATGAAAGGGGTTTCTCCACCTCCTTGCACCACAGACAATATTTCTCATCCTCAGGTCTTCGAGGACCAACCCAGCCCAATGTTAAAGACTAGAAATAGGTCGGAGATCTCCATAAAGTATGTAGTGACCCAAATTTCTAAGTGGCACAGTGTAACAGTCACTATTAGTCCAGGTTAGCAAGCAATGCAGAAATACCACTCTCTGGGCATAGGTTCACAGGGCAGAATTTGTTTCCCCATTTTTCCTTGTGCTTGACCCACATAAAATCCTCTCAGTAAAGATTTAGTATTTGAATTAAATTCACTGATCCACAGTTGTATTTCTCCAGTGTGATTTACACTGACATAAAATGAAGAGACGAATTAGGCCCTGAGGGCTTTAGGAATGATGGGGCCTTTTGCAGGCCTTTTGGCGTGGGATGAGTTTTTGCCCACAGTGAATACATAAAATAACTAGCTAACTCTTTTACTTTGAATATCAGTTACAAGACCAAGGAGTCTTGATTACTCTACTGGCTGGGGATTGAAAGTTCCAAAATTAGAAATCTACTCAAGGAAAAAAAAATCTGGGCATGCTATAATTGAACTGGTCACGAAAGGATCTGTGAAGAGACTGTACAAGACAGGCAGCAAATGTACTACTGAACAGAACAGCAGCAGCAAAAGAAATAGACACCGCAATCCGTTTCTAGGCCAAGGAGGCACAGAGGAGGATAGCAGCCAAAATAATGAGAACAAAGGAGAATTAAATGTGCTTTACCGAAAGATTAATTTCAAATGTCTATAATAAAGCTACACAAATCCTTCAGTTAATTCAGTCTTAAAATAACACAAATTATTCATACCTTTATTTGAGATCAACTCTTTTGTAAAGTTTGTTGATGCATTCTTAATAAATTTATCTTAAGGCAGAGATTCATATTTTTAACCTGTGTTCATTCTAGTCAAAAAAATTTTACTTCCCATTTCTCCCATGTAACTCATTGATTCCCTGTGATTAGTCAGGGAATAGGGCAGTGAAGGAACTGGAATGATGTAAACCATTTTGTGCATATTGTGTCTGTTGAAAAAATAATTTTAAAAAGTTGGTCTAAATGGAGAAAAAGAATAGCAACATACATATCAGAGGTAGATGATGACACTTCAGTGACACTTATTTCATGTCCTCTTTAGGATTCAAATCTACTGTCCTCCTCTCCAGCTGATTTTACTGACATAGCTTTTATATAAGTCAGGGGTCCTCAAACTTTTTAAACAGGGGGCCGGTTCTCTGTCCCTCAGACACTGTCGGGGGCCGGACTATAATTTGGAAAAAAATGAACGAATTCCTATGCACACCACACATATTTTATTTGTAGTAGTGCACAAAAAACAGGAAAAAGAATGCAATATTTAAAATGAAGAACAATTGTAACCAACAAAAACAAATAATATTTCAATGTGAACTTTGGGCCTGCTTTTGGCTAATGAGATGGTCAGTGTTAGGTTCCATACTTGTCACTGGCAGTCGTAGCGCGGGGGGGCCAGGCCCGCACCCCCCCTGCCCGCCCTGTCCCGCCGCGCCGGCCCCGCAGAGAGCTGCCCATGGGACTGCGGAGGGATGGGGGGAGGAGATGGCAGATGGGACAGAGGCGGGGGGGGTCTGTAAATACCGGCATTGAGGACCCTGGCAGGCCGTATCCGGCCCGCGGGCCGTAGTTTGAGGATCCCTGATAAAAGTTGTTCCAACAGCTAAGGAACTAGTATTATCATTTATTAAAACAAAATAAAACAATTATTAGGTATACCAATGCCTAATTGATCATTATTATGATCAATTGTTATCATTAATTATTGGATTGGAAATCAAAATAAAATTTTTTTTCATTAGTACTGGATCTCCTGGCATAGACTCCACTTACTTGCTTCTCCTATGCAGTGCACGTATTTACGCTGCACAAGCAGTGTAGGATCTGAGCACCATACAACTGGCATATGGAATGAATCTTCCGTAAAATGTGAGGCCAGCAATCAACACAGAAATATAAATGCATTCTGAAGCATAACTGTAAAGTTCATCCCACCGAGAACTCATTAATAGTTGTTAAATCTATCAGTATGCATACAAATATCCCACTATGGTGAATCTATAGTCAAATTAAATAGCTATCTTTCTTTGTATCAGTTAAATCAACCCCACATTCTTTTTTCTGAAACAAAGTCTCCCATATTTCCCATAGTTCCCACTCAGCCTAGTTTTATGAAAATATGACAAAATAACTTAATTCTCACTATGTACTGCATCCAACCAAAGCTTTGGGCTGTATTTGGAATGACAACTCTCTCTCATCCACATTCATCTGTTAATTTTTTTTGCATAAATAATGTAAGTTCATTATAAATATAACTAATAATGAATACAGCTCTAAACTAAAAATGAACTATGCTCGATTTTTTCCAGTTTCAAAAGAATAAGAATTTTGTCTGAGAAATGGATGAAGAACCAAGCATTTAGATCTGACATAGAAATTTAATATTGTAATAGGAAATTTTGAAAATCAATATAATAGACAGCCTCTGCTGGATGCACATAAACCCCTGAGTTAAACGACTGTGTCACTGAAGCATTCAGAGACAGGGGATGGTTGGAGGCCCAGCATGAGTTTGCTGTAGTACTCTGCTGAAATGAAGCTTTTATTAAGCCACATATTTTACAGAAAGTTTCTTTATAGCACTTATTTTTCTTTTCTCCTAACTCAAAAGAACTTATCATCAAATTTCAGAGGCTGAGACAGACTATCAGGTAGGGAAACAGAGAAAGCCCTACACTTCCTTTCAGCAATATCAAATGAAGCTTTGAATTTGAGATTTTTTTTTCAACATTTTATAAAAAAGGGCACATTTGTCTATTTATTTTTAAAACACTTAATTTTGAGGGTGCCTAAGTTTTCTTGCAGTGAAAAAAAAGCAGATGATTTAAGAGTTGCATTAGCAAATAGCAAGAACAAAGTTTGCAACTCTAGCTCAAAAGTTTTTCCTTCCTTCAAAATTTAATAATTACAGAACTTGCATATAGTTTATTCTGAACCACTACAGTTAATAAGAGATTCCACACAGTATTAGTATTCCTGGACATCAAACAAAAAAACTGGCTGAGGATGGCATATTTCCCTTCTAACAGGAAAATTGTTGTGTGAAACTGTACATAGTTCAAACAACTTCAAAAATAATGTTTAATATTTAAAGAAAAGTACTAGTCAAGGGTTCTATAACTTCAGTAGGTTTTATCATGTATTATTTACCTATTGGAGACCCTGAAATCTGCTCTATAACAAAAATGTAAAGACGGGTGCTGAAGTAGCCCTTCTAATTTTGTGATAACACTTTAAGGAGGGGTATGAATTTATGATACCGTGATAGAAAGAATGTGGAGGATTATGTCAGCAAAGAAAATATTTAATGGTATAATTATGGTTTTCATTCAATTAGATTTAATTATTTTCAGTCATACCAGGTAGAGTTAGGTACTTCTGAACAGAAGCAAAGAGTAAAGAAAAGTTGTCCCTCCTCAGTGCTCAAGTTGGCACTACTCTGACTGGGCACTGCTGTTGCAGAGCGAAACACAAGCCCACCAGCTACAGTGCAACAGGTGGACAACACTAAGTATTAAAAAGTCAAATTATGTGGAATTAAAATTGATTTTAAAACCTCATACATAAGTCTCCAATGAAATAGCGATACACTTTTTGGTGGCCTTGTAAAGGCGTGGCCTGCACACATTTTCTATGAAGGAGCCTCCAAGGTACACAGGGCAAAAAAAACCCATGTGAAATAAAGTCTTCTTTATCCCCTGTTTTTCTCCCATGGCCAGTCTGACTGTCCAGTCCCTAAAGCTGCCCCAGCAGATGCCTTGCACACACAGCCTAGGGCAGAAGCAGTGATGTACCCTGACACACGGGCTGCACTTTTTTGCAGCTGAAACACTCTCAAGCAGCTGGTTTTAGCCAGTAGTAGTAGCATGAGGGATATATTGTAAAGAGCAGATCTATCATAACACCAAGGTACAATAATTCCACCTGACCTGAAGTGCTATATTTGTCTGAAGACTTTTAACTTGCCACTAATCTTCAGTACAGCATCAATATAGAATAGGAAGTATAGGGAAAGGAATGGTTTTGCTATCCTTAAAATTATTCAGAAAATATCAAATAAAGACTAACTTTAAATACTTTGCTATTTGTTCATGATCATTCTACAAGGAGAAAGATTTATTCAGCATTTATTCATTGACTAAACTGCTGTGATTAATTTTTCAGTTATCAGTCTCTTTTGCTCAAAGAGACATTTAGAGAGCAAGTGCATTGAACATTTTATGAGTCGCATTCTATACAGCCAGGAAGTTACACAAGAGGAAGATGACCTTGCCTGACACAATTTCTTTATGAGACCATCTTCTCATTGATCTATGGCTCCACTGAGTAGAGTTATGGTTTCAGTGTTGCCCTTGGAACATGGGTCAAGTCATGTCATGAACATACATTCTTCGCTGTCGAATGTCTAACCGATGCCATGGTTTGCAGAGCCAGCACTACTATTTCCAAGTTTGATTTGCATGTTTTCAGCAAAAAGGTGCCTATGTCTGTACATGATAAGTAGCTGCACCTGCCTTCAATTTGCTCTACAATATCTAATTTCCTAAGTGAGGAGTTCAAATACTTTAAGATGGCAATCAAAGACTCACGAGAGTTCAGAAGCAAAGGTAAGGACTGAATTACACTCACCTTTCAACCTGTTTCTCTGGCCTTGTCCAATTTCTTGACTAGAACTGGAAAATAAAGACTCAGCTCTACTAAATATAGTTGTCATCTCTTCACTGGGAAGCTGTAGGGTAGAAAAATGTAACTCTGAGCTCTAAGACCATTGTTTTAAAGTGGACAGAGAATTCATTCTAGCTTATAAATACAAGAAGGTACAGTTAATATATATTTGTGTGAATCCCAGCAAATACATCTGCTGCTTTGTTTTCAACCCATTTTTTGTTGATGTTGAGAACTACTGTGTTTATTGTTATAAATAAACATAATAGAAATAAAGCTTTGATATCGTCTGTGTAGTTCATGTTTAATACTTGATTCAGTCACTGTTGCCTGGTTTGGCATGACATGTTTGAGTCTCAGTTGGAAGCAATTTCAACCATCAGTATGAATGTACCTCACAGGATCAACACACCACAATATAATCCATGCTGGTACATTAAGCTTGGTCTTCTGAGGGCAAAAAAATGTACTTATGCCATTGCTTTCAACTGGACTCTTAAATCACACATGATTTTATGTGACTTCACAAAATGTCAAATAACTTTTTTCCTATATTATACTTTTAATTTTTTATAAGATTATTCCAATGGAAATAGAAAGTTCAGTAGACCTTTCCAATATGATTACATAGAAATCATTATCCTTGCAAGATGTTTTGCCGTTGGATCTATGAATTGCTGTATAAATCACACACTCTTCATTACATAGGAAAAGTCACTCTGAAATAATTTAAAAGATACAGAAAATGTATAGAGAAAAAAAAAGCCATACTATAATTAACTGGGAACATGCAGAGTCCATAAATAAGAGAGCCAAATATAATTTCTTATTATTTTATATTAATATGTTATCCTCTTTTTTTTACATTATGGCAAGACCTTATACAAGTCTTTCACAATTTTCAGAATGTATTTATGGAAGCCTGACCACTCTACTTACATTTCAAATCCTTTATTCTGCCACGCAATTACAAAAATAGACAAAGGATAAAAATATATTTTGGTGCTACTGAAAAGTATGGTGAAGACACAGCAGACAGGAAAAGATAAAATTTGGAGAAAAGAAACTAGATAATTTATCTAATATGATTAAATATAATATCTAGCAAAAATGTATTAGTTCTAATATACAACTGTCCTGAAAAATGTAGGAGAGCAAAGAAGAGAGACAACTTTTAATACAATTTTGTCAACAGAATATGAAAAGTCTTATTAGTTGTGAGCAATTACTTCATTAATTTTTTTAATTTGATTTTGATTTACTTAAGCTTAATAGTCACCATGTAGAAAACAAAGTATGTCTGAATAGATAAAGAAACTGTCTGAATGAATCTACCAGTTTTCAGGACCAGCATATCAGCTTTTCAAGACTATTTCCAAGCTTATGCTAGTCATTTGTTCCCCTCAAGCTGGAATGCAATATGCAATGCTTCTCCCTCAGAACATCTCATGTCTTATATAATACCACTTCCAAACTTGCAGCTGAAGCAATTTTCAGAATGTAGTCCCTAATGCAACCCCAGTGCTGATAAATGGACTCTTCTAGCAACTTGTTCTTTAAAGACACATAATGCATGCTAGAGTAGCATTAACTTTAAGGGGCCTCATGAGTCATCCAAGTTAAAAGAGCGGAGAGAGAAAAGTGACTTGTTGAATAAAGTCAGAGTAGCAGAATAAAATTACTATCTACTAAACTAATGATTTTATTAGTAATATGATTCATTTATCTTTTTCTAAGAACTGCACAATGGCTGAATATATTGCTGAAAATGTTTTTGATTCTACAAAATTCTTAATTCCACCATCAGATACTCCTCATGACAGAAGGTTAGTACCTAAGATTTCCCTCAAACTTTAAAGAAAAGATACACTTTAGTACCAGGGCAAGCTAAAATAAGACTGGAGAGCCCACTGAGCCATTTGCCTCTAAAAATTAGTCCTAACATTTTCCTAACAGAAAAAATCCTATCTAGTGATTCTTTGTGAAGCCCACACAGAATTATTTACTAGTTTCAAATTAATTATTATCACCAAAATTGGCACTAGTACTTATCTTTTTTATCCTGTGAGAGAAAGTGAACCAGTTAGAAACAAACAGCAAATTCTACCCTGTAAAGTGTTTTTTAACCTTCCAAGCACGTAGACTGTGGTATTACCAAGTCACTGACAGTAATTTCATTGTCAATAATAAAACATAGATCAGATATGATATACATGGACATTTTCAAGACAAATGAGTCCTTACAAAAAAAAATCCCTGTGAGATACAAATTTAGCTTTTTTATATTCATGGTAACATTCAGGTCCTGATGTCTCAAAAAGCAGTTTGAAAAAATTAACAATGAAAGCTTTAATTCAGGATATGACCTCTAAATGTTTTACCCAGTCACTGCCAGTCAGAATAGAGCACACCTGCAATGGGCTGCCTGCTGGATGCAGGCTTGGCTTCACTTTGGCAGCGCTACGTGTGCTCCAGCAGAAAAAAGGAGTAAGATGCATTTCAGGAACTGGCCCAAACACTGGTGGTTCAAGCTTTTGTTTCTAATTAAAACTTAATAAAAATATATTGATATTGCTTTATTAGCAATTTCTTTCAGCCCACTATTTTCCCAAATGTCAATTGGTGAAAGGGACAAACTTTATACATTATCAGCTCTTTCAACAAATTAGGAGAACAAATAGGAACATAGTATACCATATTCCTATATAATGAAAAATTGATTATAAGCAAAGAATTGCATAGTGTGCTAGTGTTGTAAATTACTTCCTCTGTGGCTTTTACAACATTGCCTATGAACATAATTGAATGTCACTAGTTTATGTTTGCAAATACAATCCCAATGACATTGCACCTGGGAGCATGTACGCACAGTCATCTGTTATGGAGAAGGATCTAAACATATGGCCTGTTGATTAGGGTCTGGCCCCAAAGCTATCACAAAATCCTCCAGCCAGTTTTCTGCCAGACTAACCCATCACAGTAATTCAGCTCTATCAAATAGAAGCTTCCCAACAACAACTGAGAAAGTGTATAGCATTTGAAACAGCCACCTCAGATCTAAACACTAAACATTTCAGAAAGCAAAGGTCAAAGGCACGCCTTCTACCAAGAGAAAATTGTATTGGATCCTATCTTACATTTATGTTCATCTTACTAGCCTGGCCTGTTAAGGTACAGGCTCTATTTTCCCTTTCAATCTTCCAGTAACAACCTTCTAGAGGGAAATTTTAGCAGTGAGGTTATCTTTTTAGTATATGGGTAGCACCTGTGTGTTCAAAGTTAAGCTGATTCTTTAAACATAATTGGACCTCATGCACATGGTTCTCATCAGCTGTTTTGGGCGAGAATTCTGTGACTCACATATGCAATGCACATGTGATCACTTGCACAGGAAAATATGCCTCTTTTCCTCATTTCTGCATGTGTTTTTCTGAATAAGACAGTAATTATAAAATATAAAAATTAGAATGTTTGTGAAAATAAGTAAATGTTCCTGGGAGTTCAAACAGGATGAGATATTTAAACTTAAAATAAATACCTTTGGAAAAAATATTTTCCACTTCTAAACATAGGAGTTTCATGTATTTGAAATTCAATACTTCTTTTGACAATCTCTAAAGCTTACTGCAGGGTTTCACACTTTAAAAAGAAAGGTCTACTTGTATATTTTTTTTAAGAAACAGCAATCAGACTAAGAACTAAGCACCTCATGGCAATGCCAGAATCTATAAATTAGGACAGTGTCTCTTGGTATCTGTTATTACATTTGAATTTGAAACATCTACCCAAGGTAAATTGCAGCTTTTGGGCTCTTCCTTTGTCACACTTTCCAGTAAAAGCTGACTTAGTTTGATCTTGAAATGCTTTTAAATTGATAACTATAAGGGAATGTGTGCAGTGGCCATGCTCGTGCAATTTTACTTAGCATAAAATAAAATAGTCAAACATAGTAGTGTAAGTGATAGCCTGCTGTTAGAACATATTGAAAAGAGAAAGACATTCTTTCTAATGAACCCTTAAAGTGAAATGTTCTGCAGGACAAAAATATTCAAGTTACTAGCTGACCTTTAGAGTCATATAGGAGAGGATGTGCATAATGTATTATTCTGTCGGATATGCATTACTTATTATAAAATAATGGAGGTTTCAGTACTTTACATGTGACCATTAGAAAGATCAGAACATAACCCAGCCTTCATAATATAATTGAGTGCTGCAAAAATATCTCTAATGATTAATATACCAGACATTATGCAATGCTCCTACAAGGTAATTTTGTCCTGACACAGAATAATGATTGCTACAGAACTTCTGCAGCTTGAGACACATTAGGCCTCTGGGTTTGACGGCCAGTTGTAAGGCTGTACGTGGGTGTTGAAAATTCTTGTTAACATCAGAGTATCTCCAACATCTGTTTACATTAAGCCAACAAAAGTTTTTAAAAATTGTCTACACAGAATTGCACAATTCTCCCTTCAGAATGCATGAGAAAGAGACTTCAAAGCCAAAAACAAACACCCTCATTCACACAGTGCTACTCATGCACAGCCTAGGCCTGGCCTGACACAAATGGAGGAATAGGCAGAAGATTTGGTTCCACTCCTCTTGGAAAGAACTGAAGAACCCAATAGTTTATAACATCTGTTTCAGCTTAGACAGGGCCAACTTACTTGTAGAGATGAGCGATGAGGGCCTGCACACCTCCCTGTTAGCATTGTCTTGGCACCAACTTAGGTAGAAGAGAGTTGAAGCACAGTCTTCCACCTCCCTCTCAGCTCTTCAGCTCCTGCCACCCATCATAATCTGTCCACAGTGAAAGGGCAGGGAGGAACAAAGAAAGTAAAGGAATAATGTAAAAAAACTGTAGGTAGAAAGATGCAGAAAGAAACGTCTTCCATTTTTTATGACAATTTGAGAAGCAACACTAAAGACTGATGTCCAAATCTGTCACCCAGCCGAATTGTTTTGCTGTCGGTTTTGACATAGAATTAATTCTTGCAGTTCATATGAGAACATCTTTTCATGAACAGCAGTTTGACACTTGTTCAATGGTTTGAATATCTTTTTCTGAGGTGCCATATTGGGCTATCACTTGTTTGCAACTTGTATGGTGAGCATTTTTAGGGAACACGGGAGTGGCTGGACAGGATGGAAGACAGCCCTGTAAAAAAATTCAGAGCAACCAAAACCACTGTTATAAAATTTGAGCTGATATTACTTCAAACCATGATTAAAAACCATTTCAATTGACAAAATTAAAAGTTTTTATTTATAACAGGGGAACTTGTTTGCACTCAAATATCATAAGTATTACAATTAGTGTTTCATTTGCTTCCAACTACTAAGAAAAATATTTTTTACTTCTTTTCAAATCTTGCTTCACAATGGAGACAGAAAAGCTGATGTGATCTAAGCTAGTTTTCTCTAGAGACTCACAAATGAACGGGATTGTTTAGAAACAAGCTCAACTTTTTTTAATTCTCCACTCCCATACTTCGGTATTACCTAGCAGGCAAGAACATGAGATGATAAGAATTAAAGGGTAATGTGCTGCCTAACACCAGCCGAACATCATTAATAGGAAATGCATTTAATAAAAAAAAAGGAAAAAAAAACCTCTATGATTTTATCTCTCTTTTGAATAAGTTAAGAACACATCAAAATAATGCAGTTTGGAGACAAGACAGTCAAATAGCTGAGAAGCAGCTGACATATTGCAATTTTGGTGTCCATGTTAGGATTGTTCTATGAAAGTAACTCCTAAATTTCTTGTGGAAGTAGCCTATGACTAGCTTTTTAACCATGTCTAATGAAGATTCTATATATTGAAATACTAAAAGTACCAGTGCAAAAAAAAATTAAAAGATACTGAATAAACTTCAGTCGTTTTATTCCTGGTTTATGGGAAAGTATATTTAAACTTTAGAATACTTTAGCAAAGGAAAGTCCATTTAGGCAAATTTCAGACATCATTTTCTTTTTTTTCACTTGAAGATTTTATTCACTTTTCCCTTTTTCTTGGCACTACAATGTAGATGGAGTCTTTCATCCTCATCTTTTCATGGGTTTAAATCACCCAAAGAGGAAGGAATAGTTATGTATAGAAGCACAAAGGAAAATGTGCAGTAAGAGATTCAACAAGAATAGAAAAAATAAGATAAATACAATAAGGAGACCTGTTTTTACAGAAGCCACCTATGGGAAGCTTGAGCACGTTTTGCATTACTTTACTTTTAAGTGCTTCTAATATGGGCACTGATCGATTATATCAAATTTAGCCCTTTCTTCATTATCTACAATTCACAATGCCATAGTGCCTGATTTTTTTTCAGATTAATAAATATAACAAAAATCAGATGCTTGCAAAATTTTGCATATTGGTAAAGTAAACTTTAAAGGTGCGTTTTAAAGTATCAATTTTTTGCATAACTAATGCAGAAGACACGTTGCTTAACATTTGCTTTTCAAGTCTGTAGTTGTTACCACATAAATAGTAGCTATAGTGTACTCCCTTCTTTCATTATCTTATTCATAGCTTCCTGTGAAAAAGCCAGTGCATCTCTTCTTCTTAAAGTAAATATTTTATAGTATCAGAGTTGTAAATTCAAGTTCATTATTGATTACAAGACATATTACACTTGAGTTCTGCATGTACAGAATAACACAAAAAATCTCACAGTTAAAGTATAAAACCAGGAGATCATATTCTATCATGGTGACAGGGATGCAGACACTAGAAGGCACTGGGAATAGACATCAGTTTTATAGCAATTCTACTATGCAACATTTACCAATTAATCCATTTGGATATGTACACCTGTTGTCTTCATCTGAGGCCTTGCCAAGACCAGGTCACAATGCAAACGCTTGGAGACCATAAGATGATGCATTTACATAAGTGTTCACAGCTCAAACAACAGAATTTTGCAAATAAGTCAGACTACTATATTTATTTACAAAGGAATCACGTTAGTAATATTTCTACTACAGTTGTCATTGGTGTTCCAGTGTTAAAATCACCGCAAGTCACTTTACAGATGAGAGTTTAACCATGATATAATTTTCAGTCATAACAACAAACAGGAATGATTTTTATTTTATTCTGTCAATGTGCACTTTCCAAGACAGCAGAAATTACTGAACAAAAGAGAAAAGTAAAATTTTAGAGTGAAATTTAATAGAGAAATAACTCACAGGGCAAAATCATAATTCAAAGTAATTCCACAGTAAAAAAGAGCAATTGAGCTAATTTCAAGACTGAGCTAGCTCAAAAACACTACTCTTCAGTAGTGTCTTTACTACAGCTTAGCAGATAGTTAAGACTATATTAGAGCTCCAAAACTTTAGACTGAATGCCAAGTACCAAAAACAACACACCAAATGCATCTATTTACTAATTTCTGGTGTCTTCCACAGTATTGTTGTAGTGTAAATATTAATTCACCATTGATGTGGTCACAGGCAAATGAGACTTCAGAAATTAACTGCCACATGAGTGAGCTACTGCAGCAGCTCCACTCTTCTGCAAGTATGACACCAATATTACAACAATTGAACTATGCTGAGCGAGTGTTTGAGATTAACAGCTAATAGCAATTACTTCTCATCAGAGAGCAAAGGAATGAATGCAAATTCCACTTCAAGTCTGCTTCTATTACTTTATTTCTTTAGGCTTTACATGAAGTGACATGCTCCACCAAAAGTATTCCATCTCATCTGAACAAATGCTATCACATCAGAACAAAAATCGCAATATTACAAAGTTAGCTGTAACACTGCTAGGTACATTAGGAAAATATGCTTTTACTTGTATGGGTAAGATAAAAATAATAATAATATCACCTCTTGAGACCACAGTTTCTGTTTTGGGTTACTCTGAGTTACTGTACATTAATCTCTTTCTACCTGCAGGCTGCTTGAAAGTCCAAGTCCACCCCGTTCATCTCCTTACATGCATCACTTTTATTTAAAAAAACAAACAAACAAAAAACACACAACCTCCCCACACATACACACGCAAAACACTACAATCATGTTGATTTTATTCAATATCATTGAACTACCATGGGCCCTCAGTTGTCCTGATCACTTCATATAACTTGCACTCATGGACCCTACTGCCAAGTCATTAAATTAGGAGATAAATCTGTGTTGCCCCACTGAGTTTAATGAAGGTGTAATAAGACATTACAAGAATTAGTGAAGACCAGAAACAGAGGGGATTTGCAAGTCTTTTAATACTGGGTGTGTATAAGGAGAGAGCATATCTCCAGGTTTTGGAAAGAATGAGACTAAAGAGATTTTAAAAGGCAACGCATTTAAAACTTTCAACAGTCAGAAACTGGAGTGGGAAATGCTAAGTCTAACTATTATAACTGTCATTGCACTGGAAAACTCATTTGTTCAGCCCTCTTCAGAGAATCACTGATAACAGATTAGAAAAGACTAGGAGTGAAATACAGACTTTGTGAAGCTCACAATGCATGTGAATTTAGCTTCACTGATGCTCTCATTGTAGAGTTCAGTGGCACTTACTGCTTATGAAACTAGTCTGATGAATTCAATTACTGAAGGAAGTCTGGTTTTAATTCTTAGAACTACTACTTCTTTCAATTTAAATTGATTAATAATAAAAGTTACAGCATTTCAGAGAAACAGCATGTAAATTAATTATAAATTGAAGCCCTAGCCCATGGCAATAAGATACAAAGCTCTCCTTCATGTCAGCTCGGATGCAGCTTTCAAGTATATTCTAAAGGTACTTCTTCTGGATAAATATTTTACTTTATAGATATAAATTACAGTTTATTGCCAGCTGTTTAAAATATCTATGGTTTGGTTAGATGAATCTTGCTAACCCCCAGCTGTCTCCCATTTACTTGAATTGGAAAAACACCGGGTAAATTGCTGCCCATGGAGCACAAACATAAGCAACTGAAGTACTCATAATTTGTTGGAGTTTTAGATCATCCTAATTTAGATATTTTTCAAAAGACATAATGTAAAGTAGACTCCACTTAATCGCCACCCTGATAAATAGCTCTATTGGGAAGATAATACAGTTAGCAAAAGGGTAAATTAAAAGCAAAATGTAAAAGTCATTCTCCATCCATGGCATATTAATATGATTGGAATGAAGTTGTTTGATGCGCTGATCATAGCAGTGTACAGTGAGCTACCACTATGTATGTATGGCACAGCTGTTATCTTCAGATTTTCTCATGCTTTTGAATTGATATTTACAAACTGCATTGATATAATTAAAGAAAAACTAGAAAGTTTCTTAATTCACTGAGCTCTTGGGTAACAGTATAAACACAGCATTCCTTGTGCTCTCGATGGAGCATTTAAATATCTTTCTTTGCAGATTTTGTCATATGAAAAACTACAATAAGTGCAGATGCAGTATACAGCCATAATATGTAACTGAGTTACATGCCAAAGTAGCAGCAAGAAGGGAACTTCAAGAGAAGAGAACTGACTGTACAGAAGAGGCTCTTACATCTCAGCAGGTCTATACCAATGTCTAATTATTTGTGATATTTATTTCATGGCTTTAATTTCTATCTGTTAACCAGAGAAAACATATGGGGTTAATACTGGTTCATGCTACACTCTTGGTCAAAGACAGCTGTAAACTGCTAGGTACTATCACCAATAAGCAACAACTGCAAGCTGAAGAATGGAGAAATACATAGATTTTCAATATGTTACACATGGAGCCAAGTATTTTCCACCAAAAAAATACATTTAATATTTCCTTTTAAAGGCTATTTATAATCACAAAGGCAATTTTGTCCTCTTTGAGTAGTCAAAACCTTAATTTCTGTCTTTCTATTTCAGAAGATATTCTTCATAGAGTGATTTTTAACTGTTACAATCCTTTTCTATGACTCTTAACTGGGGCTGAGCCTTTCCACTTTTTACAGGGTGCAGTGATGTCCAGATTAGGAGAAAAAGAGAAGACAATGGTGGCAAGAGAGAAGCAAAGGAACAAAAACATTCAAGGAAAGGAGACAGAACTACAGAAGGTAGAATTGTGGCTGACAGCCTCAGAATCCCCCAGGACCACAGTCAGCAGTGAAGAGAATTACCTTGCGGAAAAGACACAGCTGGCAGAAAAGATGTCAGCTCCAGGAGGCAAAGAAAAATGTGCAGGCAGGAGGAGAAACCAGTGAGCCACTCTGTGGACAGGAGCACCTTGGGAGTAACATGACATGGGTAAGATGGCCGGTGACTTACAAATGTGCACGCAGCCCACAAATTAAAGTAACATTTGATTACCCCTATCAATCCAGAATTGTTTCCTTGGACACCAGTCCAAGAGAAGATGGAAATTACCTCTTCACTCACTGACAGGCATGGTTCAAGAGCAAATACCTTATACCCTCACACCCAAGGGTATTAACCAGTCATTACCTCACATTTCCTTGTTTCCCTAATGGGCCCTGTTTCATCTCCCTGGGTAGTAAGAGCTGCTACACAGCACATCCACACAAGCAATCTGTAACAGTGCACTTAACCAGGCAGCAGGGGTACTGAATAATGAGCCCATCTGTACCATCCTTCCAACCCTGTCCTAAAAGCATCAGTAAGCTCAAGGAGCAGTATTCTCAAGGCACTTCCATCTAACCAAATTTCTAAATAGCAAAGGATTTCTCTCATTTTAAGGGTGCTTTTTATACAGTATATAAATGGATTTTTTTCTTTATTTTTCAGACAATAAAGTATTTCACTCTTTTTTTGTTGGCAGATAGTTAACAATAAAATGCCTACTCAGAATCACGTCATTATGGAAGGGAACCTTTACTCTTCCATATTATGTCACAGACATACACAATTAGTGGCAAAACACTTGATAATTCCCTATGCTTGCTCTCAGATTAGAATAAAAACGAAAAATAATTTGGTGGAAAGCATTTTAACATAGTCATCCAAGAGTAAGGACATTCTGAGTTCTGCAATGAAAAAAAAAAAAAAAAAAAAAAAAAAAAAAGAGAAGAAAATTACCCTGATAGTGAAACACTTTCCTCTTTTCTCTTCCTGCAAAAAGAAAATGTAGTTCTTTTTCATCCAGGAGTAACTGGAACTTTATACAAATTAAATGGTTGGGAGTGAATCTATCTTCTACTCTGAATCAAGACGTAGGTCAAGCAGATTTCTGACTGGGTAATAGTAGCAACAACCAGATTATCTCTTGCCTCACTTCCTGCTAGGAATAAAGCAAAGACTGTCAATCTTCATTTTTGTTTAGACGTTTAAAATATTTCCAGTATAATTCTGGATTTTTAAAGTAATTGTCACTGAGCAATACCTGAAACTGTCTCACTGTACTAAACTATTTTTTCCCATCAGGTACTAGTATGGCAATCCTCTTCATGTCTAATTCTTTGACAGCAATTCAGTTTTAGATGGCTTATAATAGGCTCTACCTGAATTCTGCCAGGACTGAATTGTTATTGATCAGTACAACGCAATGGTGTAGAAGGCTGCTTTTCCACAGCTTATATTTGGATGGGTCAGATATTTTGACAGCTGATTTTGTTAGAAAACCTGAGGTCATTGTGGGCACTGAGTATTACACACTCTTGCATTTTTTCCATCACTGCAAGCTCAGCTCCTTACTCTACAAAAAACACACTTACTTTCTTTCTAACACATATAAAGAGTTTTTTTCATGTAGGACATTAGTACATGATAATCATTACATTGTAATTTGTACGTAACAATTCTAATTGTTATATACATACAATTGTAACAATTGTACATAAAATTATAATTTGTACATAATTTTGCTTCATATTACTCTAAAACGGTACAGTGCACGCAAAGGAAACATCCACTGTTTTAGTTTTTGATCATATTACCCTGTCTACGTGCCCTGGTTTTGGCTAGGACAGTGTTAATTTTTGCAGTAGCTGGGATAGGTCATGGTCAGGGCGCAGAGGTTATTCTACACCACCTCATGTCTATGCTGAGTGTAGGGGAAGGGAAGCGTCTTCCAAGAAGTAGTTCCTTTCAGGCGAGGAAATGTGGCAGAGGAAGAGGTGAGGTGGCCCCAGTTCTGAGCCAGAGGGAGCATTGGGGGTCGTGTGGCAGAGGGAGCAGTCGGATATTGTCTATTATTGGGGGTTTCCATGGTGAGCAATAACAGCTTTTTTTTTTACCCTCTGCCATGAGTATTGTTGCTGTTACTGTTTATTTTTTTTATCTCATTGCTGTTTTCAGTAAATTGTTCTAATCTCAACCCATGATCTTTACCTTTAGTGCCTTCAATTCTTCTCTCCATTCCATTGCAGGGAAGAGGAAGGAGGAGCGAGCAGCAGTGTGTGGCTTGGAGTAGTTCCAGTGGAAAGAACAAATACCATTAGAATACCATCCTAAGCCATGACATTGGGCCAAATCCAGCAATCAATGAAGCAGATGGATCTATCTTGCTGGAGACAGCTAGCCTGCCAGTGTACTTCAGATGCTGTTTTCTCACAGAAGCTCCAATGTATCAAAAAGGGCAGATCAAGACTCAAAAAAAAAAAACAAAAAAACAAACAAACAAAAAAAAAAAAAAAAAAAACGAAAAAAACCCCAAACACAAATGTAAAAACAATCCCACTCTGCAAGCAGCAACTTATTGTATATTTTGGTTTCTTTTTGTCATTGACATCAAAATTGTTCTAATTTGTTTGAGGGACATATGGCTCTCAAAGAAATCGAAACAATGCCGAAAACCTCCATGAACTGAGCAGTTTCAGGTGATCAGAAGAAAAGAGAGAGGGGGAAGAAAGAAGGTGGGGGAAAAGCCCGTATCTCTCTCTACTACGTGTCTAAAAGAATATGATATTCTTTTTGAAACCAAAGCTGCCACAGACAACTTTTAACACTACTGAGCCTCTATTCTGCTGTTGTAGTTCTTGTTGATGTAGAATACACTAACAATTATCACACACAGTATGCTTATACAAGCTGGGAATTTAGGAGGGATAAACAGGTTGAAGGCAAAAGATGTTGAGTCTGAGTTTCCTACCTGAGCACAGCCTACGAGCCTGCATGAGGCTTCCTTATAAGCCTGTTTTTCCTGTAACTGCAGACCCAGTTTCTCGCTCTGCAGAAGATGAACTTCTCAGTGCTCTTGTGTAAAACAAATCCATCCATGTTCCATTTCTGTTGTTATAAATGCCAAAATACACTAAGCCAACAAAAATTTATGTATTTGACTTCAAAGATGAAATGATGTAATTAGTAACATTACATTGATTTTATTACTGTTTCTTTGATTTAAATTGTTACTGGTTTAAACATCTTAATTTCAGAGTGAATTATATAATTGTTTTTGTTGCTTGTTTATCCATTTTTTGTATAATTAGGATGCAGTAATTTACTTTATATGTCTTTAGTTTAATTGAGTTAATAATGTCTGCTGAGGAGCACAATGTCACACTTCCAGCTACTTAGCTGGAAAGCTGGGGAAAGAGCTTTCACTGCACATAAGAGTTTTAAAGGGCAGAGCTGTAAGTCTGCAAAAATTAGTTTTGTTGAAATGACACAGCTGCTTCCATATTTTTGTGCTTTTCTTATTGTTCTTGTGATGGATCACATTAAAAAATCTTTTTTTGACATGACATGGTTCTCCCCAATGGTATTGTTATCACAAAACACTGTCTACTGTATCAACAACAGCAAACAGGAGCAAGGACAGTCTGAAAAAAGCTTTCAGTTAGTGTCTAATAGCTGAAATTGTCTTGCTTGAACTCTATCCATTCAACCAGTATAGCACATCCATCTCCACTTGGGAGTACCATTATATCAACCCTTCAATTTTTCATGACCCATCCAGTCTAGAAAGGACTCCATCTCTATTTGGACCACGTCAGAGAGGACAGGCATACTTGGAGTCTGGGTCCTACAGTAATGAAGAATGTCTTTGACACCAGGATGCAGATGAGGAGGACATATTTGCCAGCTACTGTGTGACAGGTCAGTCTCTCCCAAACTGAAATCCCATTTGGTATGCACTGGTGAAGAGATCACATGATGGCAACTGTGCCCCTGTACCACAAAGTATCTCAGACATAATGAGTAGGATCTGACTCATCTGGTGTCATTGCCACAAAGTTATTATGGAAAATCAAATAAATTCCATATATAGGGTTAAATGACCCTAATGACAGTCAAACAGCGTCTACTTTAGAAGTAGTGACATGAAAAATCCAGCTGAAAACCAACACCATGGATATAGTAACTGTAAATATTGGACAGCATAAACATCTTGAAGTTAAATCCTAGAAATAAAAAACACTGCTAATAATTCCTAAAATTGGTGGAGCTACTCACAAGGAACCTTATTTTAAAAAATTCACACATGTTAATAGACGTGTATCTAATACTGGTACACAAATGTTAAGAGCACTTTCTATCTCGAAACAGTTGATAAATATTGACTGATCTTAAAAGCCACATAGAGGGAAGGATATGTAATTGCTGTTTTCTGGCTATAATCATGGAGTTGTTATAAATAAGAGGAAGGAAAATGCACTAACAACAAGTGTGCAACCATGGAGGACTCTTCATAAAACTGCCTGTGACAAAAAAGGAAGTACCACATGGTAAAAATGCATTATAATCTTAGCTGGGAACCACAGCACTAAAAAATGTTAATTTGTGGATGGATCAATTCATAAATGAAAAAAATGAAGCTACATGAGGCAAAGGAAAAAGTTCGTTACAATTTCTGTCGTGCCTAGACAGAACCACTCTCACAGAACCTCAGATATCAGTCATCAACTAATACATCCTCCCTGCACCTACTGCTCACTATACACTTTTAGAAGGTGACTGGTATTAGCCCTTTATGACCCACAAACAGTTGTAAGGTTCAGAACTAGAGAGTATCCAAGCAGTAACAGGACTCATAGGTGAATGGGGAAAAAAGGACAAAAACCAGTCTATAACAATATGCAAATGAGGGTAGTCAGAGCAGAGTAGCCTCAATCTAGACCAATCTGTAGTAGAAAGGGCCAAGCACAGTTTTACATCTGAAGGAGATTTGGGGTTTGAAGCTTGACAAGCCTACAGTCTGAGACTGAGATTTACACATTAAATGCAAGTGAATACTAAAATCCTGTATTCTGACTCACTGCAATATTAATTTTGAAATTATCTGTACAATTTAACCTTCGAGTGCCACAGCCAGCAGCAAGACTTCCTAAATTAGCAAAAGTAATAAACAAGAGCCTCATTAAATCATCCTCTTCCCCAAATTTTTTTTAATCTTCTAATGAAGCTCTCTGTCCTGTAACTCTCCTTATTTCACTAATTCTGTCTTCATCACTGATTTCTTTGTCCTTTGATATGATCGAGTCTCATGTTATAAGTAACAATAGAGCTACATCTTCTACAGGGCAAAGCATGAAAGGGACAGGAAGTCATGTTGTTCTTAAAACTGTGGCTCAGCAAGGCAGATGGTTCATTAATGTACCAGTCTTGCCCTCTCAGCAAGGAAAAAACACTCATTCACTTACACAGAGGGGTCAGCCTGTGAGGTACACTCCCTCTGCTAACTTGAGTCTGTCTGCTTCTGTTCAAGCTGTCTTCTATACTACTCAGGTTCACCTTCATGCAACAATGAAGTGAAAGATTCTTTAAAAGATATTGGGACAGCTCTTGATGCACTTCTTACAGTTTTGAGTCCGGCAAAATCTGAAACTCAAGAGCCTCTTGAGGGCAGCAAAAAAACTCCCTTGGTATCATGTTTCTTTGCAGACATCATTAATTCAATATTAAAAAAAAAAAAAAAAAAGAGAGAAATAAAGTAATTTACTGATTGCTATTTACACAAAAAGAAATAGTTTAACACAAGCAGGCAGCAACAAAAAACTAATATAATTCACTCTGAAATTAAGAATTTTCAAAAATACCCTCAGCGTCTATCAAAGCAAATAATAAAATAAGTGTATTGCTACTAATTATAGCAGTTCATCTCCTGAAGTCAAATACATACAACTGTGATGACCTTATATATTTTGACAAATGAAACTTGAAAGAAGAAACACAGCTCATCAATTCAGTTTCCTGAACAAGGAAACAGGGTCAAGGCTACAGGCGTATAGCTTTCCCTGCTTTTCTAACTTTAAAGAAGGTGTCAAAAGCACATTGACAAAGTCTGACAACCAGAGATGATTCCAGGAAAGACTTTGCCAGTTTATTTTTCTTTTTATTGTCATTTGAAGAATGGAAATAAAATTCTGTTATGCCACAGATTGTCCTGTCAGGACTCCAGTGACTGTTTGCTAATGGAAAGTGCTCCCTCAGCACTTCTTCTTGCTGCCCCTGAGCTCTCCTTCTGCAGTGCCTTAAAAGTATGTGAAGTATTTCCATACTTTAATACCACCATCTTTTTAAACTGGATTTTTTCCTTAAATAATGAGCCTTACTTGCAGTAATTACTCTCCTGCCTCTGTACTACAGAGCAGGTACTTCAAACTTATTTCAATTATGATGAGGACATAATGGCAAATTGATCTAGCCCCACAAAGCTAAGGATGCCATTATGAGGGAAAGCACAGGGAATTCAGGAAGGAGAAAATATCCAAGACTTCTCCCATTTGAAGTTAATTCCTCTATCTCAAAATTGTCATTGGACACCCCAGCATTCCCAGACCCTCAAAACTGTGATACATTAATGCTTTGTTTACTACTACAAACTGTGTTAATTACTATCATGCATCCTTGTTCACAGTATCATATAATACAAATATCTTTTCAGATTTTGTATATCTTTCAAGCACTTTTTACAAACTCAACTTTCAATGCATTTCAGCAGAACACAAGTTCTTTGTTGTGTGGGCTTCAGTAGTCATAGTTTAATAAATGAAGTTTTACAAATGTCTCAAAAATTAAGAGATTTTGTCAAGAGTCCTCTTGGTTTCTGAGGCCTTTAAAAATACAAAAAATCATTCTAGTTTCTAATAAGAAATTTTTCTGAAGCTCTAGTAAAAAAGGAAAAGAAGGTATCAAGACATAAGGTCTATGTTTCTTACATGCGTTTCTACAGATCCCTTATCTATGGAGCTGGTCTTAAGGGTCAATGCTCAGAACCTCCCAAGTCTCACAGAAACTGTGAAGGTTTCCAGCACTTTGTAGGAAAAGGCTTCTTGTTTTTCTATTTATTTAATCATCTCAGCTGACAAATAAAACCTATTTCGTCTGCATAAGCTACTGCAAGCCAGGATCCAGACCTGTTGGTAGGACGGG
>VXBA01004302.1:3889420-4145087 GCA_013399895.1 Serilophus lunatus
GGGGGGCGGGCAAAAAAGGAGAAAAATGGAAGTAGGTCTTCCTCTAAGGTCACATGGACTCCGTGGTCAGTGGATCCCTACTGAGATCCCCCTTCCTAATTGATTGTCTTGCCCAGCAGGAACCTGCAGACTCTCCAGGAGCTAAAGGAATGGGAGCTGCTCATTTCAGCGGTAATAAGTGCCATTAACAAGGCATTTCTGCCAAGAGGGTTAAAGGCATCTATTATTTTGTAAAATACTTAGATGGATGATATATGCACTGTACCTGTTTAAGTTTGTGCAATGACTGTTATGGATGTAATGTATCAAAGCAGCAAAATTACTGCCTGGTAAGCCCAGGTAGAACTCTTGAGCAACCAGAAAACTGATCTTATTTTACTCTGAGTTAAGGATAATTGACTCTTTGTCTATTAGTACAACTTTTGATGTTATAGTGTAATTAAATTTAAACCAAATATACTCCACTTCTGCAACAAATGATATATATTTTTCTTTCTTCTCTTTGTGTTGAAAATATATCCTGGCTGACTGAAATCACTGTGGCAAGCTGTAAATGATGTATGAAATGAAAAATCTCTGCTCACTGCAAAGAGCAGATAGAGACAGGGCTCAGCATTTGCTGCTGGGCTATGCTATTTGCTGAAATATTCAGCTCAAGTGCAGTCATACAAATTTGCCAGTGCTGACACTGGGCAGCAACCTGCATATATCATTTTTCAATCTTATTCAGCACCAAATGACTAAGTGATAGCTGGTATGATAAATTTAGAAAAAAAAAATTACAAAGATCCTAAACCAACTTCAGTTTATGGGGTTGCGTGTGTGTGGTTTGTGTTTTTTTTGTTTACTCAAATGACTGATGTTCAACTGCCACTGTCTCACCAGTCCTCTTACCCTCAGAAACTCATACAGTGACCCCAAGAACAACTGGACAGCTGGAAAATTATTACAAAACAAATGGTTTCACTTCTCTGGCAATATTTCTAGACAGTATTTAAAATATACTGAACAAATGCCTCAATAATTGTAGGGTTCGCTGTAATCAGGAGGGTCCTTTGAACATTTTTGACTAAAGTCAGAGGCAAAGTCTCTACCTATCCTATGGCATAGAGACATAGAAATACATTTGCATTTCAGCACAAGTGAAAAACAAATTGCATTCCTGCACAGGACTGCTGGTACATCAGAGATATTCCTACTAAGCTTCAGAACTGAGGCTATGATTTAAAAATACAGACACTTCTGCAGATTATGGAGCTCTTGCTAACCCTGCATCCCTTATTTGTTGTCGTCCCAAAGCTCTGTTTCCCCTGTTTTACCAAGGCAACTGAAACACAGACATGTTGTGAACTGAATCAGGAATCTAACCTGATTTAACAAGTTTGGTCTAAAACGAAAAAGGAAAGGAGTATTTTACTAAGCCAGACAAGTTCTCCCTAAACAAAGGAAAGGACAAGATGAAATGTGACACCCTACACCAGATTAACTAGGGGCATTCTGTCATTAGGAGTATCCAGGTGGGATCCCAAAAAATACCACAAACAGCTGTTTGGAAGAGCTGTCAATTATAAACCTAAGTGCTGGGAAAGGGGAGAGCAAGGCAAGGCAGCTGAGAAGAAGGGTGACTGTTTTGGCAGTAAAACTATGTCTTCTGTCTCCTGTGATGATTGTAAGCCTGACTGACAAAATGCAGATCATGTAGCACCTATGGGGTTCTCTTTAAAATTTTTATTCTTGAAGCCCTTCAAAGATAACACAACAAGATGAAATTTGAGATTTTTTTCTGCATGTGTGTTCTTCCTTCCCTCTGTTCCATTGAGATGGCTGAAAAGGTTAGAAACTTGTCTCACCTACCCTGAAGGCAACTAGCAAAAGAGAACCTCAAAAAAGGCTTTAAAATTCACATACTTTAAAATGTACTAGCAAACTTTGAGTTTGTTCAGACATTTTTACATACATATTTTCATGCATTAGGGAAGTTTGGAAGTCTAGCTTTACATACTTAATGTTTAACCTTCTAGGCACATTTTTGACTTCTTACCCCCTCTAAGTGGGTGTTAATTCAAACTAGTCAAGAGGGCACGAACTTAAACAGAAGATCTCCTCTCCAATGTTATTTTCTCCAGACCTTTCAAAGATAAGGTTAGATATATGTGTCTGATCTAAACGCGGTGCAAGCAGTTAATGGCCCTCAGAGCACTAGTACAGCACCTTGAGGCCAGAGTCGGTGAACTGAAGGAGCAGGAAAATGCGCATGTCTCTACAGAAACAGCAAAGCAGTCCTGCATCAGAGCTGGCTATTTTTACACATGCAGCACATATAAGGGGAGTTGGGGTGAGGTCACTATTTTAAACACATAGAATACAGAACAGAGTGAAAACTACACTGTAAAATATATTTAAATCAATTATACACATACAGATATAAGCCCAAATGACAGAAAAAAAAAGGTTTTAGACGCATCATTGTGTTAATCATACCTTGATCAGGGAACGGGCTCTGACTGCACAAGGTATTTTATCTAAAGTCTTCCTCCTGTGTTTAAACAGTGACTAGTACAATGACAGCATGGTCTGCAAATAAGGTTGCTGTGCATTACTAGTCTGAATATTTTCCCTACACATTATTTACTCAGAGCATTGTTCTAACATCCACAATCGTCGGTCATGGGGCAGGACCCCACTGAGAAAACAAAGTCTAATAAAACAGCAGTAACAGTAACAGCAGTAACTTCAGCCCTGTGTCTATAAATTAGATTACTTAACACTGTTACAGCCTGAAGAGGAGCAGAACTCCATCTGTGCACAGCTTTCTGTGTTTGTGTGTGACCAGGTGCTTAACGCCTGAGCCATCGCTTGCTGCCTTCCTGCATCAGGGAGGACCAGCTGGGAGCTCCCACTGCGAATTCAGTGTAGCTTACTGGGGAGATCTAAAAACCGGGATGCAGCTCCTGTGGTTAACAATTTTAGACAAATCTAACTCAATGTTCTGAGAGGGTAGGAAAGTTTAGAAGAGGAGTTTTTGAACCGACTACTGTGGGGACGTTATTGCCTTTATTCAGATACAGAAAAAAGTGAAATAGTTGATACAGAAACATGGACCCAAGGAACACTAAGACCAAATTTGAATATTGAAAATAAAAGATGGAAAATAAAATCAAGTCTAATAAAAATATTTAGATGTAAGACTAAGCAAGACTGATACATTAGAACAATAAAGAATGAAATGCATCAGAAAGGAGCAGAAGGTAAGTCCTAAACAACTGAATTACTTTTGGCAGGAGGCAATAACTGGATCAACTACTGCTCCATAGAGTAACTGAAGCAAGATTGAGGGAATGTAAGAGGTGTGTTTCTCTCACTATGAACTGTCTACTTTTCTTCTACTGCAAGAGCAGGCATTTAGAAACACAACCCTTGTATCACTCCTTAGAAACTTGACAGGAAAGATCCTCAGTGGTTCCATGAATCATTTCAGATTTGCACCTTCCCTGGAGAAGAGAGCATTCCAATCTGCAACTCACACTTGGATTAAACTTTAAAAAAAAATTGTTGTAAAACAAAAAAGAAATTTAGTATCTATCTCAAGATCAGGCTGTTAGATCTAGCACTGGATACAAAAGGTCACAACTAAAACCAATTTTAGACTAATCTTTCTTCAACTAAAGTTTTCTATTTGCCGATGGAATATTTCTCTAATTGCTTATTCTCATTACCTGGGATTTCAAGATGTATTTGACACATTGGAGGCAAAGGTTAACAAACATAACCTGTCTTCTGAATATCACTGCCAGTGACCAGCAATTTTACCTTACCTGACACAAGAGTATGTTCACTTTGGATTCTAGTCTGAGATTCAAATATAAAAGTTCTTGCTGGCTCTGCTAACTATCTGTCTTCAGTATCATCTCCACTCTGTTACGCCAATCAGTCAAAAGATTTATGAACTCAAAAACAATTAGTGGCTTCTTTCTGATCATTTTGGGTGTAAAAGAGTTATTCCCTATACACTTAACAATTAGATGCTTATCCTCAGTCTGATCTGTTCATTATGTACAGGTCATTGATTCATTCATGTTAGATATGAGATTTATGATACATTCTGTTTGTTTTATAATTTAATTCAATAAGTTTCTTTACTGGTATACATGACATTCATAAAAGGCTTTTCTGAATGCATAACAAATGCATTCTGCTCCAAGTCCCATGGTTCTAGTCCCCTTGTTTCTCAGAGATTTCTTATCTACAGCTCTTGGGATGGTGCACATCTCCTCCAGTTATGCATCTAGGACACAGCTAGGGTTCCACATTCTCTCAGAAGTAGCCATATCCACAGATTTGGGTTGGTTACAGGAGAAAATACACATTAAGTGCAATCACACATGGAGACAAACTAATCTTCATGCAGATATCCTAAGGGAACTTCCGAATGAAATGACTGAGCAGCATGTAAAAAAAGTTATCAACCTAAAATTACACATGTAGGGACAAGAAAGCACAGCTCCTACAAAGGAAGATGTGTCACTGTCATCTATTTAGCAGTTGGGGGATTGTAAACAAAACTGAATGAGAAAGAAACGGCAAATATTTATATGGGCTTCTAAAGCTTTTGACAAAAGAAACTAGATCTTGAAGTCAAACAATGTCATAGTTTAAATACTGACTTGAAGACAAGAAACTATAAACAGAGGGACAGTTTTCAATGTGAAAACTAGATGGAATTGAAACCTACTGGTTACTATGTTTGTAGTTTTCTTAATTTATCTTGTAAAGTCTTGAGATTAGGAATATTTTTCTAAAGTACCTGATTTACGGGTGTATATGCTCCCTCTCAACATGCTCATATGAGTGAAATTAGGCTTCAGCCTAATACTTTATAGTACTAAATTTTTGTGCTGGCAAGAAGAGATCTCTAGCTACAAAAGTCAACTTACTCTTTTTGGAAGTGCAGGGAAGATGCCTCTTACAAGTAGGAGGGAACAGAAGGAAAGAGTAAGTACTGATGGAGAAAAACCCAATGAACATTGGAGAATGAGTTTTCAAGTTTATTCTAAGCCCTGAGTATTAATGAGACAAATGCCTAGGTAAAAGCAATGCTAGAAATGTTACATTTGGACTGAATTTTTTTTTAGAATATTTTTCAAACCAATGTTTTGAGGTTGTTTTTTTTAGATTGCCTTTAGGCTGGATGAGGCACTTGATGCCATGATTTAGTTGATGGGCTGTCAGATTATGGGTTGGACTTGATGACCTTTAAGGTCTCTTCCAACCTTGTTGATACTGTGATACTGTGTAATAGGTGTCTGTGTAAACGCATATTGGAGAACAGATTTCTTGAAGGAGAAAGTAATGGATACTTTTTTGATGAAAGAGTAGAAACTCCTTCTACTTGCTGTTGCAATCATCCCCACTTTCAGATGTGAATCATGACAATGGAGTGACAAAGTGCCAGTACTACAATCTCTAACCATAAACTAGGTCATTAATGATAAGTGATTGCTTTGGTCCCTTCAGCTTTACCAGCTATCATTCAATTAGCACAAACAATAAAAACTTACACTTTTTTAAAATAAGTGATTGCTTTGATCCCTTCAGCTTTACCCGCTATCAGCTAATTAGCACAAATAATAAAAACTTGAAATTTTTAAAATATTTTTAAAAATTCAAGAAACTTGTGCCAAAACATAAGAAATCCTAAGCTGTGAAGACTTCGTAGCAGTCTCAAAGCAGAGCACACAGAAAAGGTATTCACTTCATTGAAAGAGCAGAAGACGAGTCTCTACACAAACTGCAGAACTGGGAGCTGAATGAAGGAGATAATGGTGGGAGGCTCCAGTGCTGTTACCATTTATGCAGCAAAGAGGAGAGGATATATCCTGTCTCTTATATACTATAAGATATATCTTTTATCTTACATACTATAAGAACTATTTGATCATCATGCCTGAAACTTTCAGACCAGCCATATGACCATGGTGCAATTACCAGGCATATGCACTGTTTTAAAAGAGACATTTAAAATAGTCAGGAGTATATTTTGCTTCTCTGTTTATGCAACATCAAATATTTCTTTAAAACACTGTGCCTCATTCAAACCTCGAGACACACTACAACCATATTCCCAAAATGGGCAAAATGTGGAAAAACTGGTGTGCTGCTTTCTGCATTAATATTTTGGCTTGCCACCTTTGTCAGCAATTGATAGCCACTTTTGAAAATAAGCTAACTGTTCATTAAACCTCTGGGCTTAACAAAGATCACATATCAGAGCTTGATGACCAAATTAACTTAAAGTCTATCCCTTTCCCTAAGGCCCCTTCCCTGGTATTACCACTGCTGCTTAAATTGTAAGTGTGGTGTAAAATGGCTAATTCACACATACCATGTCTTACACGTTGCCTGAATCTACTGGAACATGATTTTCATAAGAAAGATGAGACTAATAAACATCTTCTGGCACAGACTTGCAAAATCTGCACACCATTTACTCATTCAGTAATGGGCCGTAGAACTGCAGGAGAAATGCAATGTACACACAAATTCATAAATTAAAAGAACAAATGTGAACCCACTGGAACACTCCTCTTTTAGACGTTTAGAAGAAGCACATAATGTGTAAAAAAGCTACATACATATTCAGTAGCATTCACAATAGTCAGAGAAATTAGAACATACTAGTTTCTAAAACCAGATTTTATGGGATTCAGTGTGAGCAGTTGCCACAACTGGATTGTAGGTTTGAGCCTTCCACACATTGCTATGTTGTGACTGCAACTATGCAGGCAGAAAAAAAGCCTTAAAATATACTTTCTTCTACTAACTGATTACATATATTACTTACAATCAGAAGAATAATAAAATTGTTATGGATTTTCTAAAGCTGAGAGAAGAAATTCAGCTTCTGTGCTTGATGAATTCCACCAGCAGATCCAGAAAGTCTTGGCAACTTTTGTGTAAAACACAAGCAAGTGCAGGGAAAAGACTTCAGATTTTTTTAAAGTGAAAATTCTGATCACCTCTATCATTTATTCATATTACCTACTTGCATTGTCAGTGCACCAGGGCAAGATTTTCTTTACCAAGGAACCAAATTGAAGCCTGAAATTGTAAAGTAATTGATATTCTGCATGCTGCTGCTGCTTCAAAGAGACTGGGGGAACTTCAGCTCCTGATGTTGCCAGAAGCATGTAGCAAGTATTTCCTGCATTTGTTGAGATATTGAACATGCAGAGAGACACTGATTGGGTAATGGCTAAGGTAAGTGATGTAAAAAGCACAGCTTTGTTATGAAGTTAATGAAAGCACAGTCTGAAGTGGAGAGAAAAACCAGATGAGGTTTTTTTTGCTTTTCATTTTAGGAAATTAACAAAGATCATGAAAGTAACACTTAAATTGGGTGAGCTCTGAATCAAAAACAGTAAATTCATGGGAGAAAAAAACGAAGAAAAACCATATTTTTAGCACTGAAATGAGTGCAATCAATGAGGCTTAACCAAACATTAGGAAACTTCCCATTGTTCCGCTCTCCTGTTATGTGTTAGAGATGTGATGTTCAGCCACAGCTTTCCTTCAGCTTTCCTTCCTGAACAGCTTCTAGTCCTTGCTATTTCTTATAGAATTTTGTTTTGAGTGCTTTCAACTACTGTTGACTAGCATCAGATCAATTAAGTGACTAATTCCTGATGTATAAATAAACGGAATGAGTCTTCAGTGAAAAGTTGGGTAAGACATCAAAAAGCGTTGATGTTTTTTGCCTTGTCTCCTACTGAATGTTGTTTACACTAAAGTCCCATACCGAGTTTCACAATAAGAACTGCATCATGGAGGATCTCTTCCACCTAACTTATTTTCAAAAGTTTCTCCAGCTGCCCAGTGGCATTCATTCCAATGTCTCACGCAAACTGTCAACTACCGACAAAAACTAGATATTTCATTGTACTTTTAGTGAGACCTGCTGTGTGTGGTTTTAATTTATTTATTTGCTCTTTCTCTTGTAATAAAATTGAGGCCATGACAGGTATCAGAAGTGACAGAATGCATTCCCGTTTGATAGAATCATGACCCTGAAACATTGGTTCTTTCATGCCCATGTGACCACCTAATCATGTCTTTTATTTCTCTTTTACATAACAGCATTTTAAGAAGTTCAGCTGTGACAACTGTGAAATAGTTTATTTAGATCTGTGAAGTGTAGGGATATATTTTTTCTTTCAGGGTTCTTTTCCCTATTATTCTTAGACTAAAATTGGATTAACATATGTTTTCTTGAAGTCCAGTGTATTCTCCCTTAACTTCTCCTGAACAACTTGTCTGAATTCAACATGATATTACAAAGAAGAAATTGCAGTTGAAAGAACTGCAACACTCTTGCAATCCTTCCAACAACCTGGATCAACTTTTATTCACTACTTTGACTACAAGGAAAATATTTCATTATTCTAATAACTTTTTCTTTCTTTACTGAGATGTTCTGGAACTTAGCAATAAGAAAATTATCTCAGACAGTTAAAGTTTTCCCAGTGAAAAGGCTTCACTTTCACTTTTCCAAGGTTTTATATTTTTTATTTCATCTTAAAAAAAACCAACCAAACAGAAAACCCTTATTAGAAACCAATATCAGTTAAAAACAAATGTTGGCAACAGTCCTCCAGAGAACACATTTTATCTTCTCTGGGACAGAATAGCTCTGTAGTTTATTAGTTTTGCAAGTTCAGAAATAATTTCCTCAGAAACTTCAGTATTTTACTCTACATGAACAGAATTCTTTTGGAGGTACTGTGATAAGTAGGGACACACACAGGAATTTTCCAGTAATATAATTGTGATCAAAAGTTACCTAATGAAAAAAAAAAAAAAATAAAAATTTTCAACCAGGTTTTGAGCTTTAGAAGAGAGATTTACTTTGTTATGACTAAAAATAAACTGAATAAAGAGGGGAAAAACCCCCATGCTTTCCTTCAGCATACTTTTCCTATGTTCTTTTGCCACTCTATTAGTATTTAGTAATAATAACCATCATATTAGTCATATACAGAGAGATTATTCTAAACTTTAGGAAAAGTGGCTATTTCAGTTCTCATGCTCTGAGATTTACAGTTTCTTTTTCTTCCTACTCCAAATATTCTGTCTCGGAGTATCTCATTTCATTTTGTAACACAAGAAACTTCTGTCTTATGGAATTTCCAAAAGAAAGGCACATATTCTTTACATCTGTAGCTATGTAGTTATTACTAAAAAAATAATGCCCTTTTTTTCCCCTGGTATCTTTTTCATCAGTATTTTCAGTGCAAAGTTTCATGAAAAAGTACACACTATGAAAAAGACCCCTACCAGTAAATACCACAAGAAAGCAAGAAGGTCTTTTTATGTTAACTAACTGTTAAGCATGTTTAGTCAAAAGAAAATAAAAAGGCCCACAGGAATGCTTTTTGTTGTGGCATTCATTAAGAACAAAGGCATAAGCCAGCCTCTCAGGCAGCCAGTTTAGACAGATTTGAAACCCATGCAGTTTCATTAACCCTGGCTCTTGTGAATTTACCCAGTGCAGTAATACACAGTGCAGTTAGAGGCTAACCATCAAAATGATGATATGTTGAAAACTGGATCACAATTCCTTTAGATTAAGGAGTTCCTTTATATTGCAAAGTGTTCCAAAATCTAAAATAAGAAGTACAAGTGGATTTGTTCTCAAGTGTTTTTAAGTATACACTTTAATTGCTATTCCTGTTTTATCTAATCACCACCGAAATTACTGAATCTCCACACATTTGTTAACATTAAGAAGCCTCGTAGTAATGAACCAGGGTAATGTTTCATCTAAGTCTGAAAGCTTGTCAAAGGACAGTACATTTGACTATGATTTAACTACAGGAGAGTTAAAATTTTCATCTTTCCAAATTGGCATGTGTAAAGTAAACAAAATGAAAATGTTCAGAGATGCAGGACTTAGCAAAAGAGTCTGTTATTAATTTCTACAGAGGCATTGAAACAGTGATACTTTGAATGCATATCAGAAATTTTAAAATAAAATTTTCTAGCTACTAATTGAACAATAAAATCCAGTCAGCTGCAAACCACATGCATAGGTGTTAGAAGTAAAAGCAGTGGCATTGAATACCCTGACACACTATTGGCCTGTCCAACAACAGCCAAGTTGAAATGAAAACCTACGACTGCCCTAATTTATGTGACATCACTGAAGTTACATCAGTGGCTATGTAGTGCAAAGCCCATGATGCTGTAAAATAGTAATTTCATCTCTGAAAACAAGAAATACTGCCTCCTCAGAATTGTAGGGAAGGAGAATATTGGATCTCCAGTAAGTATATAATATAGATAGGCCTGTAGTCACATGGCCTAAAATCCTTTTAACTCATTGTGTCTAGAATTTCCCATGGGCTTAGAACCTTTTCTGGTCCAGATAAGAGCCAATAGGTAACATAAGGCACAGGGACAAAGTGAAATTTAAACTGTGTGAATGTAGGCACTATTGAAAACAGGTGATATTATTATCTTCTTTTCACCTGTGTAATAGAAACATTTTCTATAGCTTGTTGTTTGACATTAATGGATAACATGTATGAGAAAGCTCACTCCATCTGTTAGAGAGTTTTCTTATTATTTGTCCCAGAGGTAAGAACTGAAAGCTACAGCATTTACTCATTACAGCTGCAGTGACTGGAGCACAGGAAAGTGCAAAATAGAGATTTAAGAACAGACTCCTGAAAAAGGAGATATACTGGAGCTAAAACACAATATGGCCTAATTCTAACACTGTTGAGTAAAAGATTTTTCTTGGCATGAGACAAATAAGCAGAACTATATACAGGCACAAAAGCATCCCATTTCGAAACATATGTCATGTTTTTTCTTAAGCTTTCAAACTGTAAATTTCAAAATATGCCTGAGGAAAAATAAAATTTACGATACATCATTTCTTGCACAGCAAATTTGTAAGCCACTACTTTTTACAAAGTGATATGCTTTTCTCAAAACACAATTGTTTCAGTTTTATGCCTGTATACTAGTTCCTGAGAGATATAGGATATACTTAAACTCACTTATGGAAAGGATCACCCTAGGTATTTACTATTGACTGTAAACAGATAGCACAGTTTGACTTTGTCTTTTTTTGCAAAACATCAGTGAGTAGATTCTTGTGTCAAAGAAAATATTAATTATTTACAAATATTTGCTGAATAAAAGACAGGTCCCAGACTATATCGATGAACATTTGCTTTATGGCATTGCTGTTTGTACAAGCAAAAAACATGTTGAATGGGACTAAGAATATAATGAAAACATAATCACAAAAAAACTGTAATGAATGTATGAGTATCTGATCAAATCCATACAAGTGAAACAGTATTAGTTACCAGCTTCTCTCTGGGAAATCACTTGATGTGAAGACAACAGCCTAAAGTAGATTAATGAACCTAAGCAGTCATACTGGCAAATGTCAAAATCACTACAATAACTTGCTATGTATAATGCCTTCCAATTCACAACAGAAAATGCATAGGCCCTAAAAAGGGATAGTATCTCACTCTTTAAATCCTTTGATTATTAAAAATAAAACTGACACCTTGTACTGTAACTACTAAGGTCTTTGAGTATTTGTCTGCATTGCCTCTCATATCTATGTAATGTTTCCTTAACGTGTAGTTTTCATTTTACTTTAAACATTACTTTTGGTGTAAGTGCTGTTTTTATGGTAGTACATATTTCTATGTGCTGGCTGAGCCAGTTAAAGCATTAGCAGGTGATTGATTTCCACCATCATGGGACTCATTCTAAGCACATTTGGTATTTAAGCAGGAACTAGCCATTGACTTCGTAATCTTTTGTGCCACTCGTCCTGTGAAAGTGTAAGGATGAGAGGCTAGTACAGTATTTGTCAGGATACCCTCACTGTCTCCTCTATCCCCATAGGCAGTGACTGTAAATGTCTGTGACTTCAGGCAAGTTGGTGCTGTGATATTACCGTGCACATTCCCAGAGGGAGCTCTAAGACATTTGCATTCATGTTAAGACAAAGAACTCAGCTGCCTTCCACAGGCACAGACTGCCCAAGACAAAATGACTGATTCCTACATGGACAGAATGCTGAAGGACATAAGCATGCTACAGCATGTTTGGTCAAATATTAAGTCTCTTTTTTGAACGAAACAAATTAGTGAAATAAGACATGTAAGTGCTGAGGCCTCATTGCACAGGTAAATGCAGATTTAGTGTGTCAAAACTTGACAAATATATAAACTGTATTTTTTTAAAATCATAAAAAGTCATAAAGAGAAGTTTTAATGTGAGGTTATAGGCTACTGAGCTTGATACTGATGAAGTTCATGGTTACTTGAGGTTAGAGGCATAGGCACTATTGTCTTTGCCTCCAGTGAGCAGTTTGGTAGCTGAGCTAATGCAACATTAGGACACGTTTAACTTTGCCAGGTTTATCACATGGGTGGATCAACTCCAGGGTCTCTGCACTGTCCTCTTTGGGATCACAGGTAGATGAGGGCCTAGCATAGCAGGATGCAGGGTACCAGCCCTGCCACAGGGAAAATCCAAGCAGGAATGCACAAAAACAGCTTGGATATATCAAAGAATCACTATCTTGGGTATTCCTGCCTACATTTCCAGCATCACAGAAAAGGCATGTGCTTATCACCTGAGGCATAGTTAACCATTTCTGGATCAGGGTCTAATTGACTGTCACCCTCCACCTTTGCCTATCCCCCAGCTGATTCTCCTCTATACGCCACACACTATTTACCTCTTCACTTGTGCACATTTGCATCTGCTACCACTTCATTCTCCTCTTAATTACTATTACGCCAGATGTAAACTCCAAGGTCACATCTCTTCCTTCACACACTTGGAACAGAGTGGCCCAGCACAAATTTTGAGGTGAGCTTCACTGCCATTACAACCTACCTGTCACTGCTTTCTCAGTCACCTGGACATAGAGCCTCTGCCCTGTGCTGCTCCCATTCAACATACAACCTATGGACACTTTTATTCTCCCTTACGCTTAAATGCTTGTATCTGCCCATCTTACTGGTCGGCCTGTTTACTTTTTCTAAATGAAAATGTACTAAAACTGCATGAACCAATTCATGGAAGTGTTATGTTTACCCACATAAACAGCTGGGCTGAATTAGCAATAAAACTGTTGTTTGTAATAAAGCCCTAAATACACTAATTTTTTTAATGTCAATGAAATTTTAATAAACTAAACACTTTATTGATATTATAAAAGCCCACAAAAAAAAACACCTCCCAAAAAAAACCCAAGGAAAAAATTCATTCACCTAGCTGATAAATGACAGAAAAAATTCAAACACATACAGTTACCTAAAACCATGCATCTAAACACCCCTCTAGTACCCTGCTGTGTAGAATTACCAGCAGCACAGCCATATTCAGTTTTGATCCTGTAAAACAATTCCAAATCTATTCATATTTTATGTATAAAAATTTGAAGGAAAAAAATCCTTCATATTAAATTTGCAAGCACATTGAGCCAGTAATGATTTTCATGATCATTTGATATTTGGTTATTATTAAGAATCGTATCAATATCTGCCTTGAATTCTGACTCAGTATTTAGCAAAATTCCATTTTATTTCCCTATAGAACAGAAAGGCTGATGAAAAATTGCTTAAAAGACTATCTCCCTCAGTAACCAGTTCCAGACAGCTTCCCATTACTCTGGGAATGCAAAGGAAAAACTGAGAAAGAGAATAAATTCACTTGGGGTCTCTCCTTTCAGCTGTGAGCAAATGAATCCCTGTTTGTGGTTCTGCTGCAGGCTTGGAGTATGGTAAAGTTGTGGGATTAGCAGAAATCAGACATTCTTGTCTCTGAAATGAGAACTTTGCTAGTATATTCAGAAGAAGATGCAAATAGAAAAAGTTATGAAAAATACCATTCTGTAATTTAAATCTGTCTAGTGTGAGTCTAAATATATGGTTCTGGCCATTTTCAAAGAATGTCAGCATGGGTGTTTACCATAGGCACATCTGAATAAGATTATCCACAGACAGAACATCTTTCTTAACTAAAAAGAAGTGTTATTATTACCCTTTAGATGCATTTTTACTCCATATTAAATGAATGTAACAAAATATTTATGAAAGCTCAATAAATATGCACACTTTTGAGATAGACAAAAAACATAATTTATTAATTGGTATAGTAACACAAGCCTGTGGCAGAAAAAATATTTTTGGAGACTGTTTTCTGAAGGACAATCAGCAAGTCATTATATTTAAACCTCCAGAAATTACTGTTAATACCATATACAACCAAATACTGAATGGCATAAAGGGCACTACAGAGAACAAACAGTAGCAGAAAAAGCAGCATTTACCAATTAGTCAGTCTACATAAAAGCATGCACTGTGATATGGCAATTACAGAAGTACTTCTGCCATGCAAGAGGGATAAAACTAAATGAAAATGCAGCACTAGAAAGCATGAGAAAAACACTTTAAAATGTACACCTACAGAGAGTAAAATATACATCATAAGTATGTAATCAAACTCTGTTTCCTTGAGACAGCATGCTGAATAGACCAAAGAAGAAAACCAAGAACTAGTATGTGTAATCTGACTATATAATAAACATAATGACTAGTGCATTTGAGATTTGCTGTTATTACCTCTAATTTGCTAGCCAGACTGTCTTTTCCCTAACATATTCAGTATGTGACGCTACACTGGAAGTATGCAATATTGTAAATCCTTTTAATGGAATTCTTAGAAGTTTTATATAAAATCAGAAACAGAGAACTTGGGTTTTAATTAATATAACATAGGTGTCATATCTTTCCCACAGATTCAGACACTGGTAGGAAATTCAAGATGACATCTGGATGAACTGGATTTTTTTCAGTTCAAGCTCTGTACCATTGGAAATATTTGGATCACAGAAGTCTTTTTTCTGCATAGCAGGGAATTTCATTTAAAACAATTAGTTTTAAAATCTTCCAAATATTTTCAGCTAAGAGAAAACACATTTTGGCCATGGCTTTCAGCAAGCTAAGCCACTTTGAATTCTGCAGGCTTGGTATGTCATTGCAAAGACACACGAGATTTGATTACGTTGTCTTGTTGCATCCCTCAGCAGTTCATTGACAGACTGCAGGCTCTTGAACCAGTTTTTGTGCTTCTTTCTCAGTTTCTCTTTGAAAGCTCCAGGGCTAAAGAACTGTGGATACTGACAGCATTTATTTTCATGTGAACAAGCCTTTCACTTTAACTGACTCTTGGATCCTGTTTTGTGGAAGACACAGGGCAGGAAGAGCTAGCCCATCAGTCAATGAAACAACAGTTGCATTATTCAGTTCTGGCCTACTTGGTTACATCAATTCTCAACTCACAAAGTCAGACAGGAAGTATTGAGGGTGAACCCACCATCTCAGTTAAACCAGCAATATAAGAAGTTACTTTAGGTAAGGATTTTCAATTCTATTTAAAGCATATTCTCATTCTGACTTTGAACGATATCTGCAGAAATCAACCCTCCAACATGTATATGTAGGCTATTTTAAATACTTTAGAAGTTGCAGTCAGTTTACTAGGAATTAATTTTCAGATGCCTTCATGTAAGACCAGTGGAGATCATCTAAACATTCACATTGGTCTCTGAGACACCACCCTTAATGGACTGTGACCATGCAAAAGCTTTTACCCTGTCCTGGTTGAGATTTATGAAATAAAAGCAACATATCTAGATTTCAAAATTGATTTTAACATAGTCAGGGCATAGCATCAAAAAGTTGCATGGGCTAGGTACGGGTTTGACTACTTTAGCCGTGCAAGTATACAACACAATTAAGGACTGATACTTTCTCTATGTTTCTTTTTCATCTGGGGAATACATCTGATGGCACCACATCTAGACTGTTTTTAAGATGATTCCATAGGAAAATGAGCTGTATACCTCCCAAATATTTTCCTGTCACAATATGGAGGAACAAAGAGGTCAGACTTCTCTAGTCTTCCCTTACATTTTGAGGTCTTTAAATGAGTGTGAGATCATCATAAAACTTTCTCTATTGATTGGTAACAGGTCCTCAGGAGATTTCTCATCAAAGGTACTCTCAGTTTTCCTTCTATGCCCAAGCTTTAATCAGAATGTAAGAATCTATATTGCCACAATTATGCCACAATTATGCCCCACTATATGGCCTTAACATGTAACTCTAGCTAAACAATGTAATTTTGACATTTACATTTACACAACAGGATATTGGTCTGCGTGTCTTATTATAGCCACCTACATTTTTAAAAATGAATGTTGCCAAAATTTATCTTAAATTTAAAAAATTTGTAATTTTACTGTTCTTCTAAACATATTAAGTCAATCAAGTAATTTATTAGCTTCTTTTTTAGTATTCTGCCTTTTCCTTTCTTAAAATTTGTAATAGTTATCATTATATATAATGTGTATATAATGTGTATATAATGTGTATATATATATATATATAAGACAGACAGATCCAAAAAGGGAAAGTTGCCTCATGCACAGTGCCAGAACTGACCCACACAGTTAGGGTATCACTGAGAAATATTTATCTCAACATACAAATTGTCCTTATCCATTACACTCAGTGGTAAATGAACCACTGAATATGTTCATATGAACTTATGCAAGATAATTTGCTTCTTATTAGTCCAACTCTGTAAAAATTTCCATCTCCTTTGTTCCACAGTATTTTTTAGCTGCCCATTGGCACATTACTATGCAAATTCCAAAAAGGCCCAAAGTGTGTTTGTTCCAAAGATAAAAATCCATAGACAACTTTCAAAATGCATTATTACTTATCTGAAAGTGTCTGTCCAAGTTCATTTTGAGTGTATTGCAATCTGGCGGTTTTTTTCTTGATTTTTTAGAGGCTAGATGACAATTTCAAATCTTAAGATGAAAACATAAATGTTCAAGAGAGACATGGGCCACAGTATTTTGTCACAGTTCATTATTACTGCTGAAACCTCTCTTTTTTTTTTCTGTTTTGTAATTATTCTCATTTTCAGAAGTCAGCATATCAAAACTAATTCCCAAAATTATGCCCTTGGACAACTCTGAACACATCTAAACTTTAAGTACTGAGCCTGGAAGTGGAACTGTAGTTATTTCCAGAAATTATGCAGAAGTCTATTTTGACTTCTTAGCCAAGTTCTAAACTGCTTAGTAGATACTAAATTAATAAACAGGGAGAATAATTACAAGTACGAAACAGTTCTGAGACTATTTACAGTCTTGGTAATACTCCTGCCAGAAGTTTGGGGCTCAATGTGTCTTACAATGTCAATTTAACTAAGCAAACCATCCAATTAGGATTCACTCAGCTAAGATACAACATCTGCTTTTGTTCATTTGGGAAGACATAAGAGTCTCTTATACGGCTTCTCCAACTCTTGCCTATACAGACTACGACTACACTTTAAGTACACAATTTAAGTCTCAACATTTGAATGGAGGGAGTGTGAACGTATTTGAATTCATCTCAAAGAAAACAGCTTGGAATTGTGAATTCATTTGGATAAATCACTGTTTTCTCTCTGACATACATTTATATTTGCATTAGCAATTATTTTACATTACCCACTATAATATATAAACTGTATATACGTATGCGAGTGGAGAGAGATGTATCTCTACATGTTTCTGTGTGTGTGTATGTGTACATATATTGCCAAGGATAAATACTGAGCTGGAAGATCTCTTTTACTCTATGCAATGTAAAGATAGTATTTGAAATACTTAGTGTTTCGAAAGTCCTGACAAACAACAAGGCATGTTTTCTTGCTCCTTCATTAGAGACACTAGTAGTTAATGTTTATAGAATATCAATAATGCAGTTTTCGGTTCTGCATAATTAAAGACACTCTATGTTAATAAAATAACTTGGAAAGAGATACAAAACAGAAGGCATAAATCCTCTGATGCCTTTGGCCTAATCTTAGACAAGTTTAATTACAACGATGTTGTAGTGTACCTTACAAAGATATTTTTCTGTCGCTTAAACCTATCAAAGTATACACCCATTTATGACATTTACGAAGGAGAGCAAACAATATAACGGCCCACAAGTGGATACTTAGAGTTTACGGATTACTGCAATACACATTTGCAGTAGAAGCTCATGAAAGTGGAGGAAGCTTTCTGACAGAATAGCTACAGTCCATTATTTTAAGGATCTTCTGATCAATGAACGAAGCTGGTGTGCTGTTATTACAGAGACTCATTTAATGTAGCTTTCTAGATCAAGAATTTAATTATACTTGGGCAAATATGCATTGGCTTGGGATTTTTTTTTTGAGGAAGAGGGAAAAAAGTAGGAGAACAGAGATGGTTTCTGCTTTGACCCCTTTCTGCTTCTCTTAAAATGAAAGTTTTGTATAATGTTTTTTTTTCCTTCATTCTGATCTGTTAGTGTTGCTGGAAAGTCAGTAAGGTATTTAGTGAGCTGCAGTGCAAGAAACAGAGGATGAATCTGTAGAACAGAGTATCTTGTTAATTGGGATCTTTTTAATTTTTTTTTTCTAAGTTTTCCTTGGGTAATACAGCAAGCAGCTTTGTTATGCTCATGCTTTCTATCTCCTATCAAATACAAATTATGGCCATGTCCATTAGCACAAAAAGACATTTTCAAGGATGATTCTAAGGCATCAGTTACTGAAAAAAAATCCCACATCATGAAAGTTGTTGGGCTATTTACATGAAAATAAGACTTATGTGAAAGAATCAAGTTCACAAATAGATGACAATGAGAAACAGAAAGTAAAAGGTTTTTGTTGGAAAAACGGATAATACTCGGAATATATACACTCATTAACATGTTTTAAATTACAAAGCTTAGATGTCTTATATCCTTGAAGCAAAGCACATATGTTTACAATACAGTACTCAGGAGTTTATTGATAAATGCACTGCTACAAGCAGAGGTTTTACTCTCCCTCTGTTTCCATTGTTGAAATGACTGAGAACAGTATTACTTTTGAGCTAAATATCTCTAAAGGAAAAAAAATTTTCTCAAGAAACTAGGTTGATGTTATAAAACAGACCAGTATTTATTTCATGTCTGAACTGAAACTGTAAAAGACACTGCTAATCCAGAGGCTGATGGTCTTTGTGAAATGTTTCTAACTCTATGTTAAATGGTAAATGTTTCTAATTTGCCAAATGAAAAAAAAAAAAAAAACAAAAAACCACAACAATAACTGCTGTAATGATGTAAAATCAGTGTTATTCTATATAATCTCTAAGTATTACAGACCTCAACATTCATTTACTGAAACAGAGAAAGAATTTGATGCTTGGTGGTATGGACTGTAAAAGAATATTCAGATCATCTGCTGAAGAAAGGAGAAACATATACACTTTCTGATATTCAGAAAAACAGAATTAAGAACAAGGACCTTCAGTAAATCACTCAGTCTTCCAGTCTGTAAAATACTGGTTTTAACCTCTTTTTTATTTCAGAGTTTGCAAAGTGCTGCAACAGTACAATATATTCTAAAATACAGCAAAGATGATTAATGAAATTATATTTATCTGGCATGGCAGAATTTATTTTACATAATTTTTATCTCCCGAACTTTTACATTACTTTATGCTGGAGAGCAGTATTTATTACACTGCAGAGAGTGATGAGAGGGAAAAACTGAAAACTGCTGGAGTTGATTCAATGAAGCAAAATCTATCAAAGAATCTGAAAAACATATTAAACAGTTTGATGTCTGATCAAGCAAACTGAAAAACACTGGATGTTTCTTGTGGGTCAAAGATAACCTAATGCAATTTTATTTCAGTAATGTGACATTGGTTTAGAGATGCAATAATTTAGTCACCAGTGAGCACCACAGCAATTTACCAACTCTGCCTCATACTTTGTTTTTCTTTGCACTTCTTTTGATCTCTCTACTTCATCCTCACAGTATTCCCTACATGCCATCCAAATATATGTTTCTTATACAAATGAGATGTGCCTTTAGAGAAAAAAAAATGTGAAGTGCTTTATGGTCACAGATGTCAAAGCACTTCACAAAAGAAAACAAGCATTATTAGTGTTCTGATCAGGCAGAGGGGAGAAAGGAAGCAAGCAGAGGTTAGCTGATCAAGTAAAAGCCACACAGCAAGCCAATTTCACTATTAATAGAGTGCCAGCATTGTGTAACCTAAGACAGTGTCATCCACAGGATTCCTGCTATTCACTTATATGCTCATTCTACATTGTAGATAGCAAAAGGGGAAGCTCACTTGAGGAAAAATCAAATATTGTTATGGAGGTATCTACCTGCTTCAGAACATTCCCTTTACTGAGACAAGCAGGTGTCATGCCCACCTCCCATGAGCAATGACACTGTCTCACAGCATCCACCTCTACTCAACTGCTTCCAGCTCTGTCTCAAGCTTTGAAAAAGAAAATGCCCAGAACAGCATTAAACACTATTAGTATCTGACTAATATTTATAATATTTGTCAAAGTGTTTCCATCTTCAGAGTACTATGGGAAATACAACTGTTCCCTAGCAGACACTGACTAAAAATTATTTGCTTACTTGAGGTTTCAGTTGAGTGAAATGATATCATGTCATAGAAATGTGATCTATTAAAAGAAGGCATTCCTCCCCTGCATTATATACATAACAAAATCAAGTTTCACCAGCACTAGAAGAAACTCCTGAAATTACAATATAATTTATCGTATTATAATTTACTGCTTTCGGAATTTTTTCTCTATTACATCTCTCAGTATTTTTTCCCATAGTGAAGTTCATCCAGGTGAAACACATAGTGCTAAGGAATATATCTCTTCCTGACATTGGAAGTACTAGTAGCAGTGATGCTAAAAGTGAAATCAAGGAGAACTGCATTCTTGACAGGCAGGAGAAGTGAGCTTTTGAATGTTTGAGCAGCCTTATTTTCACTCAAAGCATCTATGTAAACATAGGAAAGGATTAGGAAGTTACTTTGCCTCAAATTAAAATTAGAAAGTGACAATCTAAAGTAGCCTATATCAATATGATACTAAGCTAGCATATCAGCTTTTTCTATCGATTGAATAAAAATTTCAGATTTAGCTCAACTGAACTGTGGAAAAAGCACTAAAAAGGATATGGTGCATAGATCAAAATATATACAATAACATATAAAAATCAGTGGGAATGTTTCTATTATTATAGTGGACTTTGTATCCCTCCAATAAAGTCTCATCCAAGTGATACAATAGTCTGTTCTAAATCCCTCGGGATAAAAAAGTAGACCTAGAATTCTGACCTGAAGTTTTCTCAAGATTGAATCCCCTTCTTTATTTAAGCACTGCATTACCTGAAAGCTTAGCCCTATGCTGATCTAAATAATCAATGTGGCATTGTTTGTAGTTCTGTCACAAATCTGTATGATTCTTTGCCAATTCTTGTTCTTTTCCATGCATGACATGTCAGGCTGATGAAGGAAGGCTTGTATACCGGGAAAAGATTTTAATTAATTGCAAGATTAAAGTATTGTCATGAAACAGATGAATAGTTCTCATGAGTCCTCACCAGCTTCCAAAGCAGCAGTGTCAAGCAGGAGTTTTTATATCTTCAGTGCTTCTGCTCAATTTCCCAGAAAAAAAGACCCAGCAGCTTATCCTACTTTACTGTTACCAGCCAGCATCCTGTAAAAACTATCATGCAAGCCAGAAACAGAATCATACCCCCGACTCTTTTTCCATGCATTGTACAAGAAACAATACAGTATTTTTCATTTAAAGATATAGTGCAATTAAAAGTTACAAATTTGGTTACAGCCAGTGTCCAGACATCTTGTACCATTGTAAGCTTGTTCCATCTACATTTTAGCAATTCCCAGAACAACTTTTTTTTGGATTTACACTGTCTTTCTAGATATATGCTCTCTTCTTCCAAATATGGATTTTTACCAATTTTTTTTTCTTGAATCCACTTAGTTCATGTGTTTTATTACTGAATGCATAACTCAATGGGATAGCAAAGGGAGAAGGATTTATTCCAAAGAAAATGAAATCATTATATCAACTGTGTGTTTGAAGACATTGAGAAGGAAGGAGTTCCTGCAGTTGGACGGAAAAGAACAGAGCTCATTGCTTAATATTTTTGTCAGGAGATGTGGGAAAGTTTGCATCAGCACCTTCCTGCAATATTGTGAGTGCAAGGAGAATGATATTAAATTAATAACAAACGAATTAATTCATTAATTCTCTATTACAGGTAAGCTTAACAAATTAAATTATACCAATAGAACCTATATTTCACTTTCTTTTAATTACTTCTAAAAAGATCAGCAAAGCTCTTGGGTTGTCTGTTTCTGCTAAATCTATCATCTGTGAAATAGTTAAAAAAAATGCTTTCCTTAGGCTCCCTTAGAGGCAGCATCCAGGACTAAGGGAGCAGCACATACCATCTTTTTTCTTGAGGGTCCTGTTTCAAGCTGTCTGCAGATGTAGACAGAAATCAAGGTGACTGCTTAGGTTCATTTGACATTTTGAAGGTTATCTTTGTGACCATAAGGACTAGAAGCTTAATTACTACTGCAATGAAAGCTCAGATTCTGAAGCACTATTATATGACACATTCAAAATGAACTGTAATTGTGTAGCAATTTAGGTGACTGCATAATCACATTATGAACTAGCCCCTTACAATATTCTAGATGGGTAGCTCAGGTTGTAGAAAAAAATACATGGGGCCCTTACATGTAGGTGAGTGCATGCCCCCTCCCCACACATTGAAATAGCAAAAGACCACAGAGCTAAAGTCACTGCATTTTGCAGTGCATACATAAAAGTATGTAGAGCTAAACTTGCGAATCAGGATGTCTCCTCTGTATTTTAATGCAAAAGTTAAACTTTCTATGCTTGCAGTATTTCCTACAGTATTTAGCAGAAGCTGCTTCTGAGACTTGTTCTTTGGAAACCTGACAAGGCTCAAGAGGACTCATCAACTGTTTCATGACAATATTGTAATTGGGCACTTAATTAAAATCCTATCCTCAAAATAAAATACCTCCAGCATGTCTCCTAGCTGCTGAGTTTCCAAAGCACACTAGAAGACTTTCCCCAGCCTGTCTGCTGGACTCTAAAACCTTCAGGGAACTTTTCTCACCTCTCCCTATGAAGATATTTAGGGTTCAGTAAAGCACTGTAAGTCAAGCACTACGGAGTGTGGATCCCAATTCAGCAACCTGTGCATATTATCCATACCCCCAGGATCAGTGACACACTCCAGACATTCAGAAAACTAATTCTACAATATTGATGACTATGGAAGTAGTGTAACAAACAGGATATACCATCATGAAGACAGCTAGAGTTTTCCACAGTCCTCAAGCGACTCTGAAATTTGCACTGTGATGAGAACCAAAGCACAGTAAGTGGGGATAATCCAGAAATTCCATTCAAAAACATTTCTCTTATCCAAACTAAGGTGATAGTGGAGGTGGCACCAATTCAGAGGCCTAATCGTCTGGAGTCAGTTTGAGATCCTATGTATACATAGCACTTAATGTATTTCTTCACAAGCATAGTACTACCAGTGGTAAAATATTAATAAGATGAACAGAGACCAACTTAGATTTATTGTAGGACAAAGGCAGACATTGCTTTCCAATCAGTAAAGAATACAGTTTATTTCAAGTTGCAGCCTTCAACCAATTTCTGTTGACTTTGAAAGTGATCATCTCATATTCCCTTAGTTACAATGTAAATGTTCCATTAGGAATTAGGCTTGATGCTAGTTTGGTTAATGAGCCAAACTTCCTCAGTGTGCTAAAGATATTACCAGAAACACAGACTTCTTATATAAGCCCATGAACATTCCTCTTTTTTTTTCTTCAAATCAAGGCAGTGTTTTCTCAAATTAATAACCATAGCCCACCATGTTTTCAAAAATTCTAAAAGAATATGAAATAGCTTTATCTTAAGTTGAAATAGAAGAAAGTATAGGGCAAGGGATTCTTATATGGATTTTTTTGCTCTATATAAATAAATTTCAGTCCTATATTTTTTTTATGCAGACATAAAATTACCACATTTATTTACAGTATTTTAGTAAGTAGTAGTTTTCAGTCTATTTTTTTCTCTAATCAAATTATAACTTACACTAAATTTAGAGGCTACTATTCTAAACTGGACAGTAATCTTCTTAAAATGGATATATATTTGAACTTTAACTTTTCATTTAGTCATAAAAATAAAAACCTAAAGAGATAGTGATGCAAATTGTTATTTGCTAAAACACCGTGCAAGGTTCAAGTGTTTTAAACAGTATAAACTATTTAAGTGAATTATTGCACAGAATTAAAAAAAATTACAGTTATATGTAAAATTAAATTGATGTTTACATCTTTGCAAGCTGCAACCTCTTGGCTGGACTTTGACTGAGTCTTTCATTCTGCTGCTATGTTGGCAGAACAATTATAATAGCATAAGAAAGACATGTAAAAGACTGAGAGGAAGAAGATCAAAGGTGGCTCATATGTAAGATAAGATGGAAGGCATCTAAGGTTTTGTGTGCTCTGATCATTCACCGGTATTCATAAATCTTTTAACATTTTTTTTAGCTCTTTTTGCTTTTCTATATTCAATTAATTTCAACAAAATAGGTTCTAAATACTTTACATGGAATTAAGAGGGCACAGGAGTACTGAGCCTGAAGCACCTTCAGAGAGATGAACATTTCCCTAGGATTCTCAGTGTGCAGGTGCAAAACTACCATTTCCAGTAGTGCTGGAAATAGTGCTACTTTATTTATCTTTAGCTCTGTTATGGGTGCAGTAGGATGCAATAATTAAACACTAACCTTCTACATTACAAAGGTCATAATTTTTCTGTTCTGGTCAAAGATGGTTATTAATTGATAAACACAGGGTAAAAATAATTGACTGAATTTTTGGCCAGCTATGATATTAATATTATTTATAGATGCAACAGTCTTTGTGGGGGGTTTGCTCTTTGATTTTGTTCTCAACACATGCTTTCTTCAGACCTTCCATTTCTGTAAGTCTAAACATCCTGTTGACTTTGAGACTCAAATTTCCATGATTTCTGTCCATTTTTACTGTATATCTGTCCACAACCTTCCCCACTGATGGTTCAAGAGCCTAGATTCCTCAAACAGGAGCACTTCTACATCTAAATAAAAACTGGTCACTTACAATTTCATATTGATATTCCAGTAAGTACTGTAAGAAATTTCTATGAAATATTAGTCATGCCCTTTAAAAGAATTCCACATCTCCTCTTATGGTAAAATTCTGTAAGATGATAAGAGCCTCATGCAAAATGCTAAATCTCTTCATAATATTTTGAGGGAAGAAATGCTCTATTATTCCTATTGTATTTTATACTTTGATCATCACAGAAAAAGGCTACTTTTCTAGAGGACAGGACACAATTTTTTTCTTCATAGATTGCCTTATTAATGAGGTATGATTTTATTCCTCACTGAATGGAAGAAATTCTGGACACTAATTCTCATACTTCATGGAATCCAATACAGCAGTTTTACAGACTACGGCTCATTAGCAGCAATGGCTCAAGGGAGAATGGAAATGTTATTGGGAAGAGTAAGAAAAATCACAAAATTTCAGCTTGATAAGAATCCTTTAGATCATGTTTATTTAACATAAGATCACTAAATTAATGTTAAAAAATATAAAATAAAACACAAACAAAACAAAATCCTGCTGACTTTAATGAAGATTCTTAGATTATGGAATAATCTTCTACATAGGGGTGGAAGCAAGAATTGCTTTTCATGCTTTCATCTTAGAATAACTAAATCCACACATGACCTAAGAAGTAGGCACTAAGAACTGGTGTCAGAATGTACTTCTAATGGGAGTGAGGAAATTCAGAATAAATTCTGTCTAGCAAAGATCAGTTAATGCCTAAAAATAAAGTTTTGCCTTTAGGAAAAAAAATCCATAGCCTGAAAAAGTAGGTATCCCAGACAGGCTCCAAACGGGTTATCTTTGTGTTTTAGAGATGTAGCTGCATCTCACTCTGGTCCTATTCTATCAGCAAAAATGCAGAGGATGCCTGTTACTTATTTCCTATTCTCCACAAAACACCAGGTATTGCTAGAACTCCAGAATGACAGCAATTGGAGCAGGTAAAAAAGTAACTAGGAATACTCTATGATTCCCAGGTGATATACTGGTCATTGCAGTGGGTGGCAGTCTAATCCAAGAAAACATATTTTGTACCTCTCCACTAAATGAAAACACAAACATTAATGTTTAAAGAGCATAATGATAAAGTATGATCTGATCATTCTGAGTAAATTCCTTGTATCCACTAACATAAGTAGAAAGAAAATTGAAACAGCAGGATGTGCTGGAGAAGACTCTACTTTAATTACAATGAATGTAATACATGGGTAACCTAAATTACTACATTATTACAAACTTTAACACAACCTGCTATCTGACTGCATAGTCTTCACACTGATGACTTTTAAGCCTTCAAGGAAACAATAAAACCTATTTCCAGCAAATTATGGTTAGAAAGTAGCTTAACAAAAAATTCTGGAAATGGGCTACTTACTTTAAGTAGAACATGACATTATACAGGTTTAAGGGCCTGAATTATGGCCTAAAACATGTGTGTCAAATTACTTTAGAGGGAAATTCTCTGATGAGCATCTCTTCAGTTCCAGTAGGTTTTAGAACTGCTACCTAATAACATTCCATAAGAGTATATGACAGTGAACGCAATAGTAGCACTTCAGATGGTTCAGTATGGCCAGAAGAAAATGGGAATGTGGAGGTAGCAGCCCCAGTAGCGGAAAAATCCCTGTAAAACCTTTTGAAGACAAGAGAAATAGATATCAATTAGCCTTTGAGAGGAATATATAGCACTGTTACAGATCTAATGAAAGCACCAACCACTTAAAGGAGAGAAAAGACCAACAAAACCAATTACCTATGCAGTAGCAGGATGGAATTGACGTTGCTGTTATGAAGTTACAATCTTTTCCACCTAGCAATGCAGGCTTTTATCAGCATGTCTGAACATTTGAAGAATATGATCTCTTCTGATTCCCATCAGGAATAGGAGATGAAGGAAAGCTGCCTTTGGATGCCAGATGATCACCTTATCTTAGGATATCCAGTAGCAGTCATGGCCTTAGAAGGTAAATCAAGAACATTAAGTCCTGCTATTGAAACTGTTTTGTTCAAGCAGAAGCTATACTGATAACATTGGTAATATCTTGTCTGGTCTTTCTCGGCAACCTGGAAATTGGAGGAACTGATATCAGCATGTAACAGAGCCAAGGGCCAGTGAAAAAAGAAATCCTCTGACAATATTTCTGAGTCTTGAAGGAAGTAAAAACCTCGGATAAAAAGGTATACTGCAACCTAGTGTGAAGTGTTGCAGTTTCGCATGTTTTCCCTTGAAACCTATCAGCTGCCTTCCCTTTAAATGGGGGCTTTGCCCTTTGGATTTCAGGCTGAAGGCAGAACAAGAAGAGTTGAAGATCACAAGGAATGTCCTTTATGGCTGCTACAGCAGCTTTCTCTACATAAACCAGTCATATTGCTCAACATCTGCAGGACCTCAAAGGATCAATAGGCAGAAAGCCATAGTGTCTCTGACAATTCATGAATGAAATAATTACAGGGTGTGAAAACAGCTACACTGGACCTCTTTTACACCAAGATAAAGTTCTTGAAAGGACTTTCTAAAACTAAACTTACAATCAAGGTAAGAGCATTCGGGAATATTTTCTAATTAATCACTTTTAATTCCCTGAAAATTAGGAATTGAAAGATTTAGTATGTGTCCCACTTACAATTTAATTTTTGCGGATAGTTACAAGTTTCGTTCTTGTAAGTTCCATATCATGCGGTCTATGGATGTTTGTAATAAGTAAAAGATTCCCCTCCCCAGAAATAAAGCTTTAGTGCTTCACCTGAGTTTGTGCAAAACCCCTTTTATTCTGCACTTTTTTGTTAGTTAAAATGTCAGCAAACATACAGGATACTCTGTTCAGTGACACTGAACAACACAAACACACCTTTCTCTGAAGATACAGAATTGACTCATAAGGTGTCTCATTTAGCAGTGCTCAGTGAACCAGAAACATTAGTTTGTTAGCTGATGGATATTGACAACTCTACAAATGCCCATGACGGTGTTTCATAACCGCCCCACATCCACACAGTACTGCTCACTTGCAGCAGCCCTTTTACTCTTCCCCTCAGTGAGTTCTAAATCATGTCATTAAACAAGTGCTTCCAAAGCACAGTGATCTGTCATGATCCAGAGAAGATACCAGTTATAATGTGGGCACTTAATCTGTCAGAGCTTGTGGTGACGCATTTGAGAGAGAGGATCACTGTGTTTAGCTGCCCATAAGTATTCAGTGACAGAAGTTAAATGGTAACATGAATTAATTCCTTCATCATGTGGATATATGTGACCATTAAAGGGATTATTCTGAAAAAAACAGAGGGTTGTTCTCAATTTCCTCCTTCACCATGAAGCTTATTTTCTTTTTAAATTATAACCCCATCATTTCATATGTTCAGATTAGACTAATTATTTTATCCCCATAAGCAATATTGATTCTTTAAAAATAGTAATTTCTGGATTTATTTTTGTAACATTATATGCAGGTTTACAACTGACAAATCAGGTATTTTTTCACGCATAAACTTGGTGGTATGAGGACACTTGACAATTCCCTTAAAATAAAGAAACCTCTGCCAGCAGTAATCTTGCAGAGACTTTTTTAATCATGTCATATTTCTGCCTCTCAGGTCCTAGTGAAGAGGGGAAGGAAACTTGTCAAAAGCATCAGTTCAAATGAAACTCCCATTTAGATGGGACCACAGGAGGGATGTATTGGAGAAACACCATTAAAGTCTCCTTGATTCTCATCTCCTGCTACCCAATTAACTTTTTTCAAGCCCACTCATTACAGTTAAAAAATAAATTAATTCATTAAATGCCAGAATAAACATAAAATACATCTGCTCTATAGTACAATCTTATTTTATCATGAAAATGTAAAATGATGTTAAGTTATAGTGTATCCACTGATACTATTTTTACTACTGCTCTGAACACCAGACATTCTGCTTAGAAACATGTAGAGCTGGTTTTTACCATCAACCCTGTAGAAAGATAAAATATCTCACAGTATTTGGATTTATATCACTCATATAAAGACTGAAATAAGGGGCAGAAAAAACATTTCCATTGAAGTTATATTTGGTATAATGCTTAGTTCTGTTATTAGAGACACTAAAAGATGCGAAAAAGAACATATATGAAGCATAAAAGGAAATCAGAATTGTGGGGGCATGTAGAAAACATGTAATGATATTAAATTAATTTGATTTTCGGAATCCTAGCTCTATAAAATCTTACTTTCTGTGCAATTAAATTGTCAATCACAGAATATTTAGTGTTGGGCATCTGGAGATCATGTAGTCCAAACCCCAAATACTATCTAGTTGGTATAGACTAAGGGATCCTGCTAGGGTTAATCAATATAGTGTATTTCTTTCAAATAACACTAGAAAAATATACTAAGATTTATTATAAAATTATTTTGAATAACTAAGTTTACCATAAAACTAAAGTGAAAATAAACATCTTTCATGCCATGGTCACAAAAACTGTGATTAATGGAGAGTCTATTTTCCAGACAGAATAATGAAAGCACACTTTAAGATGTATCTTTTTTTAATTTAGAGGTGCATTAAGTTAATTTTGTATAGACAAACAAAAAAAATAATTTTTTCAGACATTCTTCGGGCAAAATATGAAAATATAATGTGATGTTTGTTGCTATAAGGTTTCATTAATTTACCCAAAAATATTATCATTGTGAAGATTATACTTCACTTCAAACTTCATGTTAATTCTTCATAAAGTCACTTTAACTTTTCTTTAATCTCTATTTTCATTTTATAGGATGATTGTTCTCACTTATTGGAATGTTTCAGTAGATCTGAACTGTGTTTTCTAAGAAGAAAAAGTATTTCTCCCAAAAATTAAATCTGGGATTGAAATTGCTCATGGCCAATGCTGAATTTGGCAAATTTTTTTGATTAAATGAAAAAATAATCCAAGAAAAAAATACCCTTATTTTTGTTATTTTTAATATGAAGCATTTTTTTCCCAAAATGAGCACTGTAAACATTTACTTAATTTGAAGTTAATCAGAGTATATAAATATATATATATATATATATATATATACAAAGTCACAAGAAAACAAACCAAAAAAAGCAATTACTTATTTGAATGAAAATCAAAATCTGGGATTTCTGCACAGAAGAAGAATTAAGGCAACCCCAAGAAAACTTATGTTAAAGTTCTTAATTCAGCTGATTAACTAAAAATAATTATTTGTTCTATTCAAATTGAGAGGCTTAGTTACTGATTTAAACAACTTTTTAATTTTCGTTTGGTTTTGTAATTTAGTGTAGGAGCTTTTTCAAGCCATAGTTTCAATTTCATTGTCTTCTGTCAGAGTCCACCAAATTGAGACAAATGATCAAAATTTATTTTTCAGGTTTTAATTCTAGCCTGTGTTTGGGATTTTCCAGATTTTAACCCCACCTCACTTCTCCATGCAAAGGTCAAAAAATATTATTCATAGTAGTTGTCCGATGTTTTTTCTTAGAAGTATAACCAATAATTTAAGCACATAGTACATTGCTTTTACACTTACTCGTCTATCTGGGTGAACTGGAGGTGCATTCTTCATATTTTTAAACCTATTTTTAAACCTTTTCCTCTAATGTAAGAAGTGTGACACACACTGTGGATGAGTGCTGTCTGTTTTGGCACAGATTTACAGATAATAGCACCAGCCACGGTGAAAGTGAAGCATTTATTCTAAGCAGGTCACATATATCTCCTCTGTGAAAAAAACAAAACAAAACAAAACAAAAACAAAACAAAAAGAAAACAAAAACAAAAAAAACCAACATAAAAAACAAGAGTCTTTGGAGGAGCAGATAATAATAAAAGATCAGCAGAAGAACTCTCTGAACATCATCCTCTTTCCATTGACCGCAAAAGATGCCTTAGTGACAAACTTTGATTAAGTGCTGCTTTCTGATGGCTAAAGACAGGCAAGATGGATTTCATCCTGTCTATCTGAATCTAATCCAGCAAGGATGGCAGTGGAGTTTAGAAAGGTAACTTCAGGAGTTAAAACACAACTTCAAAGCAGTTGGCATTCTCCCGAAACTTGTATAATATTTCTGCTTTTTCATTCTGCCCATCCACAAATCAATAGTTATATTTTAAAACATTTTAATAAATATTTCCAAGGTTGTATGGTTTTTATTATGTAGAATCAAAGCCATTTCACCATTAGAAAATTTCAGCTATAATTGCCATGGCCATAGATTTCTTTTCAACGAACAGGCCTTTACCTTGTGTGAATCATTGGCATGGTGTACTTGAAATCTGCAGCAAGCATCCACACATGCTCTTGATTTAGATAAAAGAAACCCCCTGGCACAGTGTGGATGACTGCTAAGCAATATGTACCTCTTGTGATGTCCTTTAATAGAAAGAGCACTCCACAGTATGTACACACAGAGCAGGTATAAAATTAGAGACAGACTAGGGCTGAAACACTAGACTAGAATCAGAGTTTACATAACTTTAGACATGAAACCCCAGCTTTCTAAACCCCAGAGTCTTCTCCAGTTCTCCATATATATGTCCTGACAATCCATAGTCAGTTATCAGAAGTCTAAGCAGAGGCTGTAGGATTTGATAGATATTCTCATGCATATCAGTGAACAACACATCTGAACAAATCTCTTCTCTGTGATTTGCCCCTTCCTCATTTTCTAATTTCTAGGCAAACTAGTTTTAATTTATTTTGGATTAATCACAGCCAGACAGTATTAGAAGACTTATACAAGGTCTATGAGTCAGTAAAACTTCATAAATTCAGGTACAATCAAAAAAACCATAAGGATTTAGTCAGAATAAAACAGAGTAACTTTTGGAATTTTTAGCACAGGTATGTCGTATCTTCTATAGAAATGTTTGTCTTGAATTCTTGGAAGAAATTCTGGTGCCATGCCCGATAGATGAGAACTATGATGAAACCTCAGCCTGACTATTATAATAGGCTAGGGATGTGACAGGCAGAAAGCAGAATGTATAATTCACTTCTACCTGCCTCAGCTGTAGCATAACATGGGATTAAAATTTGAGAGTTAAGGAATATCTATTTGTTTCAGAGAAAATGGTAAGAATTTCCTTTGTCACCTACTAGTAAAGGACACAACTGAATTTCTCCAGTTCATTCCAACATGATTCCCTATGTTCAGGAAGAGTGAATAGACAAAATAACTAATGAGAGGAAATGTAGAAAAAGCATTCATTAGCTATCAATGCCATGCCTCTGGCAGCTCATAAGTGAAGACCTCATGAAATCAAAGTATCCATACAGAATGTTTTTGCATACGATATGGTCATCTAATTAAACAAAGGGGGAAAGTTCTTGTTTATTGCTGAAATCAGTTCTGTAACATAAAAATTATATTACAAAGAATATTGTTGTGAGAGAGTCTGGTCTGTTTGAAAGTGATTTTCAAAGTCAAGTTTTAGAGAAAAATGTGCCTTTCATTTCTTCCAGATGCAACCGTTTGCTCTCCAGGCTGCTATTGTCAGTTTTTCCTGCCTTTGCCTTTCAGGTAACCAGTTGGGGTCTCTTAATTCCTGCAAATACATCCCTGAGAATATTTCACTCCGTGTGTTAGGTTCTCCTAATACGTTCTCAAAAACGTCCAATACGCTATACATTTTTCAGTCCCCAGATAGTTGTCTTTCTGTTATCATACATCTATGTTGTTCCTTTTTAATCATCCATTCACGGTACTTACTCAGAGTTCACCTTGTTGGCAGTTCACTGCTACATCTCCTGTGTTTTGTCCAGCACAGATTCTGTAAGCACTGCAGATAAGTATCTCCTTTGCTTCTCCTTTCATTATTTCTGCCTCTTGTCTGTGTCCAATAGGTTCATCTTATTTGACCCCCTTTTACTCTCGGTAATTTGGGATTTTGTTCTGTCCTTCTAAGGGCTCTGCCTCTCATTGTGAAAGTAATTTTTTTTTCCCACTCTGAGATTTTGTATTTTATAACACTTTGTTCTGTCCTTTTTCTTCATTTCTCTTCTATAGATTTTTTTTTTCTTTTAGGAGTCCTTTTTCCTCATTCTGTTCTTGAATTCAGTCTTAATACAGTTCTTTGAATTTATCTCTCCTCCTTTCTCAATTAGCTCATAACTAAAAAATAAAAATAATTTAAAAAATATCAGGAAGTTCTAACTATACAATTTCCAATCGCAATTCAGCATATCAACTGACTGTGGGTAAATGATACAAAGAGCAGTATCGTCTGATTAAACTCTGAGCTCACACCGCTTCATTTACCACATGGGGCTCATACAGCATTGGCTGCCCAACTGAGTTTTCTTTAAGAACCTTTTCACTCAAGAAGTATGTAGCAGTATATGTGAGGACAGAGGGTTATATTCCAATATGAAACAAGGACTGTAAAAATATCTAGGAAGTAAACATTTTATGCACACCTGTGGATAGAAATTTCTCCCAGATGCGTGTGCTTGTCTATTGGAACACTTCTTTTGGAGTGAGCGTATAAACAGATTTTAACTACATTCATTGTTTCTTTTTTTTTCCTGTGTGGTACAACATCTGACTTAGAGATTTTTTTTGGCATATAAAGGACCATTAGAAACTCAACCATCCTTTATAAATGTGGCCCACCTGTGGGTTTTGTCTTGTAAATGGTTACAATGCTTATGATTTTAGTCTAACTGCTTATACAGTAAAACTAATTTTTTCTGCTCAAAATTCCAGATTCTATTGAGTTCTGGGGGGGAAGATAGAAGTTAAAGCCATATTTGGGCTCTCATTCTTTTCCTTTCAGCAATAGTTTGCATGCTAGCAAGTCCAGTGAACTCTCCATCCCTCTTGTGAAGATACAATCTGTTAAGTACTCATCACTTCCTCAGTCAACCAGCACACAAATTACCTGCCTGTGTAATTTCCTCCTACCTTATAAGCACTGACATATTCTAAGTCTTTTTAAGCTTAGAAGTGATTGTGTAGAGAAAAGAGTAATTTCTGGTGTTGTTTCAGATACTTAAAAACTAAATCTTAAGAGGCTTCCCTACCACCAGTGACAAGATAAACAATGTGACCTTGGAAACATTTTTGTCAAGAGTCTTGACAGCTGGTTCATGAATCCTTAGGATCCAAATGATTCTGATAAGCTTTTTCAACATTTATTGCTATTTCAAGTTTCTGTTACAAGTGGGACATCCTAGTTTGTTATTCTGTCTTTTTATCTCTCGCATGAATAAATTACGGAGTTCTGCTTCTTATCACAGAAAACATTCCACTGATCATCTGGGGAACACAAAATGTTTTTTTCAGTCTATAAATTATTCTTATAGAAACTCTCATAACTAGCAAGACAGTTGGTTTTGTTTGGGGGTTTGTGTGTGCCTTTTTGACAGCATTTGTCTAAAATAATCACATGTGGTCTATCAAATTTTAGTTTTGTCATTAGACCTGTCAGTCTTTCATAAAACATAATTTCAAACGCATATGCACACACGCAATAAACCCTTTGCAGTGTCTTGGCCAATGAGTGTGAATGACAAATATACCTGTCTGCTCTCCTATGGTGTTTTCTTACTGTTCATTGGCAGAAAAAGTGATTTCATGGTAGAAGGTTGGAAAATGACCCCTTGTAATGATGAAATTTGCATAAATAAATGCTGATTGCGCAAAGCGAATAATGTGCAGTGACTATCATCACAATAAGTTGTCTCCTACTGACACAGAGTCTATGTTGGAAGCGTACAATTATGCAAATCAAACTAATGCCAGTTTCTCATTACTGTCGTGGTGGAGGCAAACACATATCCTCCATAGACAGCCTGATGCTGGGACACAAGCCAAAATGTTTGGTTTTGCTGACATAGCAACTGAGTCAACAAAAATGGCATATAATAGTAATACATCAGAGGAATCCATATCAGGACAGACCTGAAACTTAATGGACTGTGAATCTTTTGTCTGCAGAGAGGCCTTTCACTGGTATTGACCCATAGTACTCCCACTTCCACTTTTGCCGATTTTATAGATATAGATTACAAAAGCAATTGCTTTTTGGAGCTGAAATATCTGCAAAACAGTCTGTTAGCTTTCCTTATAGCAGGGAAGATGACATTTATAAATACTTAAATAATGTCATATATCCCACGTTTAAAAACTTCCCAGAATAATTTACAGGCTGCTTCTGGTTGCTTGATTTAATGTTTATGTGAAGTCTCAGTATGACACATCTGAGATTTTCAAACAATGCCACTGTTCCTGTGCCATCTTAAGAATATTCAGACAAAGACATTCTATTTTTCTTAAAAAATAAAAAAAAAAGTAATTACCATTAATGCAAGGGACTGAATATAAAAAAAACGTTAACTCCACTCAGAGGGGTGCTAACCCTTGTGAACATGTATGGTATTGGTACTGCGAGTCACTGAAGAGGGTTACAATTCTAGGAAATCTTGGCTATAAGTTAAAATATATAAATATCCAGTTCTTCAAACTTTCTTCAGCTGTAAGTCCACAAATTTTTCAACGGTGTTAATTCCGTATTGGAAGGTAAAACATAGGGGGAAAAACTTAAGTTAAAAATTGGTGACACACTTGTGAAAAAATGGAAACTTCGTTCAATGAGGGCCAGTATTATACATATTAGCAACTGAATTTTATCCTAGTAGGTTTGCATTCCCCATCAATTGTTTTTCTAACTGTTGGAAATTTCAAGAAATTGACAGAGCATTTCCAAGAGATTTTCTAAATATTTCACAAAGCCATGTTGCTAACCAAGGAAAACTAGTCCTGTGAAGAAACCAATATTAATGGAAACCTTCATATACATCCTAATTACTTGAAAAACTTCAACATCGGTCATGCAATTTCCTGACCCTGAAGACAACCAAACATTTCTAGGAGAGCAGGCTTCATGGGCTGTGCTTGCAGTCCTAGGCAGGTGCAGTGCATGGAGAACTCAGCAACCTGTTTCTGTCAGCACCAGGTCTCACAGACCTTTCTCTTCTATCCAGAACAGAAAATGGCCCCAGGGTATTTCTTCATTCTGCTGGACCGCTTCATTGCAGAGATTTTATTATGGCAATTTCCACGAATTCTCAGAAGTTTTGAAGTCTCCTCACAGCACCCGTACTTCTTTATTTTCATGCTGTCAGTTTAAAACTGTCAAGTTTCACCCTGGTTTATAATAAAGTTTATAATAGAGCACACATACTGCAATTTTCTCTTGTTAGGGTATGGACATGTCAGCACTCCCATCTACTGCATCTTTCACACAGCAACTTCTGCTACCACTTTTCAAATCTGTTTCCCTCAATTCGATGATATTCAACGGCCAAGAGGATCTCAAAATAAAGATGTTCAGGCATGGACTTTTTGGAGAGAAGCTAAAAGGAAATTTGGCTGTACTTAACAGGAAAGTAGCATTTATGAGGCTTCTGGTGGATGGCACATCTTTCCATCCCCCCAAAAGTGCTTTCTGACATCTCGAGCTTTTAATAAACATGTACAGCTAACTGATGTTATCTCACTCGTGTCATATTGATCTATCAGTAAATCTATAATAAAAGATAGCAAACTGAAACAGTAAAAAGTAACAGAAATTGAGATGGATAGCTGCAGAAAAAATGTATTTTCATCACAACACTTAGTGCAAAGAACTGTAGATTCATGTCAGGTGGGGCATAAGTACACCCTTCAAAGCTCAATGCTGCAAACACCCGGTGTACAGATGACCTGCCTTCACAATATATATATTCCATATTGATTTTCATAGTTTCGGAGGAAAAGCCAAGTGAAAGTTTCTTTGTAGAATACTAAAAGTAATTTACGTTCTTCTTTTGATTCCATCTCTGTATTTTGCTTTATGGTTCACAGTACAACTGTATATTATAAAAATTCATTCGTGACTCAGAAAGAAAGCCCAGCTGAAGATCTTTGGGAGCCGCAAAATGAAATGAAACAAAACAAAAATGCATTAGAATTTAGTGGTAAGTCATTACACAGCAAAGTTTGTATTTTAAACACAGACACACTGGTTGTTCTGGTAGCTCATATACTATAAATCTAGCAGCAATATGAAGAGGAAAATACATTGTGAAGATCCTCTTATAACAACACAATAACATTTGCTTCTTATGGTCTATGTTCCTAGTAATCAACAAGCTCCTGAAGCCTACCTAAAATAGTTTTGCGGTGTATAATAAAACCATGATCTTAAGATTCTTCAGGCTTTTGGCCAAGGGGCTTGCCTAAGTGATATAAATGCTAACATGCTTCTCCCACAGCACTATGCTTCCAGGACCATATGTCTAGTTCGAACACATAGTTTTCCTTCTCTCTTTAAATATGGAAATTATAACAGGAGGGGCACAGCAGTTACTTGCTGTGAAATGCCTACATGTGTCAAAAGGTCCTGTCTGCCTCTGCCTCTCCACTGGGAAGTCACTGAAGCTTTGTGTTGGACAGAGGCTATCAAGTAATGGGACATGGGAATCAAATCTGAGCTGCCTGGTAAACACACTGTTATTCAGGATTATTATTTCAGGCTATCTCAAGAGTCAGCCAAATATAACCTAATTTGTTACAGTTGCTTTACAGTTTCAAACATTGCCTCATTCTCATGACACTTACTTTATTTGTATTTAATTGTACTTATGGGGATTTGGGTGTTTGGGTTTGGCTTGTCTTTTTTTTTTTTTTCGTTTTTTTTTTTAAAAAAAAAAAAGAAAATCTGTGGATGTCACCAGCCAGAAGAATAACATTTCTTGTTGTGACAGCAATCTAGTCTCCCTTAAACACTTACAAGAACAAGAATTATTCCAAGAGCTGCGACTATATACACAAGCTTGTTTCCTGTGCCTACCACCAGACATCTGATTTGTTGCAATAATGGGACCAGTTATATTTTACAGCTAATAGACTGGCTGTTGTCTCTGAGCAGAAAGATGACTTTTCAAAATACGAAACACTTGAGGATAATTTCTCCTAGTAATTCTCAAGAACTGTTGAGTGTGTTGGTCTGCCAGCAGTTTTTGCCATGTGGGCCTTAAAGAACAAGCTAAAAGCTCCAGAAGAGTGAAAATGCAGTTTCCCTTGAAGCTGCTAAGGAACAGCATTAATAAAAAAAATATGTTTTAAGGTAAAAAAGTGTGTGACTTTCCCTCATTTCCTGCTTACAATGGCAGAGGGCCGTATGCTAACCTCCTTGTAGTCTTCACAAGTTAACATTTTTATAGGTCTTTTTCTGATGTCTTAAGCAGTCTTTAGCACTCAAAAACAGTCAAACTTATTTCTCTCACTTCTGCTCACCACAGAGATCTACACAACACCTTCAAATGGTGTTCACAGAAACTGAAATTCATAACCTTACGAATTGGAAAAAATAATCACAGATCCAGGTGAGACAGTGACTATGAACCAACACACTCTTCTCACATTCTTCCTCCTACTGACTGCCTCTCAATCCCTTGCTCCTCATCTCCCATTTCCCTTCACTATCTAGCTGTCCAGCCAACCTATATATCCAGGTGTTGATGCCATGGACTAACCCACACAGTGGCACAATCTGATGAAATGCCTGAGATAATCTCATGCCTGGACACTGCTGAAGTTGTTCTGCTCTGCTGGTGCCTGGCTCCTGCCTCACTGCGCCCTCCTGTCATCCTTCCTCTTCCTCTCACTGCCTCTGCTAAAGTTTGTGTCTAATGATACTTCACTGGGGAGTTTATTTCTTCTTTTTAGACTTGATAAAAAGTTCAAATAAAACATATTAACTTTCCTTAGAACTCTTATTTCTCTGGAGTACTCCACAACACTTTTCTAATACCACGCAATTGTTGAATTTCTGGAGATTTTGCTATTAGAGGAAATTTATCATCTGAGAGCACGATAAGGAAGAATAAGCCCACTCCAAAAGCCTCGGAGTAGTTTTGGGGTTTATAGACTTTTATGGCAATCGCTGATGATTATTTTACCATCTAGACAAGTCTATACTTACAGTGTCCTCATAACAACTATTTAAAAAACCAATTCAAATATTTTGTGCCAAACTACATTCATATAATCAACAAAAAGAAAGAATACAGCTATTAGCAGGAAAACATTTTCCCAAAATGACCCCTCTCCAGTGATCCTTCAGACTCCACCCCATGCAAGATTTACAGAATACCTTCCATAGCTAAATGAGGAATTCAATAACTAATGGATACTAAAAATTATGGACTTAATAAAGACATTAGTTTTATGACCCATTACAGTCCTTTTACTGTACATCCTACTGGTCTCTCTCCATGCACTGGTGTTAAGTTGCGGTTTCTGTCTCCACTCCACAGGCATTCTCTCCAGCTAACACTCATCCATAAAAAAAAACCCTTTCTCTCAAGTTGTCAAATCAATTAACATAATTAAGTTACACCGAAAACAATTGTTTCTATCATTAACTTGGAGTTTACTGCTTCTACAGCGTACTTCCTCAGCTACTTAGCCAAAAAGAAAGCTGTACTGAAAAATTTTTTTGATTTTTTCTCCTTCTTCCACACTTTCTTCTCTTTCTACTTGCACCACAAAATTCAGTTGTTCTGGAAAAAAGCTACAGGAGATGACATAGTTCACAATAGTCCAGTCTGGTCTGATGTGGGGTGACAGATAAGGTCAGGAAAGCAGAAATAAGCTCTTGATGGTTTCCTGGAAGACCCTGGCACCTGGGGAGATATGCCCAGAAACTGATAAGTTTTGCTGTGAAACAGAATTGATGAAAGAATGGGGTGAGATGGAAATCTCACAGCCTTTCCTCCCAGAACATCCTGGAGGCACGAAATCAAACATGATACTTGGGCCACTGTCTCTGTCCCTTGTCTGTCCCAAAGAAATAGTGTCACACCCCCTGATTGTCACTCAAACTTGTCTAAGAGGAAAAAAGATATAAAAGAGATTGGAACCTAGAGAAAAATGAGGGAGAAGCTCCATCCTTATTTGCAAAGGTTACTAAAGAATGCCTCTCTCCCTCCACTCAGAATACCTCAGGTTGAGCGATTACTAACTAATTTTGCTTTCTTTCCTTTTTATATTTTATACTACGCTTTACTATAAGGTGGATGTATTGCTGCTGCTAAGTTTTGTTTTACGATTAAGTGGGTTTCATTGCCTAGTTTGTTTTACTGTAAGGTTTGTTGTGTGGTTAAGTTGCTGTTAAGTTCTAAGGTTTGGGGTATTTTGTTCTAGTGTGGATATTTTCTGCTAGTAAAATACTTTTAGTTACCCTGCTCTAGTACAGAAGGTTTTGTTATTACATTGCTTTGTGACTGTTTGTGTAGCTTGCTAAGTAGGTTTCCTACACAGTACATTTTTGTAGTTAAAACATCATCAAGGAAATATCAAATCCTTTTAAATTGTCATGATTTGGTATTAATAAACTTATCATTTTGTGAACTGGTCTGACTTAGATCATGGTATTGTGGTGCCGATAGTTCTCAATGGCAAAATAACACACAGGAGCCCAGCTGAGGGGCCTCACCCTTTCTCTCTTGTATTAAGTGAAGCCTCTGAAAATCTTCCTGTCCAAATTCAGCAAATCTGTTAGTGAAGGGTCTCATTTAAGGACACCAGAACAGACTGGTTTGGATATCCTTCTGGGGGGTGGGACACCTGGGAAAGATATGTGAAAACCACACAGCTGATTAGGGGAGCGAGAGAGCATTCTAAGCCAGGGACAGGAAACAAAGTTCAAAGCAGGCAAACCAGAGCCCACGGTGGAATTGCAGCCTTCCCACTGCACAGCAGCCACTTAGAATGCTAAGGACATCCAGAACCCACACTGACCTCCAATGTGCTTTCCCCTCTGAGCCAATTCAGAAATAAATGACACAAAGGCCCTTAGAAAAGACTTTGATACTTAAAACGATGCCTTCTCTCTAAAAGACTGACTTCATAGATTTCAACTAAAGTTTCTTCTATGTATACGCTCAGTTTGAATTTCAACTTCTTCTATATCCAATTTTCTCTCTACAGTTCATCTCAGTCAAAAAATGTACAACTTACGACATTAACTCTCCAGTATGTTTGCCATCAAGCTAAGCTGGCCACGATCTTTCAAGTTAAGACCTAGAATCCTTTTTTTAACAGCTCTGTTATGAGACTGTACAATCTTTAAGGTAACACATACTGACATGGCTGAAACATATTAAAAAAATTTTAAAAAGGGGGCAGGAGGGATAGGGACAGTGTAATTTCAGGACAGGAATTTCAGTTGTGCAAGGAAATGAGAAAATTTAAATTACTTTTTTAATTAAACAATTGGCTGAAAGTATCACTTCTAAAATCATATCCCTAAAGGTGATGAAATCATGGCCAAAGCATATCAGATCATAATATATTAAAAAAACATCTGTATCTAATTACATATGCAGGACCACTACCAGATCTGTAATATTCAAATAAAGCTTTCAAAGGTCAAGATGCATTTAAAAAAAAAAAAAAAAAAAGCTGGAAAACATCTAATAAACCCTGAAAGATCAAAGGTGACACAGATATAATTTTCATTGCTTTTCTTACTAGGTCAAAAAAAAATATCTCTCCATTAAAAGATGTTTGATTGATATATGTAGTGCCTTCACTGTGGTTGCAGAACTAAGGAAATTGCTGGTATTGCCTATCTCTACTTCTGTGAATAATTACACAAACATTTAGTTTTTAACATGTTATTCATGACAGAGGTACCACTGACTTGAGTTCAGTATAAAAACAGAGGTAATCTTTTCAAGAATAGAGTCTAAAATATTGTTTAATTTTGATACACTTACAGAATACTACAGCAGCAAAACATGCAAAAAAGAAGCTATTGGAAATCCATCGTTTTGATGATAAAATATTGTTTATATTTTAACTCTCCTCTCCCAGCGCTATTCTCCTCTAGGGAGGAAGCAGAGACCACAAAACAAAACATTTTGCAGGTTAAAGCTACTTAGTGGCGGAGAATTTTATCCTCTGTTTGGTACTTTCTCAGACATCACATGCAAGTAAACCTAGAACATTTTTCAAATGGAAATTCTGAACAATTCTTTGAAGTTGGAAGTTCAGGAAATGCATTGGCTAACACCAAATAGAAATTATTCGCAATATATTCAACTTTATGAGAATTACTATGAGCTTCAAGGCTAGAGTTGGTGTCATTCTACTTAAAAGTATTTCATTCCTGCTTTAAAATTCTCGAGAAGCATTGTAGACTACCTATCAATACCTGCACTCAACATGCTTTCACAATATTGCTGGGGTACTGACTTCTAGACAGCAACACTAAGAGTAACTTCAGAATTACTTTCTGTAAGACACTATATTTCAGCCTCCATCATTATCCTCACTGCTGGGATTTCTCTCAAATGGTGCATCAAGGTACTGAGCCTGTGTCTCCGCACAGCCATGTTTTCAAGAAATCTAGTTAAATTATTTAAAATAAAAAACTAGTTTAAAGTGTAGGAGAAAGAAACAGAGGAAAAACCATGAGTACTCCTCAAAGCATTGAACCTGCAAATTTGGATGATGTGTAGTGCATCATTATTAAAACAATTTCTTTACTGGCCAAGAACTCTAAAGTGCTATAATTAATCTCATTTGAGCTGCTATTAATGAAAGAAGCTTTACAAGATATACAAAACCCAAGCTGGGATATTGAGGTGGGGGAGTTGGGAAACAGACAGATAGAAGTAGAAAATATGCTATAAAATTTTTTTTTCTTCAAAATAAAACTAATTTGATCATGTAGCTATAATTCCTGTCTCTTAAACTGTCTTGGTAGTCAAATTATATGCTAAAGGACAATAGAACAAATCAGCAGAGAAAGAATATCTCAGCCCTGTTCTGCCTGTTACTCCCTCAGTCCTTTCACTCCTTTCTCTTTACCTATTTTCACCTAGTCACCGGAATGCTTCTTCCTGACTCATATGATCATGTGTTAATCTTAGCTTTCATTAAGTTGACTTCTTTTTGCTATGCTCATGGTCTATTGCATTTTGCCTGGTTCCTATGAAATCATGGTGAATCCGTAGTGAAAGAGGAAATATGCAATCAAAATTAGAACTACAGGCTCATGATGAGCACCACCAAGAGTTCACTTCTTCCACTTGCTCTCCTGACAACTCTGTTACTTTCTCATTTTCTAATTCCACTGGATGATCAAGACAATGCATATTTAGACAGTACCCAAGCCACTGTAGTCCTGAAAAACCCTGGCTTCACTCATTACAGTCTTTCACAGAATCCAAGTTCATTTTACCCATCTCCCTGCAGAGTTTCCCAACCATCACATTGTGATGAAGGAAGGAAAGGGAAAAAAACAATCTCTATCTCTTTCACTGTTGTTCCACATTTAAAATGAAGAATTAAAGATGACTTATGCCAGAGTAAGGCCACAAAAAACAACATGGCCTTCTTTTGTTTTTAGTATTCATTTACTACTCTCAACTCTAGGGCTCAGACACTACCTAGGAGTCTATGCTCCAAAAATTACTTATATTTAATAGCTGTCTCATACAACTGCCATGAAGCAGTGACTGAAATCAAGATCTTCCTCTCTTCCTGGCAACACCCAAATCTCTAGGTTACAAAGCTATGATCTCCTAGGCTCCCTTTTATTCAGTCAGTATTTTAAGTGCTTTTTTCCTGTGGTTTTGTTGGATTTTTTTCAGGGTGTGTTTTTCTTAGCTTACAAGATATCTGTCTCTGGAATTCTGTGCGATCTAAAAGTCAGATCAAGTTACAAATATCTAAAAAGACTTGAATGGGAACTCAGATCCACACCCTGCATATATGCATTAACCAACGGTATATTGTTTAAAAGGGAAGAAGTGACCAATGACTTCTCAAAATAAAAATGCATATTAAAAGAAAAGCATTGGCATATATCCTAAAGCCAGTAGTCCAAGCTGTGAAAACTATATGAAAATAGGTGTTTGATATACATTCAGCATTAATCAATTCCCTTACTGGTTACTTTGCATGAGTTCTTGTTCCCTCTGCATCCTATTAGAAGCTATCTGACTCTGCAGTAATACAAAATTTGTGTATTTTCTTAGAAGACTCTAGCTAAAATGGTTAGATCTAAATGGTTTACTGCACTTCAGTTTGAGTGTTTTGCTTCTGTCTCTTCATTGTTATGAAGAATTTCTTAATTCTTTCGTGGGTCCACTGGTATTTAACAATCTATACTTCTGGACGTTGTAATTAGGAAGCTTGAAAACCAATAGCTGAGAAAACACATCAAAAAGACAAACAAAGTTTGTAAGGAAAATAAATTTGAATTTGAGCTGCAGATTTCAGTTCCACAACTTTACACAATGGTGCGAGTATAATGATTTGAGTACTCTTGGTTTGCAACAGTATAGGAACAATCGAGATATCACCTTATGAAATTCTTTTATGATCTGAAAGTGTTTCAGGATTTTACTTGATTAACCTCCGTTCTAAACAGAAGATTTTGAGAGTATGTCATATATAGGAAATTACCTGCACTCATTTGTGTGTCTGTTCTTCAAAACAGCCTGACAGCTGCAGATAGAATGCTACTCCATTTAACATTGATTAGCTAAATATGTTTACCATGAAACACTGATGCCTATTAAAAAAGCATGTGTTTCAAATTAATCAGCTAAAATCTGAAATATTATATGTTATCGTATTAACACTTTATAAATAACAGCCACTATGTCTAGTTAATTCTTCCATGTAACCAGAATATGTCATTAGCCATGTTTTGGCTGGGTTCTTTGTCTAATTTCTACAGCTAAGGTGGCAAAAAGGTTATTACGAGTAATAGCAAATTTAAAGTTTTATTAGCAGTAAACTGCAGAAGCTAATGGTGATACCAACACTAGATAAAATCATTGTCACAGTTAATTTTGAACTCTTTATTTCAAACTTAATAATAGGAAACTCAATGGAGAGGATATTACACGGCCCATATACTCATGAGTGCCGCAGGCCTGAGTAACTTGTTATTTTGCTCATGAGTGAAATAAAATGCAGATTAGTGCAGATAGTGCCTGCTATCAGGGGCATTTAATTAATTGAGGGTGCATGCACAGTGATGAAGGAGTACCAAGCAGGTTTCATTTTCTCAAATGTTAGAGGAATGATCTTTGTGATTCTAACTGTGACTTGTCAAACCACCTCTCTAACTGTTGCATTTTTAAAGCTCTTTCTGTTCCTTCTTAGTTCTTAAAGAGTGACTAGGTATGTTTTTTGCTTTTGTCAGTGATTACGTGAAACTGCTTCTGCAACATCCTGGCACCTTTACCCTCTGCCATTAATATGCTTCAAAAGAAACAATGAACTGTCTGTATCTTAGTCACACTTAATCACGGATGCCAGCCAACACAAACTACTTCTCCACCCTGAGACATACTCACAATTAGAAATAGTACAAAATATACTCTTTCTTCTTACTTTATTGAGAAAATAGTTGTTTCCAACATATGATAGCACAGAGGAATTTCTATTCTTTTTCTGAAGAACATTTAAGTTCATCCACTTACTGTTCTAATGCACTGGGTGCCACAAATCATAACGTTCCCTATCTTGACTTGCAAAAGTTATCCTCATGATTACCCCAATGCTAAATTTTCCTTTTTATATCCTGTATTACTAGCTAGAAAGGTCTGGCTTCTAATCAGATTGCATTTTTCCAATACTTACTAAACCTTGCAACTTCTTTTCTTCATCCAAAACTACACATGAAATACAAACCAGTAACTCATCTACCATTGAAATCAACAGAAGAACTTTTCCTGACATTAGCAGACTTTAGGTGAGGCCTTTAAATATAAAGAGCTACAGATTTCCTTTTATTTAGGAATTTACAACAGAAGAAAATGTCCTACACCTTTTAATTAACCATAGTCAGAACTATCACTATAGCACTTACTAGCAATTGCTGTTGGCATTCCTGTGAGATTACTACAGACTTATTTATCAGCATTCATTGTCAAGCTCAGTATCCAGCACAGAACTGCCAAGAAGTAAAAGCAGAATTACATGACTGAAAGTGACAAATTGAAATTCTGACAATAGGCACAATGCACTGCCATGTAAAGACACTTAAACTAGCTCTAATATCAGTAGTACAGCTAGATTAGTGTGCTGTTTCACTGAAGCTAAATCAGTCAGCTGGAAAAGAGACAATAGCTGCAATCCTATCATTGCATTGCTCAGTGTAGACGTGTTGTGAGAGACCACTTCTGATGTACTGAGAGTGAAAAATGAGGCGTTAGCTAATGAATTTCATTTGTTTGTTACAGAGTTTTTACTCAAACTATTTTTCTGGTTCAACTGAAAGGAGAATTTTGTCATCAATCAACACAATTTTAGAAAGATACACAATAACAATACTGTAATAGCAACATCCTAAATCTCTGGGAGCCTATGTTTAACCACTAAGTAATTAAGTGCAATCAATCCTTGATAGCTAAATTAGTCCTAAAATTACAATTCAGATTTCTCCTGAATGAACTACTATAAAATTATTTTTACTGAGAAGGCTATTTAAAGCCCCATAATAAAAAGACTATCAAGGATTTTCTACAACCCAGTACAAGGGAATTACCCAAGATAACCATCATGCTTCTAACTGAAATCTTAAAATTAGTAATGGCATGAAGGACAACCTTTGTAGGCAAACCACAGAAAGAGCCTTTCTAGCTAGTAACAGAAAGTTAGATAGCTCCTTTCCAAAATGCCTCTCTTCTAAAAGAAGATAAGACACTGACACAGTGGAAATCAAAATTTTTCCTTCTTTAAAAAGGGACAGAACAGAGTTTGAGAGGTTATCATAGTTTCATCTTCTTAAATTAAGAAGAGAGAATTTAGTCAAGAAAAAATTTAAACCGTTGTTAGGAGTTCATTTTACTCTTCTTTGGTGACAGGGGCTTTGTGCTTTCAGGGCTTCATTTCTCTTGGGACCTATTGTAGGTTTCAGAAAATGAAAGAAACCTATTATTCAGTAAGCCACTGAACAAAGTAAAATCACATTGCAGCATAAGTTTCTTTGGCAGGTTGACCTCAAGAAGAGATTTTAGTTGTTTTTTTTCATTCTCTTTACTGTGGCTCTGGTGAATCAGGCTAGAATATTGATTTTATGGCAACACTAAATTCATAATTTTAATTTCAAAGACAACTGTTTGTCTTGTTACTTGTATGTTTCTGAAGAGCTACATGAGAATTTAAGCCTTACTACCTTAGACTTTGCATCTGCTTCCCACTTTCAGGTCTAATAAAGTCTTTAAATTTGCTTTTCCTTTTTTTTTTTTTTAAATCTCACCTAAACATGTGCTCAAGAAGAGGGCTGCAGATCATTTCCTCTTAGTTCTGACTTGATTCAAAGCTCTTGCCATATGCATCTATTCAGCACTGAACACACCGTCCCCATCTTTTACTGAAAGGTTCAGAGTCTTAGTCATCAAAATACACAGGAAATGCTTAACAGAATTTTCCAGCCATCTTTGATCTGTATACAACTCAGAAGGTGGATGAAGGAAAAGAACACAAAACACAGAATACTACTAAGGCAGGATTTAGAAATACAATGAGGAAAAATTCCATGGGTAATATCCAGGCACACTGACTCCTGTCAAGTAAAAGCAAAGATTATTGTTTATTGAACTCTTCAAAGTAGTTCATATTGAGATTCATGAACTTGAAAATACGAAAAATGAATTCAGGTAACAGTTACAACAAAACGAGAATGACTTTCACAAATGATTTCTACTTCTTTCTCAGAAATATTTTCTTATTTTGCATGATCTTATGATAACTATGTAGCACAAATTTTTAAAATGCTAAAGGCTCTGTTTCTTACAAGGACCATATGCTAAGTGGAAATATTTTCAAAAACATGAGACATCTAAGGGAAGAAAAAGAAACCAGAAAAACAAACCAAACAAAATCCCTGGTTCACTGGTATAAGCACTGAAATTCTTTTTCTGACAAAGATACTTATTTTCTCAAATATTCAGGAACCAACTTTACATGTACTCATAAATGAATAGAAAGATTAGTAACAACAAAAATGCTCACAATGCACTGAAAGTTGTGAGTAAAAGAAAAAAAAAAACATGAAAAGGATGACAACTCTTCTAATGTAAACAATATCTTTTAAATGTAAATTATATCTAGATAAATAAACTTATTATTTATTATTATTTTTGCTGTATTATACCTGTAAGCAAGTAGTTAAGATGGCTATAATGCTCAAAGTTGTAGCTGATTTTGGACTGGAAACACTGAAATATTTTTCTTCTATTTTTCTGTCCAGAAGTAACACCAAAAAAGCAAGTTAATTAAAATATTAGCATTACATATAGAAAAAGTCAATTTGTTGAAGGTGTTTGACTTATCTTTCAATTATAAATACAAATGATTCCTAGTGGACATTTATTAAATATTTTAACATAATAGAAGTGATTAAAAAGACAGAGAACTCTTTTTCTGTAGTTATATAGAAATACCATAAAACAGATTTCACAACCCACACTTTCTTCAATCATTGCCTAATTTACTGACTACAGTGAATATATTATATGATTAAAAATGGGGAAATATGTTTAAAGGTTTATATCTGTATTTCAGTTAAGTTCAATGTGTATTATGATAACTTTTTTTCCCTGAGGTACTTCCACTGCATAGGAAAAGAAAGTTTATTTTTATTTTTCACTATAGTTCTTCTGTATCTTTTTGCATTAATATTAAACATAACTGTCCCAGTTTTCTTTCTACTATTTTCTACTTGCCAGTTTCAGACTAATAACCTAGAATTTGGGGACTGCTAGAGGGTTATATGAGCATTGTACTGAATTTTAAGTTAGTCATATGAATCTTAATTATCATGTGTAGGAAACACACCTTCCTAAGAAATCCTTTGTGATAGAAACAAAAAGGAGAAGTCAAAAGAAAATTTTAGCAATTTCCATTCACCGTTCATGCAAACATTTCAGTTTTTGACCTCAAATACTTTACTATTTACTGCCTTATATTATTGGATGTGTTCTGAGTAAACTAAATAAAACACACACACACACATAACAAAAAAAGATCCAAAACAAAAAAAAAGAGAGCAAGCAATCCACATCAAAGAGACCTGGAAAAAAAAAAAAAAACACACACACAAAAAAAAAAAAAAAAAAAAAAAAAAAAAAAAAAAAAAAAAAAAAACAAAAAAAAAAAAACAAAAAAAAAAAAAAAAAAAAAAAAAAAAAAAAAAAAAAAGAAAAGGCTGAAAGGTTGGGGGAAAAAGAATCATTATTGTGTCCATTTTTTTCTGGAACAGAAAGTCTTGGGGATTTCAGTAATAATTCAAATGCATAGAAACAAAGCTGAACCCTATATCCCTTTGTACTGATTTATCTCGAATTTATTCTCACATTTAAATTTGGCCCAGGCTTCTATGCATGGCAAAACATCTTTGAATTACTAGGAAAAGGGTCTAAGTTTGCAATGAAACCAAAGGGTTTTGTTTAACCTCCAATTTCAATGAAGCATTAAGTGGCAACCAGTTAGATATGCACAAATTCCAGTAACACTTGGCATTCATACACTTTACAGAATTCTGTGTTACTGGGTTAAGCAGCAGCTGACAAAAATGGCCAGCTTTCCTGTGTTCTCCTCACCAACAGTCTTTCACAGTCCATTAATTTGTTACAGTTATTACCATTATTAGACATTTAAGTTCTTTATAGTAAATTAGAATACCCTCTGCATTACAAAAGTTCGTGATTTTGTTCTCTGCTAAACAAACAGTTTCTCGGTTTTCAGGATGCTGTGTCCTCACAGCACTCAGCACTGCTGTATTTCAGCCTCTTTCAGACTATTTTATTCAGTCATCGGCCCCTGGATAATATTTGTGGACTGGAATCCTAACAAGTAGGTAGCTGATGGTTGCTATCCACTCTGGTCATTACCACATCCTTTGTAAAGAGCCAAGAAATCACTGATTCATGCTCTGATTTTCAGGTGGGATTGGTCCTACTCAGGCATCAATGATGTCCAATTCTGTGGCACTTTCAACCACAGCTATCCATCTAATATCCAGAAAAAAAAAAAAAACAGTTCTGCTACAAACACAGGCGTCAAATACTGGTCCCCGCAAGATGTCTGGACCTGGATTCATCTTCAAGTGATTCTTATCTGTGTTCAAATACAGCAGTTGACCTCTTGGCACTGAAATATCAGGAAGTCAGCAGAAACCATGATCAGCCACTCACTTAGTGAAAACTCGAATCGTTTGCCAGGAGGGTGGAGTCCCTGTGCATTGCTGCCAGTTCAAAACGATCCAAGGTCAAGAGTCATCTCTTCCTCAGCTCATTTCAAAGAGTGCCTTCAATTGCTTTCAACACATGACTTTGCTCCTCCCCAGATCTGAGCTAGATGCCGTTTCAATTTATCATGTTTCTTTTATAAAAATAGTTTGTTGGCTTTAAACTTCTAACAGTAATGGTCGCTATCATTTAAATCACTGATTTTTAGGGGTTTTTTACAGTTCTGCCTGCTTTCAGCTGTCCCTTGCAATTTCTGAAGAACAGCATTTTATAGCTAAGATTGTCCCTCACTCTACTGTATGAAAGCTGCCATCAGTTCTGAACCCTCAGCCCCTTTCTATCTACCATGTTGAGCTCCACAGCAAGTCTGAAAATATACTGATTTAGGATTTTGATAAAGTATGTATTTTCAAGTTAACAGCTCCTGCTGAATTCATCTTTGTCTTTAGTTCCTGTAAGGCAGAAGGCTCTCTACCTGAGCATTTTGGAGGAGGGGAAAAAGAAAAAAGGATTGATCAAAAATCAATTAACGTTTCTGTGCCAAAATTAACACCTGTTAATTATTCCAAACAGATCATTGAGTAGAGAAGCAGTGCATTAGTGGCAAGTTGCACCAGTAATTTTTGTAAGACAGAAATTACTGGGAGAAAAGAGATGGGGAGCAGACACTCTGCTCTCTCCTTAGCCCATCCTTCCCATAATGTTCCATGAATGTTACTGCACTGGACTGTCACATGACTGAATGAACTCAGAGAAAAATTATCTCTCCAACTGTCTATCAATCCGAGTTAAATTTTCAATCATTATTGAGACATCATATGTTCTTGATGTCCAGTTTTCAGATGACAAAAATGCAGGTGTTTACTAGGGAAGTGAAATCCTATTCAAATATTTGGAACATTTTTGTTAAGAGGAGAGGCTGGAAAGGCTAATAGGTAACAGTGCTATTACTTGTACATGCCTTGTTAGATTTCTTTCTCTATAATATAGAGGCAACAGGATAGAAATTTTCAAAATCATCCACCAGAGAACCTTCAAGGTAAACAACAATCACTTTTAATAATCTCTTATAATTTCTCAAAAGGGGAGTATTAAAAGCGGTTCTATTAATTTTTTTTCTAATGTCAACTGCTTATGAACATCTTATAATCAATAATAGCCAAAGAATCAGTAGAACACTATGTAAAACATCATTAGAAAGTTTTCTATAATGTTTATAAAAGAATACTGTAAAGATTATTTTCTATTTTAAATGTCTTTCCAAACCTGATTTAAAAGTTATTCAGAAAATACTGGCATACCTATGCAAATATATAATTACACAAAATCAGAGTGCCAAATTAGCAAAGGTAACTCATGCAAAAGGAACATGTAACCAAACTCTGATGAACATAAGGCACATATACAAATATCAGTGGCAGCACTGAAGGTTAGTTCTTGGTCTTTGGAAAAGACAAAGACAGACTCATTTGATTATTAATCTGCATATTTACAAAATGAGTCATTAAAAAAAAGTTGCTACTGCACAGAAAGATATTGCTACACAATGTCCCAGAATAAGACACTCCTAAATAATGTCAAAGACCTTTCTATATTACAATGAACATGTTATTATATGGCTTTAAGCAGTTTCAGTGAGGTTACTTCTTGATTCTTCCAATTGATGTCAGGATAGATAAGAAGCAAAAGGCAGTTTTAAAATTATGGATTGAACCACAGAATTCCCAATAAACATCTGGAGTCCTTACAGGACAGAAGTATTATGAATGTGTTAAGAAGGGAGCCAGAGTAAGACTGAGCCAGAAGTTGACTGGCTCCAAAATTTGAAGCCCAGAATGCATTGACAAATATATATATTTTCCTCTCTTCACAGACATCACTTTCTAATGACTGTTGTATATCACAAGGACTTGCCCCATCATTCTGCTTTATAGGAGACCAGAAACCAGCAGCAGAACACTAAGTTTAGTTTCACTTAAAAGTAAATTTTTGCACAAAGAAAAATCTTCTGATTGCTTCATCTCTGTTTTAAATACTAAATTTAATAAAGTTAATAGATTTCTCTGAGCATAATACATAGCATGCTGTAAGTATTTTCACTATAAATTTCAGTCAACTCAACCATAAAATATAAAAAAAAACCCTAATAAACAAAAATTCTATCCTCTCTTCATATGGGACAAAAGCTATATGCTCGCACAATAACAGAGATACATAAAATTTAACTGGTAAATGTTAATTTTGAAGAATTCATTCCCAACCTCTAAGTTGACTTACTCCCAATGGGGATTTCTTTCCAACAGTACAATAAATGTTGTAAAAATTGCTGTCTCCTGCTATATTTTTTTCAGAGTGTATTATCACATAGTTTGTCTAGTAGGTTTTTCAGAAGTTAAAATAACCAAACCCTCAATACCTTCTTTCCCAAAACTTCCGTAAATAATTAAAACATCTGTTGATAAGCCATTTTACTTAATGCCAACTGTTCTTGGAGTTTTGTTTTCCTAAATACATTTTATATACCTCAGACACAATTATTAGAAGAATTAAAAGCCATCTGGTAAGCAGATTTGAGCCTCATGATTTTGATTCCAAAACACAGGCCACAATGTAAGTTTTCATTTTGCAAGCAAGCATAATAGCAAATCTTTCATCTTCTGCACTTGAAATTTCTCCTAGCTGACAACAGTACCTTATGCTGTCTTTTCAGTCAATTTATATAATTTTGTTAACTTTCCTTAGGTCTTCTTTCCCGTACACAGAGAAAACAGTCATAAGGTTAAAGGATCTGGTTCATGTCTTTAGGGTTTTTTGAAGCAGTATTTAAGACACTGCAAACATGTACCTCACAAATATGATTTCATAACTAAGAGAAGAAAGTGAATGGACTGAAAGATATCCTGTACAAAATCAATTCTTCAGCTGGTCTTAGGCTTTCTTATTAGTAATTATTAAATAGGAAAGTGGAACTATATTCTGAAAAGTTTCATAGCCACCATGTTTTATGATGATCAGAGCAATCACATGAAAATAGAAAAAGCTTGTGAAATTTGAAGGGTTTTTTGTGTATGGAAAGCTGGATGAAACAACAAAAATCTATAGGCTGAAGAAGTAGCTCACAAAACACAATAAACTTCTCTCTGAATAGCTGGAAGTCATAGCATATTAGAACTGAACTGGAGGTCTCAGATGATTATTTCTCCTAAAGTATTCTTAGTGCATCTTAACTGTAGGTTTGGAACAGAAATTTATACTTTTTGTTCATGTTCTTTGAAATGTTTTAATTGAGATAAAATCACTCTTTAAAAATAATGGAGAACAAAAAATACTTATGGCAGGGCTTGCTTGTGTTTCAAATGCAGATATTATCAAGCTAGAAACAAAATTTTGTAATAAATAACAGAATGTTTCCAAGCTACAGAACCTTATTTGGATCTACATCTCAGTAGCACTTCTGCGGGTCCATTTCAAGACTTTTTGCACAGAACAAACAATACCTGTATTGGCAGACTTCATTAGTCAAGTCACAATGGTCATGCATTTATGAAATTGTATATTTCAAGATCCAGATGTTAACACAATTCATTACTTTGAACAGAAAAACATAAAGCTGTTGTACAGCAGCAGATGTTTCCCCAAAATAAAAGTTTACCTAAATACAATTATGTCATTTCCACGACATTTGATGGTTAAGTGGAAACTGTTTTCAACATCCTTAGCAGAAATTGCTCCTCCACAATTCTTGTCTCTCTGTATCTGAATGTAATTCGTATCATAACCTAATAAAAATTGTAAATCACTCAATTTCCGACAGAACTATGATGAATACAGATTCAAATAAAGGAAAAAAGTTGTGGAGCAATATAGTCCTCGGAATTTAACACTCTGTGGTCAGAAGGTCACATATGTTACGTTTCTTATTTATATCCTTATTAAAGCTCTGATCTGTGGGAAGCAGGATGGAAGCAATGTGACTCATTTTACAAATAAAGAATGTATTCTTGTTGTACTGTACATGTTTTGTTTCTGAGTACTTAATGATAACAGTGTATGAACTGCAGGTGACTATAATAAGGGGAAAAAAGATCTTCAACAGGAGACATAAATATTTGTTCCTACTATTTCTCTAGCAAGTGCTTCATTAAAAGCATAACAAAATACATATTTTGTGAATGAGTCATGCAAATTAATATTCTTAATATTTTTTTTACTTCTGTGTGCCTCTAAACATTGAATCATATAGAGGCTAAACAGATATTTTGACTGCATTTATGCTGAAAAACAGCATATAAAGAAGGAAGAATAAGGATTTTTATGTACCATTCTTCAATTCAAAATGAATTATTCTGATCTAAGGATTAACCCAGGTAATTTGAAAACAATCTGGCAAGCCTTTATTCACTAGACGAGCCTTCTCCATGAAACTCAGCACAAACCACATCATGGCTTAGTAACTGTCCCAACTATTCTGACCTGTGCTAATATTTTTCTACTCTTTATCACAGAGGCACCTAAAAAAGTGACATACTGACAGTTTTGTATCAGCAAGGTACTAATTTCCACTCCAAGAAATTTTCTTTGAGAAATAATAAAATGAACACATGTTTTTAATGATCCAGAGGTTATGCATTAAAAACAAGTTACAGTAAAGGACGAAAGAAGACAGACAAATGATAAACTGTTGAGCGTATAGAAAGACAAAACCAAATCAAAAAGAATTTACTTTTTTAAAGAGGGGAAAGACTTGTTTGGAATTTGGGGTTGGGTTGTTTTGGGGTAAGGTTTTTCAGAGGTAAGCATTCTACCTCTGTCTAGTATAGTAAAAAGGCCACTATTACACATATTCAGATACATCAATACCGACATAGATTTGTCACAACCAAAACTCTCCACTGTTGGATTTCTTTTTCCAGTTTGGTTGATATTAGCAATGGATGCTGAGGAAGTATGTTTTTTTTTCCTTGCTGTTTCATACCACAGTTATGAATATGCTTGGTACATTTGACAGGATAGCATTACCTTGGTTATGACTTCTTTCTGGCATAAATGTATTCCCTTTGAGCATATTCCTTTTTAGCTGCAATAAAAAGTGTGAGTCTTATTATTTGTTTGTTTTCTTTAGGAGAAACAGCTGCAAAGTCATAATTATGTTCACTTCCCACATTGGCAACAAGCAAGCTTCACATTTTTGTGCATTTTAAATTACCTATAAGGAGAGGCTGAGCCACTTCCACCTTGTGATTTACAAGTTTCACAGTATCTAAATCATATTTCTATTAAAAAGTGGGTCTGTTTCATTTTTAATTATATTGAGAATAGCTAATAAATCAGTTTGGAATATATTAAATAAGTAAAAGTACAGTATCAGTGGAAAGATACAGCACTATAATACTGTAAGCAGTTCAATTATTTTCATAAATTCAAACTTGAAACACAGCAAGCTGATGATTGCTTTCTGGAAATCGGGAGCCAGTTAGTGACACCTCAAACAACAAATGATCTTTGAAAAAAAAAGAGGGTGGAAGAAGAAGAGGTTGCAAGGAAAAATCATGGTGGAAGAGACCCTGGACAGGCAGAAATGCTGAAAAGCTTCAATGCTCCTCTTCTTGTGCACCATTTACCTCCTTACACCTGTTTGTCTTGCCCACATAAAACAGTGTTTTGGAACAGGGCCTATCTCTTGACAGAAGGCCTAATCGAAGTTCATTGCCTGCCTATTCCTTTATCAATGTCCAATAAACAAACATCAGTATTCAAACAAAATGCTGTCATTCTTTTGACCTAAGCATCTATGCAAAATTCAGGCTCTAAGTCCTTGTTTCTCTCAAGAGGAGGAAATGATGACGGGGTCCAGAATTTCTTCAGGACAATCTACAGTAAATTATATGTTAAAGCCCAATTTTCTTGAACACAACAGAAATCAAGCAGCATGAGATAGCTTCCTTGCTCAGAGCTTCACTTTTCTAGCAAGTAGTTTACGTTAAACTCTCTTAGCTTGCAGTATAACTACTTCTTTGGTTGTACCTGGAGCTTTCTTGTTCCTTTCCTGTGTGCTCCAGGAGCATGTCTGCCCTTCTCCTCACACATGCTGACACCCAGCTGCAGGCAAAGCCCTTCCCCAAACTCTGTATTTAATGCTGTATCTTGCAGCTCACTAAGAAACTGCTCCAGCAGAAAAATGAATAACATTATACATGAACTGAATTTTTAGAGGTTGTTTCAATATTTTCAACTATCTCTAAACACAGATGCATTTAACTGTTTCCTCATTCATCTTGAATATAAGGTGGCTGTTACATTTAGCAGCTGCACCTATGTTTCTTCCCCCTAATACAAGCATAAGAATACCATCCCACCATTTCATTCTTTGCTGAACATTAGTATATTGCCTTTTTATTTTCTGCTCTACAAAGAAGACTACATTTACAATACTCCTTTCATGCTCATTTTCATAAGTGGAATAATCTTTCAAAAATGACAAGTTTTTTCTTCTCATTTTTTTTCTGTGAGCCATTAGCATACACAGTGAAGCTTGAAGCATTTTCTGAGGAACTAGAAATTGTTTAGTGGAGAACAGATCATCTTTTACATTGAATATTTCTACAATGTCTTTATCAAATTATTTTTCAAAATTTGGTGGGAAGTAGACTGTCACCTCTTATACTACCTGATTCACAAGCTACTCAGAGAGTCCCTCCAGATCACCACCACTCTGGGCTTTCATGCTGCACACTGAGCATCACATCCCAACTGCAAGATCTGCTCTCACTTGATAGGTAGGCCTCATCCCTCTTGGGTATAGGGTTTCTAAATTCAGAAACTCAGACGATGGGAAAGCAACCAACTTGGTTTAAAATCCTTCAACCTATATGTGGAAGTCAGCCAAAATTACTATAAATTCATATTCTTCCCTTTCATGGGGACTTTCAGGAAATCAAAATGAAGATGCATTATTTATGTTTTAGGGGAAGATGTATTTAATGTTTATAAATCCATTTGGATAATAACTCTGACTGTAATGGGCCAATAGATGTCTCTTTTAACACACATTACAAGAATGATCACCTACAATATATGAAACATTTAACATTTCTGTGTTTGTCTTTGTCCGTTACTTAGAAGTTTTCAAACCCTCAATAAAATGTATCCATTTTTCTTAAGTATGTTAACAATCCACAGATGTCAGAAAAGTACTTTCTCTGAGCTTTGAGAATGACATGTGAAATGACATCTTCAGTCTTCTGGCTTCTTGAATTTCTGCTGGTTCTCAAAAGAATGGATCTGTAGTCACATAGATAACACAGGGGGTTTTGATAACAGCAGCTTTAAGAAATCTGTTATAAAAGGGAATGTCCATTCTAAAGACATTGTGCTAATACGAAAATGACTGTTTTAACAACTATATTAAATCTCTGAGCTCTGTGTGTACTCTATTTTCCATGGCCATAAAGGTCTCATGAACTGGGAAATCAGGAAGTTAGTAAACATTATGACTTCTAGGACACAGATAGAGCCTTACAGAGTGCTAAAAGCAGCCAGCGCTAAAGCTTGACCGAGAAGATGCAGCCCTGCAGGCTGGGACTGTAAATAAATAAATAAATAAGGCACACCTCTGCACCAAGCAGAACACATGGCACACATCAACCCTGGCCCAGCAGACTCCCCTGTCTCCTGGGTGCTCGTTAACTATAATAAAAGAGGAAACCGAAATCTACATTTCATATAATGAGAAGGAAATACAAGACACCTTTATTTTGACCTCAGTGGTGTTGATGTGTTTAAAAGATCAGTAAGCACACCTTTGGGACTGATATTTATAATACAGCAAAGTAAGAATCATGGAGAAGGATGCTGCAGACAAAAAAAACCAATCACAGATACTAAGAAATACTAAACTAAATCTCACAGCTTGATTAATATTTTAAAGACAATAGAAGCATAAAACTCATAGAATTTGAAGTGAAAGTATATACAGTGAGGCAAAAAAAGACATTTCTATCAGAGCTGAAAACCAGACAGAGAGCTTGGTCATAAGATGTATAATCTCTGCTGTCATAACAAAAAACTAACGGTGACAAGCAATCTATACCAGAAAAGAAACACACTGAAATGCATGCTGTAAATATATGTCAAGAAAGATGAAAATGAATCACAATTTTAAAAAGAGGACAAAATCTCTGCAAAACAGTCCAAATTGTTTCTGTGCTAGAAGTGACCCTTTCTACATCTGCTATCAGATATGACAGCTCCAGTTGCCAGGATAATATATCTAGCATAAGGAAAGATTTTCAGAAACATAGTAATAATCTTTTTGCAACTATCAACACCCACAGAATTCACTTTTTGACATCCACACAGACGACTATAAAGGAAATAGGATTTACTTAGAATTAAAATGACAGTATCTCTAGTTATGACTGATGCCATACTAAAACATGCTAAGACAAATTAAGGGAGCATTGTTATGTACTCAAAACTAAATAAACATGAAGTTTGTACTGTAATTTGATAAGTCTTGACCACTAGTCCACAATTTATTTTCTGGGAAAGTAAACACAAGCGTAACGTTGTCTGCATGTCCATTTCAAAGACCTGAACACAAAAGTTTTGAAATGTCTGAATTGGGAAATGGTAAAATTCTTTGTACAAATACTAATTCATCATTTCTGCACAGCTTTCATTATTGTATATTAATGGTATGTTGACTTGGCTTTCTTTGACAAATATATAGTGCATTTTCTTATACATATCTTCATACATGCATTATCATAACTATTGTTATCATGGTCTTTAGCATATTTTGAGACTTCAAACAAAATCTTCAAACCTGTGCTATATTTATTGCACTTCTGTCACTCCCAAGTCTCAGAACTTGGCTCCCACAGCCCATTACGTACACACAAACAAAATGTTATTTACCTCTCTCGGGCAAGCCATCAATAAAATCAATTGTCAGCATGGAAACCTAAGCACTTATTTTCAAACAGGATAGCCACAAAATTAATAATATTTTACTACAACGTTGTTTTTAAAGCAGACATAATTTCTTGAAAATTATACTAGCCTGAATCTAAGACAAAATTCACTTTCAGTGTTCATAATCCATTTTCGAGATATCAGCCATTATTTAACAAAAAATAAAAAGAACGGCAAAAAAAACCCCAACATTAATTATCTGAAGTCTGAAATTCTTTCAGTCTTCAATATGATTTGTTCTGTAACTTGAGATGTACCTCTAGATAAACATAAAGTGAGCTTATTTTCAGTAAGACTCCTCTTTAAGACCATGCCTTTTGGTTTATGCTTTCTAGTGTTCCCAAACTAGAACGTACAATAGGAAGAAGCAGGAACTTTTCCTCCATTGCTTGAAAATGCAAAGGCTCAATGTCCAAGGACTTCATGAACAAGAAGAAAACCAGCAGATCATGGGTACTTCAGTAAAGACATTGACTGAAAGAATCAGAACTAAACTTAATTAAGTAAACTCTCCTTAGAGAATAATCCATTAGGTAGATAATGTTAGCTATGTTCTGGCAGACTAAGCTGGAAAAGCCTACCAGAAAGATAATAATACAGTGGAGACATGGTGTCACTCATTTGGGACAAGGCAGGTTTACTTTCATTATTCTGCTCTGCCACAAGGAAAGAAGGGGAAGCTAAGCAGTTACCAAGGCAGCCTTCAATACTTCTAGCGTGTGCAATTCCTCTCTCTGCACCAGAGGAAGTCTCTGAACAAAGACAAATTATCTTATGACAATGGAATACATCCAGTACCAGGAGTCTTGACAATACACATTCTGAAACTGTTAAACAGGCATTTTCAGGCACATTAAGAATTTAAAGGGATATTCTGTGACTTAAGAGAACTAAGAAAGTCCCAGAAAAGCTCAGCATTTTGCTGATTACATATAAAATAGGCTTCCAAGAACATCAGTATCATAAAACAAGAAACAAATGAACAGAAGCCTCTAAAAGAGCCATTTAAGCTATTAAGATGTAACCCTTAAAACTGCTTAACATGAGATTAGTCTATTTCAAATTCAATTAATATACGAGCCTCTTCAAAAATTAAGACTTTCAAAACCCCTAAGCTATGCATGATGTACCATACCAAGAATTCTTTCCAATTTCAGCAGATAATTTGCTGATCTATAACAATTTCTTAACCAGTAAAGAATTTCAAATCTTGCATCTTAAATGCTATTTCCAAGGACCTACACAGTGTGGATGGTCACCAAACAAGTTTTGTACAAATAAATTTGGGTAGATTAAGATCTAAGTGCTTGATGTCAATCACCATTTTGTTAGACCAGATGTGATTAGAAAGAGTTGGAAAAGACAGAAGAAACAGCAGCTTAGAGACATAGAAAAAGTTTAGCTATAAAGTCCAGTTCTTCAGGCCAACATTAACCAACTGCACAGTTACTAGTGAAGAAACCGATGAAGATGGGGCAATTTTTTTCTTTTCAGGAAGTCTTAAGTTCTTCCAAGGGAACTCCACACTCTTTGATGACCTCTGTAACAGACTACACAAGAGACTGTAGACCTTCAGAATGTAGTATGTGTGTACATGCAAAGAGTGCTGCCGTTGGAAGAAGCATAACTGTGGGCAAAAAGAAAAGCCGTGAGCTTTCTTTTTCAACTGACTGTACAAAGCAAAATTTAATAAAATATGTGAACTCTTCCATAACTTCCATGGAAACAAGCATGTGGTATTCACCTTAAAGAACCTGGAACAGACCTTTGTGGCATAGTATCCAGCACAAAACCTTTCCTATTTTGTATGCTTATCTCTGCCTGTGTTTGCACGGCATACTCTAGTGTTAGTCTCAAAAAGAAGCTCGTGCCAGAACTACACAAAGACTGAGTGTCATTTTAAAAATGAAAATCCTATCTATTCAGAGATTCTTTAAATGAAACAGAATTCTGAACCTTTCCTCTGTTTTGGAGGAGTTCATTGAAGATTTAGAGCCAGAAAACAGCACGGAAATTATTAAACTGAAAGGAAATTGCAGTACTCTGCCTTTCACAATAATTATAATTGAGGTGGTGCAAGAGTAACTAGCATTAGGCTCTTCTATAAATTATAATATTCTGAGGGAATAAGTCACAAAATACCAAGGATTCTTTGTGCAGAAAAAACTTCTTCTACAAGAACACAGAATAAAAAATGTGCAGATACAGCCCAGAAAAATTAAGATGTCAGAGCAAATTCGAACCTAACAAAAGAAACATCAGTGGGATAAAATCATATGAAAATTCATTTTGTCACAGTAATGTACAAAGGGAAAAGGCAGCAGTGACTTGCACTATGCATTTCTTTAAAATAATATAGTTCCTTGCAGCCACAGGAAGTACAGATGCAGGTACCTCTTTCTTCTCCAACACATCTTTCAGTAAGGAATCTGACCTATGTTATGTCTGCTTTCCAGAAACAGATATAAACAAAACACGTATGGACAAGGGAAGGCCACATACACATATAGCAAGGTAACTTGATTGATGACCTTGATGATGGGATTGAGTCCTTCATTAGTAAGTTTGCAGATCATACCAAGCTCAGAGCAGGTGTTGATCTGTTGGAGGGTAGGAGGGCCCTGCAGGGGGATCTGGACAGGCTGGAGAGATGGGCAGATTCCAATGGGATGAGATTCAACAAGTCTAAGTGCCAGGTCTTACACTTTGGTCGCAATAACTCCATGCACAGCTATAAGCTGGAGTCAGAGTGGCTGGAGAGTGGGCAGACAGAGAGAGACTGGGGAGTGCTGGTGGGTATGAGACTTGACATGAGCCAGCAGTGTGCCCAGGTGGCCAAGAAGGCCGATGGCATCCTGGCCTGCACCATAAATGGTGTGGCCAGCAGGACTAGGGAAATTATCCTTCCCCTGTACTCAGCACTGGTTAGGCCGCACCTTGAGTACTGTGTCCAGTTCTGGGCCCTTCAGTATGAGAAAGATGTTGAGTCACTGGAACGTGTTCAGAGAAGGGCAACGAGGATGGTGAAGGGGCTGGAGCACAAACCCTGTGAGGAGCAGCTGAGGGAGCTGGGGTTGTTCAGCCTGGAGAAGAGGAGGCTCAGGGGTGTCCTTATTGCTGTCTATAACTACCTGAAAGGAGGTTGTAGTCAGGGGAGGGTCAGTCTCTTCTCTCAGGCAACTGGTGACAGAACAAGAGGACACAGTCTCAAGCTCCACCAGGGGAGATTTAGACTTGATATTAGGAAGAAATTCTTCACAGAAAGGGTGATCCGCCATTGGAATGGGCTGCCCAGGGAGGTGGTGGAGTCACCGACCCTGGAGGTGTTCAGGTGTAGGCTGGATGAGTTTCTTGGTGCCATGGTTTAGATGATGGGTTCCTGTTAGATTATAGGTTGGACTTGATGATCTCTAAGGTCTCTTCCAACCTTGCTGATACTGTGATACTGTGACACTGTGACACAGTAACTTTGAGCTCATTGTGTTTCTGGGTCTCTAGTGGCACATTACCTGAATTTATATGATAAGAGGATATGAAAGGAACAGGAGGTCATTATAAAACTGAGAGATTCACCTGATAAAACAGAGATGGACATGGACCACTGGCAAAAAACCATTCACACAAGCAGTTCTGTTGAACTTACAAGAAATACCTGAATTTTTGGAACTTTGTCTGCAAAAACATGCCCAAAAATTATACTACATCCTGGAGAGATCTATTAGGAATAAATCACATTAGAAAGCTAAAACAGTGATCACTGAGCAGAATTTGGGCAACCTCAAATAACCAAGGAAGTACTAATGAGGTGCATAAGAAACTGAGAAATTGCTGTTAACAGTAAAATGTAGATATCATTAAACCTAATCACCTCTATGATACAGAAATCAGACTAAAGAATTTAAAAGTGATTCAAATTTTGAAATCTGTAGTAAGGAAGGTATGAATGTTCAACTAATGTAAAGTGCTTCCATTTAGAAACTAAGGTAAAAGAGAACAAACTTGCTCCGAGGGTACTTGAGAGTGATTTACAGATCACACACATTCACAGTAAGCTACTCATGAATGTGTTAGCAGAGCACACAGTAGAAGAGACAGTATAGAAACTAAGATTTTAGATCTAAGTTTAAAAATATGTTTATTGTTATTCAAAGCTAAGTTATTCATTACTCAGACAACATAGTGCAGACAATATTCTCTCACTTCCTCTGGGTTTTCTTTAATCTTATCTGGATTTCTTTCTGTGTATTTTTGAGTAATCAAAAGTTACAGGCTTGATATCTTTTGAGTCAAAAACATCCCCAGTGTTCCTGCTGGGTTTTTTGTTTATATTCTTTCCTTTAGTGAGTCTCTAAACCAAATATTAAAGAAAAAAATCAAATACAGTTATTTCAATCAAAAATTTGATTTCTTCCAATGTACTAAGTCAACATCCCTCTTAAGACAGCAATTGATCCGAGTTCCCGTTAATAAGGATAGCTCAAAATTTAATGTTAGGCATTCCTTCAGTAGATGTACAAATTCAGGACTATGGTAATGAAGCAAAAGTTGAAAGCATTTACTTTCAATAAGGAAAATTATTCAAAAAACTTCATTTGAATTTTATACCAAAAGAAGCATAAATATATTCACAAGACATTAATAAATAAAACAGCTGAAGAATTTTCTGACTAAGCTGAAAGTTAAAATTGTCAAAATTTAAAGTGTTTTGAGAACGTCATTTATTCAACAAACTTTCATCAGTGCTCCTGCAGAGTCCCACCAGCACCTGGCTCATTCCTGGCTGGGACCTAGGTCCCTGCAGCTCTGGCTAGCCATACTAAATGGAGTTTTCTAAGAACCAGGACGTCACAGCCCTATCTATAGGAAAGTGCCAAAACTCTGAACTGAAGCTAAACTAAAGCTATCAAAGACTCCAGACTCAATATTGTGGAGTGAGGAGCCTGGACAATATGATATGACAGCCACAACACCAACACAACTCCTCCTGCACCTGAAGCAATGCAGAGTGTGGCCCCAAGAGCCTCAGATGAATTCATTGCTGTCAGAGCTTTCAGATTTCATGTGCCAATGCTGGAAGCCTTGGCTTTCTAGCTGTGCTTGAAACCTTGGCTGAGCAGACACAGAAATTCACTGGGAAATTTCTTTGCAACAGGCTTGCCTTTTTTGAGTTATGTTTAAAAACATAAGTCATGTCCATGAATATGTCATGATTCTGTAGCATGGTCTAAGAGCATTTGTACTTGGTTTAAACTACTCAGCTCAGGAACTGCTAAGCAATATAGGTATGGTAGTACCAGCTAACCATCCAGTTAACTACCATCCTCCTGAATGAAATTTAGTCTGCTACAAACCATGAAGTTAACTGCTGATTTGACCAGCTAACTGCTTCATCTGGACTGGATTTTTCTCTCTTGCTAATTAATTCAGAGTGCCTAAACCAAGAATACACCCCAGTAAAGAAAAAACCTTGACATATAATGGTGAGGCTATTGTATTTTTCCTTGCCAGAATAAAAATACATATGGAAAAAGCATGGAATTTACAGACAGTTGTGAGGGGAAATGAATGATATCTGCATTATTTAGTGCCCAGAAAATATATATATGTGCCAACAAATGGTGAAGTGTGAAGAATGCATGTCTTCATGTATAGAAGAACATATGTATTCACAGTACCAAGTAATCTGCAGTCAAAGGAGTGACTCTTGTAGTATCCATAAGGAAATCCCTTACAGTTACTGTAAGGTTTGGTTAAATTTAAAATTCAAATTAGTCTGTAAAGATACCCTTGCCAACTCTACCACCTTATCTATTGCAGAGAAGAATTGATAGCCTCGTGACTATGTACTGTGGGACCAATGCCTTAAGTCCCTTCTGGCTTCCTAGTAGACCAAGTTACATGTCTCACTTAGAACTTGAAATTACTCTTTATCAGTGAGACAAAAAACAGGCATAGAGAAATTGCCCCAGAATTTCATTAATTCATCTTTAGAAAAAGAATTTTTTTGCATGATATCAAACAGAATTTCCTAACTAGCCCAATGCTACTTCTGTACGTTTTCCAAAAATCATATATTTGAATCACTGCAGCAATTTAAAACTTGACATCTTGTTCAGACTGGGGAGCTGGGAGCACTTTAATACTGTCAGAGATTAAAGATTATTATTTTATGCAGGTAAGGGTTAGGGGTTGGTTCTGTTTCATTGAGTTGTTTTGTTTGGTTTTCCACTTTATTATTTCCTGGGACCCTAAAAGAGTGACTGCTTGACAGAGACACTTGGTTCTGGGCACTTGCTTCCCTCATTATCTCTGAAGAGATAAAAAACACCTCTTTTGTTCCCCTTATTGCTCCACTGGCTTATCAAAATATTCATTTCTCTTTTAAGAAGAAAAAGACAACTGAAATCATGCAGAAACTATGCCTTATATATTAAGAAAAACATTATCATTCAAGCAAAGTGCTAAGCACTCAGAATAATACTGTTTCTAGGGTTTTCCATTTCAAGTTCTGTCATGTTCAGCTTAACTTGAGCAATTTAAGCCACACTTTGTGTGACATAAAAGAAACATTTCCTGCAAAAAACTTTGGGATTATATTACAAATAATTTATCTGCATTCAATTGTGATGTTTTTACACAGCATCATTAGCAAAAAATAAAATAAATGGTGACATCTCAGCTGGTGTGAACTGGCAGAGCTCTTCTGACTCCAGTGGAGTACTGCCAATTTCCACATTGGATGGCAGTTTGGACCTGAAACTTCTACTATAAAACTAGAAAGAAATAAATTTCAAATTCTCTCTCTCCCTCTAAAGAGTGAAACTTCAAAAAAAAAAAAAAGAAGTCTTCTATCCAAATAATTTTTAAAGAATGTGATAAATTATATCTATTTACCAGCATCTGAGACACATTACTGGAAAGGTATTGGAGCCAAAGGTGAAAAATTTGTAATGTAATGAATACAATGAGACTTTTCATTTTGAGAAATAGTTTTCTAAACGCTTGTATATTTGATTAATTTTTCCTTTCTTCATGTCCATAATGAAGTGAAAATTCTACACTCCCCTGAAACATCCACAATTGTTTTCTTTTCTCATCCATATCCATATGTTATGACAAGCTTGGATCCAAAACATTTTCTCATGAGTGAGGGTAAATTCTTGATCGTTATCTTGAGCATATGTTATAATTTTTTTATTATTCTTCTAGTTTTAAATACTTTTCTATCATTTATTAAATGATATAGAGCATGTATCCATACATAAAATACAGATACATGAATCCATACAGCAAGTAGGCATTCTGTGTGTTCTGCTTCAAAAAATTGCACAGTTTTAATAATCATTGGAATCATCCACAGCAACTGCATTTGGGACTTGTTAAAAAAAAATTGCATTATGCAATCTTAATTCCTTATTAAACTTTAAAACGGGCAATATAATAATTTTGATTTCCAGTTTTGAAATATTTCAATACTTCAATATTTCAATCAAACACTGTATCTGTCCTCAATGCATGTTATGCACAAGAATTCTCCAGCAGCTCTATTCTGTGTCGCTTCCCCTGTTCTGAGCTTGTTACCTCTCAAAGGACCTGCCCAAGAATAATGAGCCTCAGTAGGATAAAGATTCAAGTGGGCAAAGGGTACCACATCCGCATACCACAACCTAAAATATATGCAAAAATAACAAAGGAGAAAACCTGTCTGGTCACCTATTCATAAACAGCAAGTCCAAGTTGATTTTTATTTTTAAAAAGTGTACCAGGACTTCTCTTTAAGGCTTCTTAGGTCAAAGTGAGAGAATTCCAAATAGCTTCAAGGATTCATCTAAGGGCTCTGAGATGATTCATTATAAACCCTCAAATCAAGTGACATTTGTTAAATGCAAGCGACAGAAGCATCATATCAAAGTCTGGAATGATGACAATAAGGGTTACTGCATATCATTAACAATTGGGCACCTGTTTCAGCAAATAAGGCTCCTTGGTTTTTGTACAGTCAATATAAAGCCTGTGGCCTGGTCCTGGGAGACTGTCCATCACTCTTAGCTGATGGTAAAAGGAACCTGGAGCACAGGTTAACCAGCTTAACTACATGGCTCACATTGGGTTGTGTGAATTTTCCCTCTATATGCAAAAACAGAGATTTTAATTTAAAAAGCAAATACCTATTCTTTTTTTTAGAAATCTGATGAAAGCCAAAAAAAAAAACCAGTTAATGGCAATAACTTGGGAAAAGCGATTTTGATGTTGCAGGCAAAATTGTCAGTTCATCCAAACCAACACAGCATTTACTCTTTCAAAAAGTTCTACAGACTTGTGAAAGCTAAAAATCTGTCTACATACTAGCTGAGGAAAACTATTATTAGCAGTTAATCTGGGAAGATAGCTATCTGGAAGAATAAGGGCCCATTGAGAAGGCAGATAAACTTAAGGTAAATTTTAAATTGTTCAAGATAAATGAGTTCAACATTCCTAGCACTGAGGACTGGACAGTGTTTTTGGGGCTGTCCTTCCATGTTACTTTTCCAGATACACTCAAAATGCATGTTCAATACAAGAAGCGTGTTTGGCTGATGGGCTTTATGGGCTGCCATTCTACATCTGTGCCTAAGGAAATAAAGCTCCAAAAGAGAAATTTTTACAGGGCAAATGACTCGCAGAGCAAAGCGTCAGAAAGGTAATTAAGCAAAATGGGAATACATTCATACCTGTATTTTTGCAGACCTGGTCTAAGTACTGTACATTAAAATCCAAAGATACAAAATTTCTGCCAAAGAAAAATTCATTAGAGAATGAAAAATTCTTTACAAGTAAAATCTATTAGTCGGGTATAACTACCTAACACTCTCACACATTCTCATCTGGACCCCACAATGCAATGGCATAGAATCAACCTGAATAACCTTTCTTGCCTCTAATTTCCATTTTTTTCCTCGTGTTAAATTCATGTTTTTGGGAAGGAAAAACAATTTCAAGAGGTATATTACAGATAAGCAACAAAAACATTGCCAATCATCTCTAATCAGAATGGAAAAAAAAATTAGGTAGGTCTTTGGAATAATATTTTAAAACAAATGAAACAAACCCAGTTAATTTTTCCAAAGGCCCACAGTAATTTCAGGGTAGCCGCTGTCAAGAAGATTCAGACAGGCTGTCACAGAATAAATGTACCTTCTGGCTGTGAAGATTGCTGGTCCCTAAGGAAACCATGATTCCAAAATTATTTATATTTGGGAAACAAACTTCTTTTTGTTATTATTTTTTTTATCTTTCATTAGGACAGCAGTGTATCACCTCAACATAACTATGCAAGTCCTTAGCTGTAGTTATTCATATTACTGAATTTCAGAAGCAAAAACCTCCAGGGTGAATTTCTCAAGAGCTTAGTTCAGTGGTTTTGTATCTGCAAGCCAGAGCTATTTAGGTTTACACTCGGTGTCTGACATGTTGAAGATTTTATTGCATTCAGAAACTGGCAGAGTACATACTGAGAAAAATGTGCAAGAGGCAAGAGGAGAGTGTGTTGGCAGATTCTTAGTTCATTTAAGGTTACAAGAACAGCACTTAGACAGCTCAGTCCAGAATGCAGAATACTTAATTTTCAACTCAGGCTAGTATTAGGAATGACCAAATATAAGATGTTTGAAAAAATATGTTTTTTTCTTTTTCAATATGGTTTTAAGATCCTATTTTGTTTTAAATCTTCATTCCTTGTTATACTCTGCTGCAATTATATACATAAATTCTAAATATACACAATAATCTTATTATTAGGTAATTACATTAACAGCATTAGAGCTGGCACAGGAAAGGAGAGGTAATGGTTATAAACCATTTTCTTAAATTATAAACAATTGCTCTTATTACTAAAGTATTACTGAAACATTTTGATTTTTGAAAAGAGTTGTGCATCATTCTGACAAGGACAAGTTTCTCCTTAAGTTCTGTGGGAAATTTTTTGTTTTAAGCCCGCCAACATATACCACAGAAATATTTCTCCACTTTGGTACAGATCTCCGGCAACACACAGCTCACATCTTGGACAGATCCTGGAAACACAGAGGAGCACGGAAATGAAAAGTAATGAGGGTGGAGAGGAAGGAAACATTCCAAACTTGTCAAGCTTCAAGAAATGTTAAGTTTGGGTCCAGTTCAAGTTTTGGGTGAAAATTTGACTCAGTTTTTATTTTCTTCAAAATGCCTGAGCACCCTCAGGGAGTATTCTCTTTCTAGAAGGCTCTTAGAAAACCATATTTTTTTTCACTGACAAAAGGATCAGCAAATGAACCCTGACGCCAGAAGTTTGAAGTAAAATCAGTTACTGTGGCAAGTCTCATTCCCATGTTTGTTCCTTAAAAAGGATTTTTTCCTTTACAAGGATTTTAAGAGATTATGCAGATCTTGTATATTTGGTGATCTTTCATATTTCCAAATGAGACATTTGTCTATGATACTACATGCAATGGAGTAAAATTACTTTTCTATGCTTTCGTTTCAAAGACTCTTACACTGAAGTTATTCCTTTAAAACATATTTTCTAAAGACATTTACAGCTAGAAATGTGCTCCTGATCCAAAACATCAAGAAAAGAAACAGAGGAAGAGGGAGGATCTCTGAATAATTTAAAGCAGCCTCCTCATTCAAAAGTTATTCTCTTTTTAATCTCTCACACTGTAGCCAGAGACTTTATGCTGGGCTCTGGCAGAAAGTCAGGGAACAATATATCTGCAGCTTTAGAGTAGGATGAAAAGAAATAATAAAAGGACAGGAGATCCAATACATGTACTTCCACACAAAGTTTGTTTTCCAGCTCTTTGCCTGCACCCTCAGTACAGTCCTCTGCTTGAGGACACAACCTCTTTGCACCACATGCCCTCCACCTACCTGGGGCATGAGGATGTGTGCACGTGCACATGCACAATTTGCTATGCTAGAACAGATGTCTTTGAATAATAATTGATATTTATGTTATTTTTATGAGTTCTACTGGAACAAAAAAAGAATGAAAATAAATTATCTGCACCATTAACAAAGGTAACAATTAATAAACAATTGAAACAGGCCAAAATTCTCCTACCCAGAACCTATGAAAACAGGCTTTATTCTGACAGACTCTAGAACTTTTTTTTTTTCCCATAATTTTCAAATGTCCAGAAAAACATATTTTAGAGGATCTCTACATGGATCCAGTAAGGGAATCGAAGCGACCTGTCTTAAAGGAATACTTCACAAAGTTTCCTGGAAGAATCAGATAACCCGGAGAAGAAAAAATTCCCAGACATTGCCTGCTTGCACTATGAGCAGTTAAACTGTACTCCTAATTACTGTAGCTAGTTACTGTGTCCCACAGATCATGCATGTTTTAACTGAAGAGCAACAAAGATCTCCGGCTGATGATTGATACTTTTAAATTGGAACATAATGTTAATACTGAGTTCTTAAAGGAGCCCTTCCTAAATCTTTTAACAGTCGTGATACATCTGAATACACAAAGCAGATCAGAATATCTCTCAGTGAAGTGTGCAAGAAAACTCACACAGTAGACAGAATACTTCTTAAAAGAAGGTAACTTCGAAGCTACTTTTTGCTAAAAACACCTACAGTAATTTGAAAAAGAGTTCTATGAAATGTGTAACTTTATACTAACAGTTCATTTAAGCAATAACAAGATGTCATTCAAAGGATGTAGAAAAAACTCTCATGTTTTAATATATTTCACATTTGTCTAAGCATGAGATCACGTATTGAATTCCTAATAAGGGCATCAAAAAGTATGGCATAATGCAGGGTTATCTCATCTGTTTTAAAAAATATTTAATTAATTTTGGAAACAGCATTAGTTTTGGAGGCAGGCAAAAGAATAGTGACATACATCAACTTTGCTGTCTCTAGGCTTTGTAAATAGTACCAGTGAAATTGATATTTACTTGAAGAAGAATATTTCCTTTAAGGTGGGTGAGGAAGGCAAAAGTTAACATTATTTTAAAATTCTTAGCAAATCTGAAAGAAAATTAAATATTTAGATATTTTCAAATTTCTTCCTTCTCAATTTTTTTCAATAATATCAGAGTTCATGGAATTATTTGGAGCTTTTTCATGAACTCAGAACATTGTAATGACACAAATAATGAAAAGGAAAAAGAATATTTGTCATCTTTCAACTATTACAATGTTTCTGAAACTCAACATTATGGAATCACTTTCACATCCTCATGCATTTTGAAATGGAAGGAGTGACTATTTAGAGCATCCTGCACTATTTTGGTGCAAGTTTGTATGAGAAAAAATTTTCAGTGCTGAATCAATTGTTGTAACAAATTCTAAAAATTACACTGCTCTAAGGTGGCACACTCAATAAAAAGCCAAAGAAACATTGTAATGACAAGAATAAAGGTTAAAGAGTAAATTTTCGCTCAACATATCATGGAAAAACATTATATAGAACATAACAACATGCTTCCATGAAGCTCTTAGTCCCTACATTTAAATCTAGAATAAAACTGAAATGTATCATTGATTGCTGTTGTCAGTAATTAGTTGCACAGTTTGGGAAGGGAAACGTGCATGTGCAACAATGCAGGCATTAAATATGCTAAGCATCTTGCTGTTGCCAGTTTCCCTAATACTTTATACTAACTTGATGATACTGAATAACAACAAAAACTTCTTGAAGTCCTTTAAACAGAAAACTGGCAAACCTTTGACATTGAATTAGTACAACTAAAACAAGCAATTCAACTGGTATGTGTAGTGTAAACAGCTACATATATGCTGTTTACATAATTGGAGAATTGTTTTAATCTTGGCAAATGTTTCTGTTTGTGATAAATTTGATAAAAAGTTCAACATATTAAAGTTTTAACACCACAGTAACTTCAAGGACAGCAGAATGTAGGCTGCACATCATGAATGACTATCAAGCACAATATAACACTACAAAAAAAACCCAGGGGAATGTCATATGGTGGAGATAATGGTCAAAGAGGGATGGATAGAGCTATAAATTATAGTTGAAGTTTTCAGATAACAAGTTACCTCCTAAGCTGCATGCAACAGGGAGATACCCTGATCTGAATGATCATTTTGTCAGGGTGAGGCTCAGTCATTGTCTGTGGATGTGCTCATCCCTGTTGTACAAAACTCGGCTGTGCTGAGTAGTTGACAACATTGTTCTCTGAAAAACAAAAATAAACAAAAAACCTCTAGAAGTTGAATTTGAGTATGCAGGTGGTCATGCAGACACCTGAAATCTGAAACCGACTGAAAGACTAGAAATGCTTCCAAGGTGTTTTGTGCTGTGTGTGTCCTTCCCAAGGGCCTTCCAGCCACTAGAGTCAGGCCAAGACAGGAAACAAAATAAACCAGTTGTTACAGATTTTCACAGAGAGTTAACCCAGTAAGCCACGCTCTACTACACAATTTCTTGGGCTCTACAATCAATAGTACAATCAAATATAATTGCCCCTTCACTTTTAGCCATGCCACTTGACCAGACAACTCTATGTCCTATTCACCTTAAAGTATATAATTGGCTTTTCTGATCCCCTCTGTTTTGTCAAAATCTGGCTATTTTTATGAATAGAAGATTGTGTTAACTGTAAAGATATCTACCAAATTTCAAAAGTTCTGTGTATCAAAGGTTCAGCAACATTCTTTATTAATCTTCTATTTCTATTTAAATGAGCATGGTCTTATATTTAAAAAATAAGATCAAACAACACAGTTCTTAACAGTAGAATGATTGTCTTATTAAGCAAATGAATATTCATCTCATTTTGCTGGATTCTTCATACAGAATTTGGTGAAATAACAAAATTAGGAAAACATTTAAAAGCTTATAAACTACAAATCTTTAAAAATACACACACACACACACACACACACACACAAACTATTAGAAGTATGCAGGATAAAAGGGACCCTTATTTATTTCTATTTAGTTCTGAAAATTCATGAGTACTAAAGAAGTCAAAATGTGTATTCAGATTAAATTAATTTACAGATTTCATACATTGTTTTCAAACATTTCTTTTATTAAATCTCTTACTCTTCCCACCACTGGTAGAATCCTTGGAAGTACTCAGGACTTCCACTGGAAATTTTACTAAATCTCTGAATTTGCTTGTATTACAAAATGAAGTACTTTCTCTAGAATATTCTCTCTCTCAACATACCACTTTTCAATGTATAGATGATATACATGGTATATAATCAGTAAATTTTTTATTAATAATACTTTTGTAAGCATCTATTTGCAAGATATATTAACATGCTCTTTAGGAATACATGGCCTCTAGAAATACAAATTGAAGCACCACAAATAGAAGTGACATTCAAACAAGAACTCATCCCATCCCAAGAAACAAATCCATACACAGCTGACCAAAAAACACAGATGCAAAAGAAATCTTCAGTTTTGTGCCCTCCTCTGGAAACACTATTCATCTATCCTTGTCAGGCAGAAAAAGGAGGACAGAATGTCCTGTGAAATCACTGTTCCTGATTTCTATGGAGGCAACCCTCTCCCTAATCAAGACTATTTCTAAACATTCTCACTGTATATTATAGGACAACTGGGGAAATTTAACTAAATTTAATCTTCATGTATCTTTGAGACTGCGATCCATCAGCAAGGTGTCCGCTCTGCCCCTCAGTTAATGTGCCAGCTGGTCACTAGCAGGAAGGCTCTACAGGTTACTCAGTTCTAAGAATAGTGAATTAATATCACTTTGCAGTGGTGAAAACAGGTGTATGTGATGCAAGACAAAGGAGTATGTGGTCCAGGATCTCAAAATCACAGAGTAAACATTCAGAAGGATTATCTATTTTCTATTACACCATTTTGAGTTGTATTATTATAATAGGCATTTCAATTTCATCCAGCAACTTTTACATTGAGCAGAACAATTTATGTTTTGCTAAACAACATTTTCCCAAGAAAGCATCTGATCATGATTTGAACACATGGAGCGTACAGGGATACCACTCCACTTAGTAAGTTGTTTCATGGTACAGTAAGCACCATTTAACATTTGTCTCCCTTCAGCTTGCAGTCCATCATTCTAGCTAAACTTTTACAATGTCCTACTTTCCTCTGCACAGCCAGTCTCTTCCCAATTTCTCTTTTTAAAAAAAAAAATAAATTATACACATTAGGCTTTTTACAGCTCTTGTCATAGGCACTTTCTTCTCTACTAGTATAATCTTGGTAGTTCTGTATTACCTCTTACCTTTACACATCTTTCAAATAAGCCATAGCAAAACAGTAGAAAGTAGTCTGCTACTGCCATCTTACAGAGATTTAAAAAAGCCTCTCTATTTCCAGCTTGTATTTTTATGGATGACACGGGCCTTCTTTTATCACTCTGATCTAGGGGCTCACAATCAGATGCACACCTGCAGTAACAATCTCCTACAGCAGAACCCTCAGTTTTCAGATCACCATCCTCCGTTCTCTCACCTTGAACCTAGCTGTAAACAGCATCAGTTGGGATTAATGCACATTTTGATTTAGAGGATTACACTAGCAAATTACACAAAAGATTCCAGGTGATTATCCTTGCCCTGCTTATTTCCCAGTTTGACATTCTTTTTGTCATGTTTTTCATCAGCGGTATAGCACTGAGATATAGACATGGCTTGTGATTTGTTCCACGGTGAATTTATTTCAACAGTGTCATACTGCCCAAACAATATATATGAAAACCCATCTAAATGCATACTCAGATGTGCTTACTAGTTAAATCTTAGTAAAGTCATATGGAATTAAGATTGGAAATAAAGTAGCAGTAGCTGTGAACTCTCATTTTTCCCTCTTAATTACCAGGTGAGGAACACAAACACCTATTGGTTTTGTGGTTCTTGGGCACAGGCACATTAATAAAATTGTAACATTTGGGAGTTCACTTGGCTTTTCCTTCAGTGTCTGGCATACATTGCTCATTTTGATAGTGTATTTGTTTCACATTTGCTTCTGAGCACATAATAATCACTTCCTTCTCTAAGTTGTGCTTTTGTAAATAAAACAGAAAAAGCAGTTCCACTTGACTGAAAGTGAAATTTTCCTCAACAAATTTCTTTAGGCACATGCAAGAAAATAGCAACATTTCTGCTCATGCCCTGAGTTTCTGTTGTATGCGGACTTTTTGTTTATTTAAATTAAGTATTTGAAATACAATATGTAATTAAGTAACCTGTAACGGTAACTTAATTATGAAATTCCTTTCTGAAGAAGTTACATTAAAATTAAAATTAAAAAAAAATAAATTGGGGGATATCCAGGCCACAGCTATTTTAACACTTACCTCATTTAAATAAAGAGCAAATAAAGAAATACAGAAATTTACACCATTTATATTTATGTAAAATGTGTTTCTTAACACATAAATTAGTGCACACTATCCCTGCAATTTCACAAGTCTAGTAAATCAATCTATGTCTGGGCTCCCAATGGGTCAATCTGCCACCTCTACATTTTCCTGCCCCTTTCCTTATAAAAACTCCACTGCACATGGCCATGACATCAGCAGAATCCTGTGTAAATTATTTTCCCTTCTTTTTGGCACAATAGTTTGTCTGATGGATCAGTTGGTTGTGATCTAGCCCACTCAGCAGTAACATGACCAATACAACAAATGCAGAGAGGCAGCAGGAGCCTCCAGCTTGGAAAAAAGAGTGATTACCCCTTGGCAGTGTGGTCTCAGGTCAATAGGTAAGCACCACATTTGTAAGGAAGTAAAAAATTATAAATTTTTTTAAAGATAACAGCAAAGCTATCTCCTGCATAACAAAAATGCAGGTGAGTTTCAAGAAGCAATATTTATTTTTTTTCAATCCCCCTGTGGACTCCAAATGAAAGTGGTTATAAAAAAAAACTATGTTCCACCATGAAGAATTTCCTTCAAGCAATGTGTTGTATAAGTAAGATATGAAGAAAGATATACTCACTTTACCAATGAAACAACATAATCCACCTTCGAACAAGACTGTCTCTGTCTCCATGGTCACCACTCTGCAATGTCATCCCACACGACAGCCAGCCTTAATTGCCTACAAGATGAAGTCAATACTGACTTCTAGCCCCAACACATTATCAAAAAGTTACACTTCATCTTCAAAACATCTCCTTCAGTTGCCTCTTTCCTCTAAAACCTACAAACAATTATTAGCATCAAAACTCCATTTTATCCATGTGTCTTGCAGGAAAAAAAAAATCTCTTGTGTATCTAAGATATGTGGATAGCATCTTTATCACTGAGACTGAAATGAAAACTCCGTCACTAATCTGTGTCACAAATTTTTAACTAGTGTTAAGTCTCCTCTAGAAAAATAGCTCACGGCTTCTTTTGCATCATCTCTAAGACACAAAACAAAGGCCATAATAACAATGCATATTACATTCTAATTAACTCATTTCTTCAAATAAGAATTGAGAAAAAAACAATCCATAGAACATAAGCAACTCTTCAAAGAGCAAATCTTCCCTAAAGAAAATATCAGTCACAACATGTTCATCCATCCAAAGGTGAAACATGTCCTTTCTGCAGTAAAAGTGAAACAATCCCTCATTGATTTAAAACAACCAATTGTCACAAAAAATACCGAAATTTAGTCAGAAAACTATGAAATATGTTAGAACTGCATAAAATTGCAGTTTGAAATCAATCATTCCTAGACTCTACTTGCTTTTAAGCAGATACTCGCCAAATAGTATCAGAACTGCTTAAACAGATTAGGGAACCAAAGCAGAAGATAACAAAGTGTGTGTTGGGCAAATGTAGGATCTCAGCAGATCTGTGAAGGAGTCAACAAATGCATAAGTAAAAACCCTGAGCTGCTCTACTTTCCTCGAGCAAAACTTCATTTATTTTCATTTTTAATACTAGTGCTGGAAGTGATAATTACCACAGAAAATGGTGAATAAACTGGTGCAAAAAAAGGCAAACTTGTAATGCTGTAAAATCCCTATCTTGAAAATCCACCATGAAACTGTCTCTGATGCAAATAAAACATGTTGAGAATAATCTTGTCACATTGTCAACAGGCACAAACCATATCTTGCTCAAGTTAACATGGTTAATTTTATTAATTCTTTTTGTAAGCAGCCTACACAACCACCTTTGTTGCAAAATGAGTCTATGCCATCTATAGAGAAAGCAACACAAGGATCACAATACAGGTTTTATCACTGCTGAAGCAAACTAAGCTGCAATGGTAAAGAATTATAAAATACCTACTTATTTTTAGCAGACAATTCTATTAACTACAGTGGATTGGCATTACAAGAAATCAGCACAGCCAATGAGTGACATAGCACAGTTAATTGCCCCTTATGTACAACACCAGTCATGCTAAATCATTTTTTAATGCAAAGAATTCAGAAAAGCATTATTTTCCCCATTACAATATTCTCCTTTATCCGAAAGATGACCTCCTGTCAAGAGACTTTTTCTTCTTGGTGTTTATGTTTTCATCAAATTTAGTTATGGTCTACCAAATAGCTCATACAGATGTTTTAAAGGACTACAGGAAAGCACTGCTAACGAAAGGTGCAGAGGGCAATACAGTTAACTTCTGAAAGCCACTGAACGTGAACGATGTCATTTATGAATATCAGATATCATAACACCCAGGAGACAACATCACAATATAAATGACAAACGATTTCTTGATAAAGTCAAGGTAGATACTGACTATAGAATTCTTCCTCGGCTATGCAGATAAGACTTCAAAGAACATAATATTAGGTATTAGAATGCCTTTGTGTCATTGGGCTTGGTGACATAAGAAAGGAAAACAGCTAAGAATTAGTGCAGTGTGGCATCTTACAACTGAGTTATCAATTTCAAAATTACTCAAATTATCATTGCACTAAAAGAAAAAAAAAAAGGAGAAAGCAAAGATATGTCAGAAATGTTAGGAAAGATTTGTACAAAGAAAAACAATTAATGAAATGTGGCACTGTAATAATTCCAAGAGGCAGCTAAGGTCTTTAATGGCATTAGATGATATTCACAAGTTGGTATGGTATGTAATAAGACCTGGTGTTAAATTTGACCAAGTTGCCACTGGAAAAACAGAAATAATTTTTCTTAGGATAACATCTTCAGATGTGTACTGTCCAGAAGAGCATTATTATTCACTAGTTACACTGAAAGACCTTCAGATGATGTACATTCTACCAGATTTGCATTACAAAGACCATCAGTTCAGTTCAAATGCATGCTCTTTTATGACCCTGCTAATTAATTTTTTTTTTTTGCAATTACTGCAGACATGTAAATATTCAGGAATAACCTTTCTATAACACGTGTGAATTGAAAAAAAATCTTACAGATATTCACAAGTATTAGTAATTTAATACTGTTGAAGAAAAAGAAAATATATCTTCAGCTCCTGTTTTGTCTCTAAGATCCAAATTTTTCATAATGTTAAAGATCTTTTGATTGTTGCAGACAGTTAATACAAATCATAGAATTTATGTTATTATTACTACTGGACAAAACCACATATTTGAAGTTCATTTATGGACCTGAGATATCCTTCTCCTAGATGTAAACACCTGAATCCCTTTCACCGCATGTGAAAATTATAATTGTTGGGAAAAATCCTCAGCCCTACAACACTGCGATATAACATAGCAAATACAGTAAGAGAAGACATTTATTTAGCTGTTGATTAGCAGAAAGTTGTATGGATTCTTCATACACATTTTACCAGAATAATATAGTTATTGAGGTCAAAATCATCAATTTTATGTTGGTATGACCAACATAAAATGGACATTAGGGGCCACTTTTCACATGCAATTTCCCTGGAAGGTAGAGCCTGTAAAGCCCTTAACTCCTTGTTCAAAGCCGGCATGCATAGGCTGCTACATACAATTAGACCAATGTGCCTTCAACTTTCTTGCATTAAAGCTATTCCCAAATGGATCAAGACTCCTAGGGTAGTTTCAAATGAAAAGAAAGAAAAGATTCAAGTCTAAAGATCTATCACCATTATAAGTAAAATCCAACTGTTGACACAAATGATGATTCTTGTTCTGAAATACACATAAACGTGATCTGAAAGAAAAGTTGCATCTAATTGCAGCATTTTATTGAAACTTTTATCATCTGGAATCCATATGGATCACAATGTCTTAATAAACAATAACACATTTTATTTTGATTTACTGAAAATTAACAGGGCATTTGGGAAAATATTATTGTTGTAAAAGCCTGTTTTGCATTTGTTCGGCAATACTAGGGATATCCAAGTGGAAAACACAAGAACCTCTTTCTTTTTTTACCTCTGTTGTTGATATTAGGAGAAAACAATGCAGCTGGTAATATTAATGATACCCTATATCCTCAACAAAGATGAAAGAGGTCAAACCAAGTTGTAATAGGCTTAAACATATGAAACAGCCATACTGGATTGATTAGCTCAGTATCCAGACACAGTAAACTCACTTTTTTCATACAATATTCCATGCTATAGTCCAATAGGTCTGCAAAGTCTCAAGCCTTTGCATAAGGCAGTTTCCTTAATATAGTCAGCCCTAAAGCAAAATGCAATGAAGGGCTGTTTCTGTTTTGGCCAGCCAGACTTGGAGGGAAACAGGAAGAGGGGAGAGCAGACAGGATCATACAGCATCTATCACAGTATCACACTGGCTACTCTGTTTTGAGCTTTGCTTTTGCTGCTTTTTGGCACCAACCTTATTATATAGCCCTGTTTTCAGAGATTTACAATTAAAACTCCATTATTATAAGTTCTGCTTGGCAAAAATGTAGCAAGCAAGTTCGTTCCAAAAGGGGTTTATATTTTAATTAGAGAAAAATCAGTTCAGCTGTCTTTTTGGAGAGTCAGAGGGGCTGGCTAAGGAAGACAAACAAAACCAGATTTTTGGTGGTTTCTGTAGTTCTTTTGTTCTTCTTGAAGAATCAGTACCATGTCAGTGTAATAACCACCATGTAATAAGATCCATACCAAGAAATGAGGACTTCATTTGACAACTGATCAACACTGTCTTTAAACATAGTTAACATTATTCCTCTGTAACTCTGTAATCCAGATCCTTGTCTTTCATCTCTTACATTTAATAAAAATAACCAAAAAAACCCCCTATATTCCTAGAACTTAGATTTTTAGTTTTCTTGGCCCTTTTAAGATGCTTTTGACCTCACTGTTTTCACTAGTGCTCTGATCATCAGATCACTGCAGATACTCTAAGGCACAAAAATTCAGTAATCCTTTCCTTAAAAGTCACAAGATTCCTTAACACTGGGCCATTACAGTACAGCTGACTAGACAATTGACCAATTAACCTGAGGATAATTAAAAAAAAAAAGTTATCTATAGCATACAGGGGAAGGACAACGCCAGAATTTTTCTTACATTGTACAATACTGAAAATAACTTGACTCTGTTCTTACAGTACTTTCCCTTGTCCTCCAGGAATAATTGGCAACTAATTGGATTTAAGTGCTTCAGGTAAATATTGCCTTGTACTTAGGACAAAAATAGAACAAGAAGAATATAGAGAGTGTAGTGCTCATTTTGATAGTGCTTTACTTTGATTTATCCCTTGTCTAGAAAATAATCTGCGAGCAAATATGCCTACATGCCCATCTATTTAGAGACCTTTTTGTGACTATGAAGAACATCATGAAAGCATCTGAGAAGCATATTAACATTCAATTGTTCAATTTGCCGCTTGCAAAAAGTTCCACGACCTCTTCCAATGGCCAAAAGGTCGGAAAAGCCCCATGAAGCATTGACACAGTAATCCCAAGAAAATGTAAGGTTTTCAACAGAAACTTATAAACAGTTAGGGATTTCCATCACTCTTTTTCTAAATATTTCTTTAATGTCCTACTGTACTACAGCAATTTAGCAAAGAATTAACTTCTCTTTTAGAGAATGTAACATGCATGTTAAAAGTAAAGCATTGAGAGTGACAAGAAAGGAAACGTTCCTGCTTCACAAAAGATGAACAAAAAAATTTAATTGCTAAATAAAGGAAATTACATTATTAGAATTTTAAAAATATAACATAATACACATTCCCAGAAGTCAAGGCACCATAACCTGTGTTCTCTTTTCATCATTGAGATTTTGAGAAAATAAGTGGAAAGATGGTTATATGCTTTGTAATCCTCTATAGTAACATAGTGGTAGGAGAAAAACAAGACAATGATAACCCTTGTAGCCCAGTACTTTAGAAAAGCTTTGCGTTACTTAAAAAATAGCTAAATATATTCGTAGCAAAACCTGACAAATTACAAGTAAAACTTTCAAAAATAAATGTTCATTAAAAAGTTTTAAGCTGGAGGGGTTTCTTTAATCCTTTTGTCATTTGAGCAACATGTGATCAAAGGCATTTCATTTTCCCGTTCCTCAAACGTTAAGTAAATACGTAGGCTTAGAAAAGAAATTCATGTAATTCATAGCAGGACAGAAAATAGTACTTGCTACAGCAAATAATTAAGGCTAAAGTATTAGAGGTGGGAATGAGGGGCACAGAGTCTGATTTTCTAAACAAAGACATGATTAATTTTTTTTCAGACTGGAAAAAATTCCCCAAACCATTGCTCTCTATGCATCCATATGTGCCAACTTCTCCTCACATTCATTAATTTTATTGGCCAGCATGTTTCCCATCTACTTAGGAATAAGTAGAGAGGAACAAATTAATCTCTTTGCTCTACCTTGGTGCTCTTCTTTGTCCGGCCCACCCGAACAATGCCACGAAAACCACCCTGCTTCCCGCAGGGGCTGAGAGCCCCTTTTCCTGCACCAACAGCCGCCAGGCACCTCTGTCCAGCTGCCCTTTGCCTTCAGGGCCCTGAGGCACCACGAGCCTTAATGGTCCTGGCCAGAGGCACTGGTTCTCTGCCCCCACGCCCCTGCCCATGCACCTGGGGGCCCATTTTGGCTCAACCCGGGGTCTTCAGCTGCAGGGGTGCCCCTACGTATCCACAAAGCCTGTGGATCCTCACCTATGGGCTGGCGTCTGACCTTGACCTTGACCTTGGACCTGTCCCATCCCCATGGACCTGCCCCACGATCATGCCTGACCCTGGTTACCTGGCTAAGCCCCGGTCCTGACCCTGGCCTACCGAATGGTTTCACGCCTTGCCTCTGGACCTGCCACATCACCAGGAATTTGCTGATGGCGTCTGGGTTGTCCCTGGCTTGCCCTGCTCCCTGGCCAGAGCAGTGAGACTGAACCTGGCTGCCAGTCCTGGAGAGCTCCCATTGCCACAGGCCCCACATCCCCCAGGCAGCTCAGTAACGCCCAGCTCTGGGCTATGAGAGGAGCAGCCCAGACTCTGCCCACAACTCATCCAGCAGCCCAGCAACATGGCACAGACAGGACTCAAGCAAGACGACTGTGAGTCCTTTTCTCCATACCAACAAGAAAGGATGGTTTTTACTTGGGATTTTAGACTCCCCGACCTGAAAAGAAAAAGCTAGGACAAGATGAGGGAAAGCAGTCCTCGGAGCAGCACCAGCAGCCCCAGGGAACTCTGCCTAGCTGTGTACCTACTTGAGAAAGCTTCTCTATGGGAAAATGAATGAGATTTACCTTAGCTTCTGCATGGCCTGCTGCCAAGTGTGCAGACTCCTCCCCCTGAACAGGACAGCAGAGGCAAGATAAAAGCTGCTTGAAATAATGAGGCACCAGAGCTAGTTGTGGGTCAGTCACATCTGCGTATACTCAGTTCCTTTTCCTCTAGTAATTGTTTCACTGGAGGCCTCATGTGCTCTTAACTAGGCTCCAATTCTACTTCTCCCACACCCACAATGTACCTTCTATTTTGACTATCACACATAATGTTTCAGAAAACCAGCACCACACGTGAGACTGTAGGAGTGTAAAAAGAACAAGATAAAATGCTAGGCTGGCAGAGCACAGTAGAGCATGCACCACCAACAGAGTGTTAAATCTATGTCACTGGTGTCCAAATGACAGAGCAGATCCATAGGACACGGAAGAAAAAGAAAGATCTATTTAGTGCACTACTTAGCAAGTAATCCCATATGCACAAAACACAGCAGATCCTGAAACTCTTCCCATTCCACATTCAGTGAAAAACTTCAACTGTCAAAAATTTTCAAATCCTACAGATTCAGGTAAAAAAGACAATCCACTTACAGTTACACTAAAAAAGTTAACAGGAAGGAGAGTGTTTGAAAGAAAGCCAAATACAAGATTATAAATTAAGTATCATAAGTATCATAAGCAGCTATTAGTCTGAGGTAATTGCAAAAAAATCCCAAGACACCACTAGAAAACTCAACTGAGATTTTAGCAGATGCAATTTCAGCTAAACAAAAGGGGTGGCCACCAAGATGGAGATGACCCAAAATGGATAAAGATTGGATTACCAGAGATGAGCTTGTGACACAAATTGAGTGAGTTTGGATGTGTAACATAGGTTAGAGACAGCAGGATAATTGGGAAGATAGAAGGGATTTTAGCTAATGAGTGCAAGAGAGCAAGCTGTGCCTACTTTATGACAAAGAATAATCCAAAGTAAGAAGATTGAGCAAGACTGAGCAAGAGTGAAGCAAAAGAGATCAGAAGGTAAGCCTGAATTCAATCTATGGCTTGAACAGGAACTACAAATAAAGGAATAAATTAAAACCAGAAAAAAAAAAATTAGCAGTAAGGTGGAAGAAAAAATGCTGCAGAAATATTTCACATCTGCCATCAACATAAAATATACAGACTAGTTATAACCAGCATATTAAAAAAAAAAGCATCATGTCAACTATAATTAAATGGTAATAAAGGTAACAATAGCAAAGGGATAGTAAATCTGAAAGACAGCAAAAAGAGGGAAGATAAAATTTCTTTTTAATTAAAGTGGATTCATAGTGTCACCAAGTAACTTGCTCTTTAAACTTTACCAGCCGCACAATAATAAACTCAGAGAGTACCAATAGGTCTGTGCTGTGCTTCAAGCCTTTACTCTTCCTGCTCATCACTACAACATGGGAGAGATCTTGAAACAGACCATTATAGCTGAAATATCATGCATGTATTCTTGCTGTTGAGCAGACCTGAATGTTTTCACATTTTCAGCTTTTACAGATTTGTTCTTTACTCTTATTTTCTCCCTGAAGCAACATTAGCATTGTTTCCATTTCCTAACCAGCCTACTCCTGAATTCTCAATACCTCTTTCTCAGGCAACTGCTCACGTTGTTGCCTTCTGCAACACTGCAGCATTAACCTATTTTTCCTCCTTGACAAAAGAAACACTGGAGTTCTTTGGAGTACACTGATTCAGAAATTTGTTCTGTGAATGACTTCTTGAGGTTCCCAATTAGATATGGTGGAGAAGTCACTGAAATCATGGATCTTCAAGAGAAAACCAGACCATTCACTTTTCAGCCCACAAGAAAAATCTCACAAAAATCCCAAAATAAGCACCCGAGAGGAAAAGGTATTTTTTTGCTTGTTTGTTGAGGTTTATTTTTTTGGTTGGTTTTGTTTTGTTACTACACAGATATGTAGTTTCTCTTGTTTGGTTCAGACAGCTGAAGAATAAGCTAAGAGAATTCAGCTGAGTTGAGACTGACAATTTTCATAATCCTCTACTGAGTATTTTCAAAGCTATCACAGAAACACTAGGACATTTTTGTACACATTATGAATCAAAAGACCAACTGAAGGATAAATATGATTCATTTTGCAAGGAGAAATGTTAAAATTTTTTTCTTTAATAAAATGAGTTCCTGCCTTTTGGCGGAAGCAAGAGGGTCAAAGATTCAAGAGCAGTAACAAACTGGTACCAGGAGTTATAACAAAGAAGAAAAATTTAAAGTAAACAAGTTAGAATAACCAGCCCCATCAGAGAAATACTGCAACAGCAGTTAATCTACTGAAAAAATCTCTGAGACTAATGAAAATGGCAAAACTGGACAGTTTCACACAGGATTTAGTATGAAAAGCAGCCATGGCAGGTGGATGCTAAGGTTACTGCTCAAGATCATTTTTTCCCCACTTTCACTGAGGAAAAACGCAGGATATCCTCATGTCTGCTCACATAGCACCATTTGTAGTCTTCCAGCTTGCTCCATTTTTCTCTGTAAGCAGAGCAATCTTTTACACTCCCAGACACTTTGGTAGGGGTCCTCCTTCATGCTACAAGAAGCTGGTAGGCCAAAGACAAAGCTTTGATAGTGTGCCTGGATGAACTGCATTTCATACCTGCTGCTAAAGCCTTTTGAACTTCTGATTAAGCTTCTTTGAGAAAAACTGCAGTCAGCATTTGTACCTCAAGGGTAACAAACTCTGTTAATGCGCTCTTTCAAGAGACCTATTATAGCTTGAAATCTCAAATAGCAGGCCTTTTCCCTGAGTAGCTCACATTACTTTTGGCCTTTCAGGCTCAAAAGGTGTGGTCTGGGGATCAATTTAAATTGATCTAACCGTGGACCACAGCCAGACCGACAATCTTATATTTGTGCCTATCAGGCTATGCAATGAGGTATTACAACTGAACATCTCTTGCTTGCTGGAATAGTTTTTAATCAGATGATTTCCCAGTCCAAGCCATGGCAGAGTAACAAAGTGAATGGCATTAGAGAAGAGGCAGAAATGTACAGCTGGCAGAAATGTATAGCACATGCAGACCAGACTTTGATCGGCTTGAACTTCCCATCAGACAGCACGCCTACACTGGGCATCTGGGTTGATTATTAATATGAGATGGAACAAAACATATTATAAACACTAAAATCTGTGCATCTTCATCCCCAAAGGATTCTTAATGATTTCATAGAAGCTTTGAGCAAAATGGTAGTATTATGAGCTGACAATGCAGAACTGGCTTTCATTATATGCTTCTGAGGTCAGTATGCAAAATGTTTAAAGAATCTCTCTTCCATGACAGCCCTAAGAGAATCTCTGCCCACATATGCACACTGCAAAACACATCAAACAGTATTCAAAAGATCAATTATTCAGAATCTGTTGTGTAGGTATCTTTATCCATTTTGACATATCATTTTATTTCATATAACTTTTCTTTATATTGCCAAGAAACAGAGTAAATATAGTAAAAATAATCAGTCTAATTGCTACTTGGGACCTACTCAGACAAAGACGTGAAATTCTTTGAATTAGCTCTTCCCTAAATTCTTCTTCAAGTTTATAAGAAATATTCACATTGACTATTTTTAAAGGAATGAATAAAGGACAGAATAGGTACATCTGTTTTATTCAGTAAGTAGATCACCGTTATCTAACTAGTAATTATGTGAAAGTGAAGTATATCTATATTTTATACTATTTATTTGGTATATTTAGTATTATCAAAATTTTTCCCCCCAATGCAGCCAAAGATATAATGATTCCAGAAGTCTTTGCATATGGAGTTAACACATTGCCTGATGTCTCATCAAATAGAAAAAAGTAATAAAGCTCCAAGTGTTTAAATTTAATTTACAGCTAAGCAAAACAATGTTTATTGGAACAAAAAAGGTCATTAATGTCTTACTAGGAAGCAATTAAAATATCAGATCAAAGCCATTCATCAAATCACAAAACAGATGCTAAGCTTGACAGTATGAGATTTAGAAGCAGTTGTGCATGTAACAGTAGAAGTCCACAAACTATGTTGCACCTTCTGTGACCACAGAGATGTTGCTGGAAAACAAGATTTCTTGCATACTAGATTTAACTGTGACTCTCCAGCTCCAGAGGTGTTCATTAAACTCATCTGGAGACTCAAAATGAAGGCAAAGAAGGGAATGAGATTAAGTTTCTATATTCCTATATAGAAACATGAAAATTATTCTAACCCAAAGAAAATATTTATCATGCACTTGGCAAGCTATTTAAAACTCAAAACTGACTTCTCCTTCAGTAGTGTAATGCAAATCTCAACTATCAGTAGAACTGAATTGAAAAAAAATGTTTCATCAGTTTGAAAAAGTAACCTGTACTTTATGTTCTCTCTTCAATAGTGGATTGAACTGAAACACCCTTGGCCTCCTAAAGCTCAGGTACTCCAATTCTCTCCATACATTTTAAATAAATAGTGAAAAATAGTTGCACATAAAAAGACAAGGAAATGTGGATATTAGAATTCTGTTCTATTAGTTTCTTTGTTTCATATAGGAGTTATAATCCATCGTTGAAAATCCCTACTAATTAATTGATATTCTCATGTCATGATTTCATTTAAGAAATCTAACAATAAAAATCTTGAAATCTTTGCTTAGAATAACATAGACACACTGTATATGCACATCCATGTCAGACTGCAGACATTTTTTTCTATTGTATAGCTCGACCATTGTCTTCTTCTTGTCCACCAAATTTGTTCAGAAATTACAGTGTCTACCCAAACTAAACCAGGTCAGCATTAGTGTGAAGAAACAGAATTGGAACCAGAACTGAGTTGCAATTACATAACCCCAATTCACTGTGACACAAGTAGAGTTGCCCAGAAGCCTGCAGTTCTTTGGTTTGGTTTGGTTTATTTTTGGGGGGAGAGGGGGCAATTGCCAGCCCAAATTCCCTCAGGGCCCTGATTCAGCTCAGGTTCAGTTGGGGACAGTTAACATTTACAAAGAAATTACTGAATGGCTCTGTAGGTATCTATAGGCCAAATCAGTGGCAGGTGTGCCAGAGGGAGATTTGATTCATGGGAAGCCTCTTGAGATTTATTTTCCAGCATTATTTCTCTCTGGATTGCCCCATTATCCAGTCTATCCTAGACTCCACTACTCTGAATAAGAGAGTTGAATGCCTAAAAGGAGAAAGAGACCCCAAAGTAGTGTTTACGCTGTGAGAAAAGGTTTTCTCTTAGTCCTTGGGGTGATCAGCACAAAGACTAAGGCAAGTTTCTCGACTGCCCCTGCATTTATCATGTGAAGTATAAATATTACTACTGATCATAAAGTTAAGTGATAGCAACTGTCAATTCTACCTTCAGGGCATTTCCTCTGTCTGTACCAACAATGAGCTCAAGATCTTCCTAGTAAAGATTCCCTGCTGTTTTTCACAAATTCTTAAAAATGAACTGGGAATTTGTTGAAGAATGCCCTTAAGCGCATCAAGTGGGGATTCTCATTAACAAATAACAAAGGGAAAATCCATACTCTCTGCAAGCAGCTTTTAACCAAGTACAGGATTATTAATTGACTAAGAGATAAGGAGTAGAAACTACCTAATTCCAAACATCGCTACTATTTCACGTCAGCTTTCTCTGAGAAGTCATCATCTATATTCGAACCCTGCAGGAATGAGGTTAACCAACTGAGCTATACACACAGTGCACTTCAGTGTAATGGAAGGACACCTGACCCAGTAATAGATATCTGTGGGAATTAGCTTGGGCATCAAAGGTGGTCTAAACATGACAGTGTAGGTTCCATATAAGCTAATGTATTCTATTTCTTAGAAAATTCAATTAGACTATGCTAAGCTGAGTGCTGTCACAGACAGACCACTTATAGTATCCAGCCTGGCTTGTTTAAAATTAACTTGGGTATCTGTATACTAAATTGTGCTGTGTAGCAAGATGAGTAGGTAATATAGTTCAATTGTTATCAATGTAATGAGATATTAAGCTTTTACATCACAGGTTCACAAGAACTTAATTAATAATGGTCACAGGTTCTTAATTTCATTTTGTAACAGTAGGAATCCATTTTGCTCTACATTAATGTAATCCATAGGCAGCAGATATCTTTACCAGTGTATCTTGTTACCTGTAAAAGGAGATGATACAACAGAAGAAGAAACACCTTGCAGTAGCCTAACTTAGGTAATGATTCACTGGAATGAAAGTCAGTGGTGGAGGGAGATGCTGGAGTAAAATTCAGACACATAATTGTTTTGTATGGAATCTAGCTTTGACAATATCCCCCAGCATCTCACCCACAGATAACTTTTTCTTAATACTTCAAGGTTTTTTGCTCACTCACTTATGCTTTCCATATAGGCTTTGGTAGATTTTCTTAAGCATCTTCTAACTAGCAGACTTAATGATAATATGGGTTAGGAAGAAACAAGTTTGTGTTGTTCTTCTAGAAAGGTTATCAGATTTCCTGCTTCTTAAGGATTTTGGTGTTTTCTGGATGCACCTGAAGCTATTGAATTATTTTGTTGTATCTTTGGGAGTACAGCCCTCTTGCTTATTGGCTGCCATCTTGCATTTCAGCCCACTGACTGACAGAGCAACTAGAACATACAAGCAGAAAATCAATAATGCAGGACCTCCAGACAGACCACTGCTCTTAGAAGTAACTGACTCACTGGTCGCAGTGCCAGTTGCTGATCAGAAAATATAAAACCAGCCAGCCATAAATAGAAACAATGTAAAGACAGATGCACTGTTTCTTTGCTTGAAAGGGTTTTATTTTAGTTCCCTGCGTTTAAATTCGCTCATATTTTTCTCTAAAGGCAGACTGGGGAAAGGATGAATGGAAAAAAACGGAGGAAGGGGAGCGAAAATAAAATTATTTCCAAAGCTGTGCAGGTTTGTTTTTCTACCACCATGCTAACCTTCACCCCTCCTTAAGCTTTAGGGGTTGTGTATGTAAATTTATTCTTCAGCATAACACTTCACTCATTCCTGAATGAGTGACAGTGTAGCATCCACACTTACAACTTACAAGTATAGCATTTTACTGCTAATACATTTTGTTGCATTTTACCTTCTGGTTTTACCGTACTCTAATTACAGTCCGCAGGCCATCAGTGTTGTTTTGTCACTGCAGCTGGAGGTCAGCTTCAGGAGACCTTTACCTATTAGGACCTCCTGTTGACTTACTGGTTATTGAGGTAATGTACAGAAATAACAGAACTAACATAATGAATAGTTTCCATGGAAGGAAGATGACTTCCTTTGCTCAAATGCATCTTCCTTAATAACTGTCCTCAGATTTGTATGTTACTTACTTCCTCATAATTAAAAAAAAAACCAACCGTAGTGCTTTATTGGGAACAAGAATTCTTTTTTACTGAATATCGAAACAAAATTGAAGATGCAGAAACATCTTTTTAATTTTCTGAGACAAACGTGTCTTTCTCCAGATTGATAGTAAGATGATAACACTGCAAAGACTTTTTAACAGTTCTATTCTATCCTTTTATAAGGCAAAATATACAGTGGCCTTGATACTAATAAAATGTTTTTCTTACAGATGTTTTATATGTAGAGTGATGAACAAAAGGAACCAGGAGCTAAGGACGTTTTATTGCTTAGATAGGAAAAACAACTCAGCTCAACTACAGTAGCATTTCTGACTTCACTCTGCAACAACTCATGGAAGGTAAAACCATATAAGAGTGGCATAGAGAAAACTGAGTTTGGTGAATAAATAGCTGGCAAATAAGCCCTTGCTAGAGCTTTGTTACTCAAAAAAATTTACAACTGTGTTGCCTTGGAATGTTCTAATTGCATGTTGGAAGTTTTCTCATCATGGAATGTCAATTAATTGAATCTGAAAAAATATATAGTTAGTTCTAAGAAATTTACACCTATAAAAATTTTTGATGAGCTTTCTCATTTCAACTTTTTCATAATGAAAAGTTGTTAGATTCTTCAGCTCAGAACTTTGAATTTTGAACTAAATGTTTTAAAACTAGAAATGTGTCACATGTAAAAATTTTAATGCCAAAAAAATCTACAGGAAAACATAGTATTCCAATTAAATTTATCAAGTTATTGAATTTGCATTTTGTTTGTCATTTCAAAGCCTTGCCTAAATATTGCTCCAGAATAAGAATATCTTTCATTTCTTTTCTCACTTTTAAAATTCATACCTAACATCTCTGAGAGACATTATTTTGCCCCTCCGCTCCACTCTGGTGAGATCCCATCTGCGGGATTGTCTTCAGCTCTGGGGTATTCAGCACAATAAAGACAGTGACATATTGGAGTGAGTCCAGGGGAGGGTCAGAGGAAAAGCTGAGAGAATTGGGGATGTTCAGCCTGGAGATGAGAAAGCTCTGGGTGCAGCACCTTGCAGTACCTGAAGGAGGCCCACAAGAGAGTTGAAAAAGGACTTTTTCCAAGGGCATGGAGTGATAGGACAAGAGAAAATGGCTTTAAAGAGAGTAGGATAAGATTAGATACTAGAAAAAAATTCTTTCCTGTGGGGTGGTGAGCCACTGGAACAGGTTGCCCAGAGAATCTGTGAATGCTTTATGCTTGGAAGTGGTCAAGGCCTGATTGGATAGGGCTGGTCTAGTGGAAGGTTCCCTGCCCAAGGTATATTGTATACTGATACAAGTTCACTACTGGATCCACAACTGTTGTAAGAAACAGCTGAATCTGGCCTTTGGCAAACTGACCTGTCCTTGCCAGTGTAGAGGTTAGTTTTAGCCAAGTTCACCTTTAATAACAGGAACCATTTACATAAATAGGCACAATATTTTGTGGCAAAATTCCATTACAGTTAAGACCTAGCTCTGAAGTTTCAAAAGTCTGAGGTGTCTTACCAGGAGGTGAAAGCCCAAGCATTGGTATTTTCATAAAAAAATATCACCAGATCACATTCTTGGAAGAGAAGGAAATTTCTATCTGAATTTCATATTTAAAGTAAGAAAATATATTTTATATAATCTTTACTAAAACACGCAGTAGTCTCTCTTTGTGACAGCCTGATTCTACAGAAAATTTAAACTTGTTTGCACCAGGAGGGTTTAAAACACAAATTTGGTTCAGCATTTAGACATAAGAACCATTTACATATTTGACTATGAAGAGCTGAAATATAGAAGTTAAAACCACTTGAAAGAATAATCATTTTCTGAAGACTACTACTCACCCACATTTGACTTAAACTACTGGCATATCAAAATGCTGATCATCATACCTATAGGCATTTATGAAAATTATATATGGGCTCATTCTAAAATTTTTCCTTACTATTCAGCAATACATACCATCACATAGACCAAGAGTTGAATACTATATTAAAAATTGTCTTGAAACAGAATTTCACACTACAGTGTCTATGAAGGCCTATGAAATCATTCTTATGATAACTGCTTAGAGTTAAGAATATTGCATTAAATGTCACAAATTCCGCAATCAAGGAAAAATTAACCAACCTTAGCGGAAAAAGACAGGGTAAATAGAAGCATGTGTAAAATAAATAAAGTAAAAAAGGGAACACTGATAGCGATTAATATAAATTAAAAGTCAGGAGATTGCTAGAATGCTTGAGGCTAATGTCAATGACAAATCAATGGCCAACACAATTAAGGACAGTAAGGACTTTTCAAAGTAAATTAGCAAAAAAATGTGTTCTAACAGCAATATTAGTACAGTAATAGATTAATGTAGTAGAATGGCCATTAAAAACTGGACAACACAATAAGGCTCACAAACTAGTTTCATTCTGAATTTGGGAGAATTCCAGTATGAGTCAATACTGTCAAGAAAATACATTACCATCCAAAAGTAATTTAAGGAAGTAATACTGAGTAGCTACCACACTGAGACATTTTCTCAGATCAGCACAAATAGAAAACTCTGATCCCAGATCTGGCTAAAAGCTTATTTTGTCGCCGGTGGCTCATGAAAGTCAGGGAAGCTCCTAGAGAAAATTATGAAAACAAATGGAGTACTTGTGTCTTTAAAAGTTTTGGTATGACCGGAATGAGTGAGTAGATACAATCTCAGACACAGCCACAAGTAATGTTAGAGCTGTTTGTGTGTCACTTTAAATAGATTTAGAAATATTCAGTGGAAGATTCAAATTTTATTAATTGATAGAACTCAAAACAAAACTGCCAGTGGAGAATTTTCGTTGCATGTCTGCTCTGAGCTCGTAGAGAGACCAAATTTTTGTCATATTAAAATTATTTAGTATTTTATCAGACCCTGTAGGAAACAACAGACTCTTTACCTATCAAGCTGACATGCAAAGAGGATTTTGGCACAAGTTAGTAATGAAGAGAAGAGCTCATTGATGCAGATCAGACCACTGTAGTGAATGGGGTGCAAAGTAATTATATTAATTTCAATATGGCCAAATGCAGGGTAATAAATTTAGCAACAAATAATTATAGGATATCTCTAACTATTTCTGTTAAGCAGACAGAGGTACAATACAATCCACAGTTGGAAGCTGAGAGATAAATTCTAATTTAAAATAAACTGCAGATTTCTAATGCCAGGTAAAAGGAAATAAGGAAGCAATCTTCCACCAGTGGTGATGGATTCTCCATCGCTAGAACTAGTCACATCTCAGCTGGACACTACAAGGCACAGAGTTTATTCACAACAAAAACGAACTTAGGGAACATTTATGCAGTGCTGTCAACTTACATACACTCCTCTTCCAAATGCAAGGTGCAGCGATGAGCAGGAAGATTCCTTGCTATTCCTGGGCATGCAGCCAATTCAATGGTCTTGATAGGATATAAATGGTGTGGAGCTCACAGCACTGGGACAGCATTTCCACTGCCAGTTTTATTTATAGCCTTGCCACATTCATTAAATGAAGTCACAGAACATCTCCAGCACAAGGAAAGAGGACAGAATTGAATGTTAGCTGGTAAAAATCTGAAGGTTTCTTTCCAAACAGCTGCAATGTTGTTACTCAAGAGCAAAATCCTGCCCTCCAGGATCCTCGCTCTTTGCTGAAAAAGGGATCCTGGATAAAACGACTGCATAGTCTATGCCGTCACCCAGAACACAAACTAACCCAGGCCACAACAATGGCCCAGAAGTGTAGACAGATGTGAACAAGGATTGTTGCAGATACAGTATTGACATGGCAAAACCCACTATTGACTTAATGCTTACAAGCTTTCTTCAAAGTAAATTTGTTACTTAAGATCCCTTGCCATCTGAAACCCATGTGGCTCCAAACATACCGGATCATGACACATTCATTAGTGAGGAGCAGCAATTTAACAACCTTGTATGAGGTAGGACAGGAGCTGCCCTGTATTCGGCTCTTCACTCTGCAAACAGCTTTGAAAAGTACCTACCTCACTGTAAAGCTAAAGTATATTCTGAGGTTCACAACTAGAAAGTTTATAAACTGATTCAGGAACAAAGATTTATTTCTGTTTTACAAGGAGATATTATTCAGTAAAAGTCAGGTTAAAACATTCTCTGATGGCACACATTTGAGACCAGTTGCTCCCAGGGCACTCTGAAGACAGTCAGACAGCAGCTCACAGAACCAAAATATTCTGTATTTGGCAAGATACATCTGATAAGCTTCTTAATTCTAATTTTCTCTTGCTCACATAATAATGATGCACGTCTAATCCAAATTTCCTCCTTTTTTTTCAAAGAGCCATCACTTCAGACATTCACCATTCAAATTCTGTTTATTACCTTGACTTTAGATTGTGCCTATGGGTATGTGCTAACCAAAATTACAACATGGGAATAGACAAACCACAAGCAAAAAATACTCAGAATCCTTGTTACTGTAATAAACCTTAATTTTGACAGATGTTGAAAATATTTTAAAAATAAAAATATAAAAAACAAAATACAGTAAGAGCTGGAAGAGTAATAAAGGGATTAGGTTTCGCAGCAATATTCATAATCCTTGCATAATACATGGAAGTCAGGCAACAGAGGATACAAAAAAATGAGAAACACGACACCTCTTCATCATCCTCAATCCTCACTGAAATCCTAGTGCAGGTTATTTGTACCTGTTACCAAACTTTCGTCCTTCTTGATCCTTCTTGACCTCTTCAAAGAGTATGACATTGGTACCATTAACTGCAACAGATTTTGTTCAACTGCAGAAAGGTGGGAACTGCCAGCAAAAGGCTTTTCCAAGACTTTTACTTCCTTAAACAATAATGAAGGACTTTTCAAAACTACTATACCATTCTCACTGGCTATGATAACAAAACATTTAATTCCCCACAGTTGCCAAACAACATGTTTAAGACTCTTGCAAGCAACGAATGCTAAAAAGAGAAGTTCTTTTCAAACAAAAGGAAAGCTCAACTGTGAAGACCTTTAAAAAGAAATGCTGCACCTCAGTGCAGGTATCTTTGATCTGTGATTGGTACCTCTAACAGAGGTACACTTGACACTTTAAATATTGATGAGATATTTGCTGAGCTGCCATTAAAAGCCAAGGCTTCACTTTCTAGTGAAAGAAAAACACAAGCTTCAAAGACTCTGTAGGGGTCCTGATCTCAAGAGCCTTTAAAGAAACTGAAAGTAAATCAAACCAAGGGAAGGGGGATCACCCCTTCTTGGTTTGATATGCTGTAACACCTCTAGTTACACACAATGGTTTGGAAGTATTGTAAAGTGTGAAGCCTCTTTTGTAGCTATCATTCTCCTACCTAGGGTGCTGGAAAAGAAAATGATCCTCTTTTTCTCTAGATAATGCATATTAACAGGTAATATTTATAGTACAAATAAGTTTTCATGGTTTTGTTCTTTGATTGTGTGGATAATTCTGATTTATGCTTTGCTATTTCTGCGATACATGATAAAATACATCTGAATACTTCTGACAGAAATAAGTCCAGAAACTAGACTACATTATGTCCAAAACAACAAGTAGAAGGTGAAATTTCACAGTCATATGCATCAGTACACTCTATACAGATGAAGTAAAAGTGATACTCAGGAGCCAATAAAGCATTCAGCTGAGCTTTCTTGTCCATTCCACTGTGATTTCATCCATATGTCCATCCAAGCTTCATTATTATTAGCGTAATTCTCAGGAAACTCATGCTACATACAGAAAGAACTATCAAGAATAATGAACAAAAATTAAGCTACCAGCTATATTTTTGTTACACTAACGCAGACAATGATCTTAATAGGTAAAGAAAGCACACAGAAGAACTTTCGACCTTTGGTCTCAACTGTCTTGCAAGTCTGTAACTTCACTGAAAGAGGTTGGGCATGAAATGCTGCCCAAAAACTTAGTGCAGCTGGGCTTGCATACTGCTGGCCAGGGAAACTGAAGTTGTTTCACCGCTACCCAGCATTCTGATCAGGTAAACAATAAGAAGGGTGAATTCATGCCCATTGTCCCTGTATGTAAACTGAGCAAGGAAGATTAGCAAAAGTAGATGGGAGAAGGCTAATTCATCTTATTTCTCCACAAGAGGAAAATATGAGTGACCTGTAACTCTGCTTCATGAGAATATTGCAAGATGCTCAGTCAGCCATGTATGATTTTCTTAAAACAGTGAATGGAGAGAAAGCCTCTTCCAATATAAAAAATAAAGTTGCAATAAAAAGCACAACTCTTTATTTTTTTAATTAGTTACAAAAAGAAAAAATAAAAATTAGCCATTCCAAAACTAGTTGAAATATTGTGAAATACCTCTTCAAGCATTGCAAAGTATATTTGAATAGGAGACTTTGCTATTTTTAACACTGAGGAAAAGGCAGTAGAAATGTCATATTACTTCCCAAAGTTTATTTGCACAAATTGTTTTTCTATATCAATTTTAAAAGGGAAGAAAAAAAAAACCAAAGCACTGGCATCCAGTGTCCAGAGACTCAATACTTCACATTTTACTATAACCTTAGGAAAAGACTTATGGAATAAACTCCGAGAATGAGATGGATCTGATCAATCAGAGATGTACTCCAAAGACTTCCCATCCAGCACCTTATATGTCAGCCTAGACATTAGTCTGCTCCTGATGGCAGCAATTTGCCCAAGTGCTTATGCATAGCACTGTACATATGCTGTAGCTATGTTAAAACAATAAATCATAAATAAAAACATTGGCTTCAACATAGCACATGCTAGAGGATAAAAGTATAAAAATTAAGTCTTTTTGTTGACTGATATTAAATTAGAAGTGACCTGAGCAAAAAAGCTTGTGTGCAATTTATAATTGACTTGAAGATTAAATGAACATTAAAAATTATTTAAAACCATAGCAAAGAAGAGATAATATTATCTGCCTTTGATATCACAGTGCTATGAGAAGTTACCCAAAAGAAGAGATATTTTAGTTCATTTTCTCTGAAGAATAGGAGAAAAATATGATGTGGTACAATTAGAACTATATACTATGAATTTTGTACATTCAGATGTGAAACTTGTTCTCCTGCTGTCATATCCATTTTACCCCTAAAAGCACATTTTCTTTAAAGCAATTGACGCTTCATGCGAGTGCAAGTTCACATTCAGAAATGGAAACAAAGGTATGTGTTATTATAGAGTTCTGCCAAGAAACACTGCGTATGTTTCCTTCACAATGTAAACCAGCTGCATTTTACTCTGACTCACACTAAGACTGGCTACTCTCACTACAAGTTTGTATTTACAAGCATATAAAAAAAACCTTGGTGCCAGACCCGTGCGGACAAGTGGGCAAAACTCACTTTTATGTACTAATCTTATCAGCTAATCTTATTTCAACAGAAGACCATGCATTTTGGCAAAGATCTGAAGTTTTTAAAAAAAATCACACCCTCTACACTGGAAAACTAACTTCATTAACTCTGCCTAGTGGAGATTTAAAGATTGGGTCTCATGAAATGGATATCAGCCATTAGGTGAATATTAGACAATATGTGCTCAGCAGTACTCCAATCTAATAGCTGCCCCAGCTGAATCAGTATAATGCTTTCTTTTCACTGTGTTATCTCTTTAGTAATGTTACATTATTATGGCCAGATCATCAAAGAGGACAACCTGGCAGAGCACTATTCATTTCGGGAGAGCTACACTAACTTGCACCAGCTGAGATTCTGGCTTTCTTAACACCAATGTGCTAGAAACTTAAAACCGTGGCTAGAATTGCATGGATTACCTACGTGTAGTTATGCAAAGTACCAGAGCAACTGTAAGAGGAACAATATAAAGAAATACATATGATGAGGCTGACACTGAAGAACAAAGTATATCAAGAATCTGTTGTCTTAAATATGGAGGGCATAGTTGGAGTGGCTGAGTGTTGTTTCAGGTAGTTCAAAAATATTATCTTCAGATAAAAAGACTGATGCTATTCAAAGTCATAGCCACCTGCAGCAACAAATTACAAAGCAAGCAGCAAGCATCATTGAAGTGCATCATTCAAACAATAAATACAACTAAAATTACCTTTCAAATACCTAAAAATACCTTTCAAATATAGAGAATAAGCATCAAATCTGTTGATACAGAATAATTTGAATAGAGACATTCAAAAGAAAAGTTGCAAACTTTTTTTTTAAATAAAGGAGCACACAATGCAATTTCAGAAGATGTCTCCATTTCAATACTAATTTTAAGTAATTTGGTGGAACTCACACAGTTGCAAACCCATTTAGGCTGGATAGAGCACTCAAACCCTTACTGTAATACACAATATTGTTCAGCTTCCTCTGTAATCTATTCTAGTACCTTTACCCACACTAATACTCAATTTTGCAGATATTTCTCTGGCGTCCTAAACTGATGACTTATATACATCAAAACATTATTACACAAATTCCTGTCACTACGACTGGGTCTTTAAAGTATAAATAAGCTGTGTGAGGTTGGTGGACACACTTCCACTTCTAAAATGATTGATTTCTCATTAAATGTTTCACTCTCATAGAATTTGTTATACAATATTGTTTACTGGATATGCATGAGATTCATATTTTGATATCACAACATTATAGTTGTTTTGAAAAAGTGCTATACCACAAATACTAGTGGTTATGAAAAAATACTGAACATAATTTTGTGTCTCCAATCTTGTATCGGAAAAATACAAACCATACATTCCTGGGTGACAGGAGGATTCTTACAGCATGTACTGTGTTAACAGTCATATAAAATGTGTCCTGATATTTTACCTGTACCAGAGGGGGATGCAAAACCAGAGGCATTCTAAACATGTTAACAATAGTTGATCATTAAAGCCACCCAGTACTTTTCTTCTTCACTTATTTTTAGGCAACTGGGGCTTTTCTCTCTGCTAAGTAAGATACCTTTTAAGAAATTAATTTTTATTTGTATGTATAAAACACCTCTGAAATTAAGGACCTCAATAGCAAAACTGACTCTCCTCACAGAAGATGTGGTTTGACATCAGCTAAAGCAGGAGTCATCCTTGGACCCAGTTCCATTTGGGCCCTCTTGAAGTCAGCTAAAGTTTTTATTCTCTCCATAGTATTCAACATATAAGTGTTACCCGATCTACGTCATTAAAAGATGCTAGAAAATTCAAATTTCAGCTGAGGTACAATTGTTTCAGTGATAGTGAAGAGCACTTGGAGACGCCACCCTAAAGCTGATGAGTACACATGGTTTTAAAACCACAGCCAATGTCTGTCTCCTTGCACCTCATATCAAAAAGCAAACAGCTTTAGGCTGTGTACTTAAGGATCTCATGATCAAAGATACACCTGCAAAGAACTTTCTTAACATCACAAAATAAATTAATAGCAACAGCTGTGAAAAGATATTTTGTCAGAAAAATATGCTACTTATAGTGCTTACTAGAATCCATGAAAAATATAATGGAAATTATGTAAAGTAACAATACCAAATTAAAGCATAGCAGTTGTTGCTTTGGAGGACCAACCACAGAATGAAGCCTTGTATTGGACAGTGTGCAGACCACCCCACCACTTATAGCTCAGTTCATTCTGGAATAGAAGCAGAAAAACAAGTGAAAAGTTGTGAGTTTTTAAGGCTGTATAATCTGTTCCCCTGTTTCACAACATGCTACAGAATTTATTGAATTGGTTCAAATAGATCTGCACAACACAAGGGTGCACATTACTCAGGCACAGTAAAAATTGGGAAAATTCATGATGGTATAAATAACGTGCTTACAGAAGTATACTAGCAGTCATCCTGCACTTATTTTGTATTGCAGGTGAGAAAAAAAAATTATTTCTTTCTGCACCCCATCTAAAGTGAGACTGACTTTCTAAATTCCTTTGGAAGAAAATGAATATGAATAATTTGACATTACTTTTAAAAAGTCTGATTGAAAAGACACTAAAACAAAGTATTCAGAAGCTCTGCATACTGGTTTTCAGACACAGAGTAAATATTTTTCTAGTATTATTGTATAGAGTGTCATGTTGCAGCTATTTTATATAAATTTTATAGTTTGATTGAAACATTATAATTATCCATTCCTCCAACTTACGTGATATTTATAGGATCCAACAGTTCTGCAGATTAATTTTTTACCTTTTTTTATTAACTACAAAGGCTAATAATTAAAAATTGAAATAGAAGGCAATGAGTGTCTACACAGATATCTAAATAATTAATTCAGACTTCTAATATTTTTTCCCTGCTAAATTTTCCTTCTTTGTGCTACTGCATTTTCTGTTATACAGACAGTTCCTCAGACATTTAAACTATAGCTAGCATGATTTCGACTTTTCATTTGATCATGACCGTACATATACTGAGGAGTATTCTTTCCCTCATGATCAAATTCTGTAGTATGTCACAGGGGAAAAAAAAATGGGGGGGGGCAGAGGGAGGTAGTGTCTCTATACCAGAAAACTGCAAAGGTGTAGATCTCTTTGAGACCTTGCTCAGAATTATCTTCAAGCTACTGCATTATTAAATTCTACAACTGTGCCTCTGATATTTGCCATGGCTGGTAGGGGCTAGGGCTGGCTGTGCCAATGTGCTCTCACCTTTCAGAATGGCCAATGGCACTGTTAGAAGTGCAGGTCAATTTGGCTTTGCAGTTTCTGGTTTGGTTTTGGTGAGGTTTACTTTTTCCTTAAAACAAGGTACAAACACTGACGTTTTTCTAATATACCTGAGAAAGGGTTTGTTATTATTTTGCTCAGGTATACAAGGCTCAGTATTTTGAACCTTGCCTGTTTATTCTTCCCCTTAAATAAATATAATTCTGCCTTGAAAAGAGCAGATGAAGTCAACTTGTTTAAATGTTTCTCATTTCCATGCGGCATATTCAGTATGATAAGCAGTTAAAAATAAAAGTAATATTTGGTATGTCAACAACATCTCGTTTACTGCCAAAAACTTCAAAGTCCAACACAACAAAGAAATTTAAATGGGTTCCAAGATGTAAATATGTTGGGACAAGGTCAAATAAGGTGGTAAATATTTGTGTGTTGTGCACGTTTCCACCTGATGACAAACAAACAGGTGTGGATATTTACTTTTTTGTCAATGCAATAGTAAAGAGTAAATATAGAAAATCATCCTATGCGCATATACTTCTAGCATTAAAAAAAATCAATGTTTCTTTAACCACTACTCCAAAGCTCCTTTACGATTAGTTCAATACCTACTGACGTGCTGACCTACCTAATCTGATGCCTTGTCCCCCTCCAAAAAAAGAAGGCAGGCAGGGGTATATGCAGTCTTTCATTCCTTATATTCTGGGAAAGATCTATGCCCCGTTAAAGTCCAGAGCAGTAACAACATGTTCAATAGCAGCATGAATATTGACAAGCTTTAAGAGAAACTCTTGTGTATACAACAGCACAATGTGAGTGACTGTATTATGAATAAAAAAAGATCAGTCCCTAAGGTTTTTCTAAAACATAAAAAAAACTCTTTATCTAAGATAACTAGTGCAAGTTGAGGCATTCAACAAAGAAAACTGGTCAGCACCTGTTTGTGATCTACGGCTCAAACACATAGTTATTCAGCAGACATAAAACAAAACTCCAGATTCATGGACCATTGGTAAAACTCCACTGCAAAAAGTAGGACTCTCTCCTATGGCAGGACAAAGCTGAACCCCATAATCTTTTGAAGCATAACAAACTCAACAAGATAATAGCTTAATTTATAAACTGGTGGACAAAATATTAGTGAAATAATAATGTTCAGTATGCCTGCAGCCATACAGTCTCCAGCTGTGATCCCATCAGGTCATGCTACTAAGTCAGGTGAGGTTAGGTCAGTGTTTGAATCAAACACCTTCAGAAGAGGAAGGTTTCGGAAGTGTTACCATTATTCTGTTCATACTAGTGACCTTTGCTTCAAATCAGGTTCCATATTCACAGTAAGTTAGCCAGACCTGAGTTAACTCTTCTTAAATTAATTCATCGACATCAAGTTCTCGTGCTAGATCAAATTCAAGTTAGAGTTAACATTCAGACAGTTAATGGAGTCTGTTTTTCAAGGACAACAGGCTTTCAGTACTGAGGCAGTATCTCTAATCAGAATGCTAAATGAAGTCGAAGACATCTTTATGCAATCCTCAACACTTTATTGGTAAAAATTACACATTATATGTTATGCTAAGCCTTTCAATCTGTACCAAAGCAGGCAATAAATAGCCCACTGATCAAGTTCTCTAACATGTTTCAATGAAAGCCAAATCAAAGCAAAGGGGCAGCTTACAGAGCTCTTTCCTAATGCACCTCATGTACTAACAACCACAGCTGAGCCCAGAACTCCCTGCTGCTGTGCATGTTCTCCCTGATCCTTTCTGGAAGGTAGCAACATCCATCTGCAGCTGGTAATACCTGCCAGCAGCAGAGGAGAGGCACGCTGAAGCAGCTAGTTTTACATATCGCCATCAAAAAGACACCTCCAATACCATCACTTTTTAGCAGATAGGCAGCAATGCTACCAGCAGCTGCCCTCTCCAGAAATCTTCCTGGATAGGACCATGGTACAGAGTGGGTTAGCAAGCTCAGGTCATCTGGCTGTACCCCATAGCTCAAGCTAAACACAAAATCACTTTTACAAATTGTCAAAGGAAGAAGAGGAGCACCCTCGACGTGCATGGTCCGGCAGAGGAAATTTCATTTTCAAACACAGCATAAGATCACACATTACAGGTAATTCTGATTTACTGTAGCCAACTCATAAACCACATTTGGATTGTGCTCCCACAGCAAGCAACAGCTAAGCTACATGTGTCATGATTAATCATTTAGAAATAATGGGTAATTCATTTCTCAATAGAGATTGTGATAAATATTGACAAGGTGTCTAAGGTGCATTCATGATATACATTTTTATTTTAGCATGAAAAAGAAACTGAGTTCTGTTTCATCATTCTGTTACAGTACCACTCAGACTCCAAACTGCTTCTGGATGACCAAAATACCATATTCTTACTGCTGCTGTGTAATGCTAAACACAAAAAAGCCTTTTATAATTCCATTTAGAAGTCCATACATTGCATATATATTCCAATTTATTAGTGTGTTAGTACTCGACTTCTGTGCTTTTACAGAAGAATGAACAAAATTGTCCTGATACTACCCTGTCAGGAGAGAGCTTTTTGGTGTTTTTTCAGTGTATTCACAAATAGCATCCTGCAGTAAGTGAAGTTGCAAGTACATTTGTGTGAAACTATGTAATGGCAGTTTCATCTGAAATAGCATGTTTTTCTTAGATTTACTATTAATATTTCTAGCTGGAAGAGTCCTCTTCTGCAGAAGATAGAGGACAAAGAACTCTAATTTCAGTCAATACATGTGCACCGTTTGAAATGAATATCTATAGAAGATGTATTAACTTTCATTTGAAAAATGCCAGTAAATAGAGCCAATTATCAATTTAATATTTCTTTTATATTCATGAAATAGGAATATTCATTGTCAATATAAGTAATCCATTAAGTGAATGACTAGCAGCTGGAAAGATTTAATCTTTAGAGTATGAGAAATCTATCAAAGCTGCAAAGTCAACAATAGATGCTGTCCAAAGAAATTCATTATTTTAAGGAGACGGCTACTTCACAAACTAAGCAGCCTCCATACAAGATCTCAGTTCACTTTATTAATTAAATATATGGTGCCTACATTTCTTGAGGGGTGGGTGACTTCCCCTAATTTTAAATTATTAGCCTTGCTTTTCCAAGTGTCTTTTGACAAAGATGTTGGGCTGATGATAATAGTGCTGATGACAGTAGCAGAGAGAGAACTCGAGCCAGGAGCTATAGCTGTTGTTTCTCGCCCTCTCAACAATATAACCCTAAATCTACCAGACAGTGTATAAACCAGCCTACAGTAGGACTTTTCTCCTTTCTCCAGTTTAGTTGAGTGGATCAGAAATGATTTTTACCAACATTGAAGAGAGAGAAAGGAATGAGATTTTTCTTTTAGTTTCTATAAGTAATCAGCTGTCAAGTGCTACTGATACCGCTACACCAAATACAACTGAGCAGCACTTACTCAGCATTATAAAATGTGGTTCTCAAGGAAGACATTTCATATATGCTTACAGATTTAAATAGTTTTAGAGCTCTCTTCATCATAAAAGAGCTGCAATACTGCTTACTAGGGAAGCCTTTAGAGTGACTGAAGCATAAAGACTGAGTTCCTGCATCATGATGAGTTATTCTGTAACAGCAATAAACATAAGTAATAAATATAAGTAATATAAATATATATAAGTAATCTGTGAGCATGAGGACAAAGGGTGGGTAAGACAAACTCTCCTCCTGCATAGTGCTAAACCAGACTAATTCTGGGGAAACAGTCAGTACTTCCAATTGCTCCTACCTGCAGTAAGGACTCAAATTTTTGAGTTGTTAAGCAAGCACAGTTGCCTTTGAGTCCTCGAGCACAAAGAGTGCTTAGCACCCTGGAAAATAAAGAATTAGCCTGCATTTAATGAGTGTAGAGTACCTGCAGTTCCTGTTTGCTTTACTGGGAACACCCTTAAGAAACCACAAAATCATAAGTAAAATGTGCTAAAGAACATATCCTGTCCCTCCTCAGGTGCACCTAAATATGCAACATGCAATCATGAGGAAATGCTACAGCCCAAGTATGCAATACTGTACTAAAATCTCCAAAGATCACAGATATTTCATATTGAAATCTAGGATCAGTGACAAGTGATATCTTCTGAATTCACCATTATGATTATAACAATGTTCTATAAAGAATATTTCATTTTAATTTATGTTAGGTAATCCTTTCCAGAAGTCTCCTTTGTGAACCATACAAACAACACTATGATGCTACAAACAGTCACAGGAAATAAGTGGCTGATATCCTAAGTGAATGGCTGATACCAGTTTCTAAATAAATAGTCTTGTCTTCACACCTGAATCTAAGCACTACCACGGGTGAATTAGAGTTGGAAAAAAACTGTAGAGAAGAAAACTATAGAGAAAAAAAGAGGTGAAAGCTGATCGCTACTTGTCACCTTAGGGTTTTGACTGAACAGAACAAGGCTCAAATTGCACACAAGTACATATACAATGGCTTTGAAAATACTATACATTATATGATGTCCCACCTTTAGAAAAACCAACCTTCCCGTTTCACAGAATCACACAATCACAGAATATGCTGAGTTTGAAGGGACCTACAAGAATCATTGGGTCCAACTGCTGGCCCTGCACAGGACCAACCCCAAGAGTCACCCCATGTGCCTGAGACCATTATCCAAAAGCTCCTTGAAATTTGTCAGGCTTGGTATTGTGATCACTTCCTGGGGAGCCTGTTCCAGTACCCAACCAAGGCCCTTCACCATCTATGTATATCTATTATATATATATATATATATATATGTATGCATGTACATATATCTATGTACCAATTTTACACACACATCAAACAAAAGTTTTTATAAGAGTTAAGGTTTGAAAAATTCATCTTTGTAGTTGTTTTAGCTATGTTGAAGACGACAAGCTGAAGTGTCCCAGTGGTGCTGGTAGCGGCCAGTACAAACAATACATAGTAGATCATGCAGCACTGGAGTTTGGCAACTGATTTGGCTCTCAGCAGTGCAAGACGCAGTGTTGGCTCAAATCTAGGATTGTAAGACCTGTCACAGGTCCTACTCAACCCTTGTTCTGGCTCCAGCAGCATCTCTGACCCAGTGCTTCTCCAGATGCTGATTTTTGTTTACATTCACTGTAGAAAGACAATGACTTTATTAGCCAAAGTTCTGTAATATTTAGACTGATGCAGACCTGGCAACAATTGAGGAAAATCTGGAAAAGCTATAACCAAAAATTCCATCAGTGCTCCATATACCAGCTTCTTGACATACTGGTATCAGGTGCCTTACAATTCAACAGCTGCTGCAAATAATCTGTCTGTGTTCATTCGCAGCGTTACAACATTTTAAGAGAATACATGCATAAATGCATTACATTATCTTCTTGCAAATGTTTTGGGTGTGGCTTTTTTTGCCTAATAATATGATTTTAATACTATTCATTACATGGGGGACCCATACATGTTAAGTTTACTGTGTCCTGCTGCGAATATACAGCTGAGCCCTGGTAACTAACCATCTGCGAGAACTTTGAAGTGTGAAGTAATGTGTAGTATTGTCTATTATTTTCCAGATAGCTTCCCAAAAAGGGACCATACTGCAGACCAACATGTTTTACCTTGTAGGTCTTAGGAGAACACACATAGCTCCTGCTGCTTAGCTGGCACAAAGCTTTTTGTGAAGATGAGGTATCTTGGGATTATTGACACACTATAACTTTTCTCTGTAAGTGCACTTGTTTGCTAGATGTTATCAGAGGTCTGCTTTGATAAATTTTACTGCTTTTTTTAATGTGAAAGAAATAGCTCTTTGTGCACAATTAATCACTTTACAAGTGCAAGTTCCAGAGGCTGTTCAGCTTTAAAGAAATGCTCCCCTCTCAAATCCCAAAAGTATGCAGTGGAGAACCAAATACACAACTAATGAAGGCTTTCCCTTAAGAGCAAAGCTGAAATAACAGACCTTTCTATCCACAGAAATACAAGTATCAGGATCAAGCTCTCTAAGCAGACACATCGCTTGGTAATGAGTTCACAAGTTGGCCTTTAACGTCTGCATTTATTTTCAGTACCTTAAGTGACTCCTTTCCTAGAGATTGACAGACTGCAGACTCACAAGGCAAAAATTGGCAGTGAAAACTTCTGTAACTTTTGCCAAACCAGTCTCTCATCTACTCTTGGCTTCCTCCTGCTAAACTGCTCTACAGAGTCTTCCAGCCAACAGACTCCTTCCCATTGCTTCATTGAATCAATGCTGCCATAAGAAGTATATAGGTTACAACTACAATGACTGCAGTGATAAAAACATTCATTTCTTTACTCAACCTTGCTAATGAGTCTAAGTAGGGGTTTAGAGCAATAAAAGCCATTTTTAATGACCCCTATTGTTTTTACTCCCTGCAGTGTTTATTTCCATAAATGCCAAATAACCAGCACTTTACACAAGATCTCACATGTGCAAGAAAGCTAACATGAAAGGGCTGTAGCATCACTCTCTGCTAGTGACTCTACCTGATGCAGTGTACAGCCTAGTATCTTGGTCAAAGCCTGCCAAAATTCGATCGGTAAATAGTAATAGCACATATATGTGAATAAAATTGTAACATAAAATTGCAATCCTGTCAGTGTCTTTTTTAAGGCTAGGTGAAGGGGTTTTTTCCTATGGGCAGCTCTATAATTAACATCTAAGCATCTGATTTGTGTTCCTCCTGATTTATTAACCCATTGGCTTAGAAACAGGGGTGAATTTAATTTTTTAAACCACTTTAAAAAATCTTTACATTTTACAGTCAGTTTTGAGTGCAGTGTTGCTGCAAATCATTCAGGATTGCTGTATAGTTTCAGCTTTAATCCATAAAAAGCAAAGAAAAACAGGTAGAATAAGGTGTTTTTTCCCTTTATGGTTGGTACATTCTCAGTTATTTATGGAGAAATTTCAGATCCGCAGTATCAATAGTCTGACAGCGTTCTCACATATGATGCCCCTTTCCTTGACTATGACAACCATTGTGCAATAGAGTATAGGAGTAGAAAAAAGTTAAAAATAAAAATCAGAGACAGCATAATCCATTCATTTGGTTTACTATTTATATAAAAGTGGTTTTCCTATCTATATCCAAGAAGGAAAGCAACAACCCAAACAAATACATGTTAAGTTGTAGTTCTTTAGGAAATAATTCCTTTTACTCCTGCAGAAACATACCAAGTACATTACTTTTGACTTTTAAGTTTCCTATTTTTAAAATACTGACTTCTGAGGTGAGGGCTCATAACCTTGTTGACTGCATTTGGACTTGTGCTTACACTTTTCTGAATCCATCACCTTATTTACATCGGCTATTGGCTTTTCATCTGTCCCCACAATTTGCTTTCTCAGCTATGAGGGGCAGTTAACTCTACAAGAGTATCAAACGCTGAGTTATCACTATTTCACAAACCATTCAGAAAGAAAAAAGCAACATATATGTCTTGTAGTTAAGAAATCTGTGGCAGGGGTTAAGGACAAACTTTTCAGAGTGCTCTCCTAGTTCTGGGATGCCAAGAGAAAAGAGAAAGCAGGTCTGCCCATTCAAAAGAGTAACACCAGTAGTTGAAATTGTAGCTGAATTGTAGTTGAAGTTCTCTGTCACCTTGCATTGGTGCCAAAATGAGCTGCAAAATGAGAGGTTATAAACACTATTCACTTTACTTTTTCTCACAGACTTAACAAGGGTGCTCAGATGCAAGTCCAGAATGGAAACCAGAATCTCAGATATTCATTTCTGTGTCTTTTTTACATCAAACCATCAGGCCAACAAAGGGAAAAAGCATCCACAGAAATGTCCACAGCAGAATGTAAAACTTAAGTAAAGAATTTTTTTTGGTTCCTTTCCAAAGCTGCTGTATACAGGCAGTGGAGACACATGGCTATGCTGCTTCCTCCTGTGCTGGCTGGTGACACTGCCCAGCAGGAGAGATGGCAATACTGGGCAAAACCCCTGAGAGCTGCTCTAACTTGTGCTAAGATTGAATAAACCCTTCTGCCAGACTAAAGCTGTTCAGAGAATGTTCCTTCTGACTCCATTCCTTCTGACATTTAACCTCATAGGGACATATAACTCAAAACTACAATTCCGTCCTTTTGGGTTTTTTTTCATTTCAGGCAAAAATCATGTCACAATAAAAATGCAAACCTGATTCCCCCATCTATCTCTGCTCTACCTCAATAGGTAACTGAATGCGAAAGTCAAGCGACAGGTCTTATAAATGTTCTCCTTTGTTTTGCAAAGCTTAAAATCCTTCAGAAATTCCCTATTATCATTTTTCTCCCCTATTTTAGCCATACGTTTTTTGCATGCCAGATGGGTTTTCCCCAAGCTCTCACACCGCTAAGAAACTGCAGCATTTTTTGTTAATTTATCACTGTACTAAAATATAAGTGAACCATACATAGATAAAATGAATTATAGGTATGCTTCCCATACATTCTGTACATCATGCCAGGCAGAAGCTGTGTTGTGTTAACTGTCAAACTGAGAAATAGCTGACATTTATTATTTTAATTGTTTACTTTGCTGAAATAAGCTTCTATGAGAACCTATGACTTTTATGAAATCTTCACTACAGCATTATTTTCACAGATTGGGAGGCAAAAGCTAATTTTCAAAACTGCTTTGCCCTACAAGGTCACTGCCAACAGCTTGAATGCACATGTCAAGGAGACATCTGTTTCAGAGATACCACTCTATGTTAAATGTCCATTATTTAAAAAATTAAAGATACTTTTCATTTTAAAAATGCTTATTCAGTAATTATGTAGTTTTTAACTGATGTTTAGTAGTAAATATTTTTAACCCCTGTGGATTGTTTTAATATTTTATAACAGACACCCTGAATTAGACTTCAGAAATCACAGTAAAGCATATCCATGGATGAATTCAGACAGACAAGCTGTCACTGATCTAAATCATTATAGAACTACACAGTAAGTTTATATATTTTCTTTGCCCTAATATTTTGAGGTCATTAATAAGACCAGAAAATGTCTCATTTATCTCTTCTATAAAAATAACAATTTTTTTTCAGCTAATTTTTTTTTTCCATTTCAAATCAATGCAAAAATTCTTGAAAAAAAGAGAAAAATTCTAGGTAAAGTGACCCAGTGTTCCTCTGGTTGCAGTTCTTAAGTTAGCAGTTACCCAGGCTGTAGTGTCACTGATTTCAAAAGAACTTCATGTGTAAAGACACAATGTTCTAGAGAGACAAACCTTCTCCTCTAATTCTTTATCTACTTGAAGACTGTAAAATAAGATACTGTTAAAACCAGTTTGGTTATTTTTTTCATCAGAGTTTGAAGATCAATACATAAATTGATTTCTGTGAATTGTATTTCACTTTATTTTGTTGAGGTCTAGCCTTACAATGAATAAAAGTTGTGCTTTCAGGATTGATCTGCTGTTTCATATTAGTAGAGAGATTCCCGTTGACTTCAAGCTGATTTTAATCAAGTGATTAAAACTCCATTGTCAAGATTAAAATAAGACTGAGAATATTAGAATATTTTCTTTGTTGTAATATACATATTATGATTTGAATTTTAGAAGGTGTAAAGCTCTGCTCATGTAGACAGGGTTTTTTTATTTTTTGAGGAAAGGAGGAGTTCTTTGGTTTTTTCTGCTCAGAAGTGTAGTAGTAAAAGTTGTTATATCCAACTTTGGTCTTAAGGATCAAAGTGCAAGTACAGGTTGTGAAGAGAAAGAAAATAATTATTAGACCGATACCGGAAAAACAAACAGGTTTAGAGCTAACTGGGGCAAATATACATTCCATAAAAACCACTTTCAAAATCCTCTATGTAACAAAGTGCCTGGTTTCATAATGCATCTTTCACTACACAGGTTTTTTGCAGTAGGTATTAGCCAATTCCCATTTCTGGGGTAATTCTAGGTTTCAGGAGCAAACCAGATGCTGCAAATTGCCTGAGTGACCTGTAACTGCAAGGCTTCGCATAGTTCCTCCAGCAACCCCCTTGCACACACTCGTGGGATGAACTGCATTGGTGACAGATCTGAGTTTGTTTCTTCAGTTCTCAGCTCTACCGTCCCGCCTGAGGCCTGAACCTGCTGCAGGTGAAGTGAATATTTGATGAGCCTGAGGCCAGAACCTGCTGCTGCCTTAATCTTTTATTTGATAACTGCCTGATGCCACCTGTCTACCTTACATCATACAGCAAGTGGGACCAGATCTTCTCTACCACACAGAAAACTAGAAGTATATAGCTCTCCTGGTATGTTTGTATCTCCGCTGATATAGGAGGAAGAGACTTTCTTGTGGAACTGAAGGAGCACAAAAATAATCTTCTATCACCACTAAAATGGAACTACTTTCAATTCAATATCTCTGGAAAAGTAGAGAGATCAGGTTTGCAGCAAATTAGAAGTCAAACAGCTAAGTTACATACACTCCACAGACAATCGAGCCATAGGATTTCCTTCCTGACAAAACTGCGTGACAGTTTTTTAATCCCTCATTACAACCTTATTTATCAAATGTTGTGTGGCAACAATGCAAAGCAGGATCTTCAGAACAAGGCAGGATTTGCTGAACCCCAGAAAATCATCCATACTGACCGTAAAACCGTGATGCTCCAAAGGAAGCTTAAGGCAGCCCTGTTACAGTGTCCAGCTTAAAGCCTTCAAAGGAACAGTAGTGCAATTCACTTTTCCAACTAGTTACTGCAATCTGCATTCTACTATTTTCGTATATTAAAATTTAAGTTATTGCAAACCCATGATATTTTTACAAGAATGTCTGAATTTTTTATATTAACAATGTCAAATTTTTACTTATTTAAACTTCTATGTTACATTAAAATATTATGCCAACTTGCATAGAAACATTGTATTCCTGCCTATATTCATATAGAGTGTTAAAAATTTGGGAATTATAAAGATAAAATGAAAGTCTCAGTGACTTGTATCAATCATAGATATAAATTTGGAATCTAGGATGAGGTTTAAATAAATAAGAGGAATAAAGAAGAGTTTATAATGCAGGGAAACTATTACTTCAGTCTTTTCTCTTTGGACAGTGAACAACAATATATATATTTATTGCCTGTTAACTTTTTCCAAAAATAAAACGAGATTATATCAAGAATTTCTATATAATATATAGAGATATTTATTGAAGCTGTGTCATTTTGTGTCTTTGGGAAGTTCATTTTCTGTTCTGTTCGTTCATGAAAATTCAAATAATACATGATTGCTTAGCGATAATCCCAAATACCGGGAAAAATAGTAAAAACTAGTGCAAAAGAAAATATAAGTCTAATAGCAAATAATTTTGACATTTTATTTTCATATTTTTTTTTTTGTAAAATTACTATGTACTGTCCAATACGGTAAAAGGCAATATACAAGATATAACCTTTCTAGTAGAGAAAGACAGTCCTTTTAAGCTTTTCTAAGAGACAACAGAGTGGCAAAATAGCACATATATAGATACAAAATGAATGCTTATGAGATAGTATTCAAACTGAATTCAGGAAAACAAGCAGCACTAGAATAGTTAATCTCATGTAGTTTTAAAGAAAAAATATTTACTGGTTTTGTTTTCTCCAGTTCTATCATCAATAATGCAACTCTGTTTTGTTTACATATTCCTTACAAGTCACTTGGGCTTTATTCTCCTTCCTGTCTCCTCTCCACTCTACATTTCTAAGCTCAATTGTTTTAGAAAAAAAAAAAAACCAACATATAGTGTTAGGATCTTTTATGGATGAGAACTATTAGGATGAAATGTAACAGGTATTAAACATGGGATAGTTGTTAAAAATGTGCTAACACAAGTGAAATCCAAAAAAACCTACAGTGTGTGAGAAGCATATAAAATTTCTCTACGCATGTCCTTCAAAAAAGTTTAATACAGTCAGGTCACATTATTGCACATCAAATTCTCTAGGTCTCTAGCTGCCAGTAGCAATTATCTGTAAGAGAACATATTTTCCCTCGTGACTAGCTATCGGGAATTTTTGACTATACCTAAGCGTAGCCTTGAGCAAAATTCCTACAGGGCATATTTGGAATAAAGTATTTCATTTGGATGAAATATTAAGGTTTCCATGCAATATGTCTATCTATATATTCATACATCTGTTTCAACATATTGATCTGTTTATCTGTTTACTTTAATTACATGAAATAGTTGTATTAAAATGTAAATAGTTCTGAATCTATCTATATTTCTGTACAGAGCTTTAAGAAGCAGAGTCCTGTCTCCTGAGGTTGCTGTCTGCAACAACACCTCCCTGCCAATGCCTCCCACCAGCTGCCCCAGCCCTGCAGGGCTCGGCTGCAGCCTTCACCCATCCAGCTCCCTCCCCCTGCATCAGCCAGCGGGAATGGGGCATGCCAGTGTCTGATCGTCAGGGTGACTGAGGATCGCACAGGGAAGGGTGGGGTCTGTAATGAAAAGGAGCAAATTCCATCACTGCAGAGGGAATATAAAGTTGTAATTGATTATCTTTAAAAATGTATGAGGCAATCCAGCTTGCTAGAGGATTTTAAGCAGTGCCTGCTGTGATGGTGTACAAACCTCTTCATGTCAGAGCATCAAGTTTGCTACCACAGGTTTTCAAATAAGTTTCCAGTTTCAGCGTGCTATAGATGGACAGGAAAACTGTGTACTTGGATGATAATGGCCCATCCCACAGCACACAACAACCACTGAACTCTGCTAATAAGAAACACAATGTAAATGTATAGTAAAACTAATAATGCATGAGATTAATTTAATTTCTGTCCTGATAACACAGGTGCAACCACTTGCTTTCAAATGAAATTATGTTGGTGTCATTTTGTTATGGACTAGGTCTCAAAGTACATTAAATATAAGAACCATTACTTGGTCTCACACTACACACTCTTAAGTCTCCAATAATCTTTCCATTGATTTATAGGCATCAGATCAAATCCTTTACATTTAGGCATTATGCATGTGTATTTATTGCATATACATTTAAATGCATGGCAATATAGTGTTAAAAATTAAGAGATTATTATTCATACACACAGAGAGAGAAAACTCTATCAGGAGTTTAGGGATTTAAAAAAAAATTCCAGCAGCAGTAGACAATCACTAATTGCACCAAAACAGTAGCTTGAATAAATACAAGAGCAAGCATAGTAAAGACTCTAAAAGCTTTTGCATGTACTTCTACTACTGCAAAAGAAAACAACTTTACAGTTTTGAGAAATGGCAGAACATGAGTTGATACCTTCTAATTTTCAAATGACCACAAATATATGAAAAAGCAAAATGGCATAAATTCTCATCCCTTCTCTTAATAGTGCACTCACAGTCTGAAATGGTATTCTTCCTTCCTGGATTTTTCCAAATCCATTCTATTTATGTGATTGGATTTCCATCTTTCCACATATTAGAGCTAATTGGTACCCCTTGATGAGAAACAGCCCACCAATGGAAAAAGCAGTTGGGCAAGATCTATGTTAACAAATGTAGTTCATTTAATATCATTTGTACTGCTGCATTATTAATAATACATAATTACCCTATGCAGGCTGCAAAGGGGAAGAATAAAATAATTCATTAATTTCTTGGCCTTTGCATAAAAAAAAAAACAAAAAAAAAACAAAAGTAGTACTGGACTTACAGAATGTCATTCATGAGGTTTGCCTGTCACACTAGAATCTTAACTTCTTTTGTGCTGAAAGTACTGCTTTATTTAAACAAGATCCTTACACTAGCCTGAGATCTTGTGCGCCTTACCACCACTGGAAACCTGAGTTGTTATTCTGAAAGCAACTGAACAAAGCAGCAGGACAGCAGACTATCTGAAAGTTGAGATTTCCAGACAGCTATCAAAGGTTGTTTTCAATGCATACAAATTTCAGGCCAAAACCCATACAGAATTTCCCATTACCTGCACCTGGCTATATCTGTTGTACAATCTATTACTTGTCTGATAATCTATTTAACATTTTCTCATTTATATGTGTAGGTTACTCCAGAATTTGAACACTGCAACAAGCAAATATAAGCCTGCTTTAATTTTACCCACACTCTTCAGTCCAAGACAGCACAGTAACACTTTATACTAGTTACAGAACAATGTAAGAGCCTGCTAAATTGAAGGCTAAAAGTACCTTTCAGGATATAGGATAAATTCATCCAACCATGAGTCTAAATCTCTTATTCTCACTCCAGTAATAGTTTCAATGTATCTGTGCATGTTTTGCCAGAATAACCAGTATTTTGAGGGTTCTGGCCCCTGCAGTAATGCTATCAGACAAACCAAGCTATTCTACATAATGACTCTTTGTAAAATTGCCATGTTCTTTAAAAAGAGAGGAGGAATGCACGCTAAAACCCAGAACTATGTTTCTTTATTTTTCCTGGAAGCAGGAGTCTGATTGCTACCAGTGCCATGAGTAATGCACATGCTCACATTTATTAGAGCAGGAAGGGTCCCAAAAGCAGGTTCCTTGTGCAAGGAATGGAAGACATGCAGGGACACAAAACATATGACCCTGTTTCAAGAAGATTTTGGATGGCAATTGGACTTGCTTTCAGAAATGCTTAGCTCACCTATAACAATACCTCAGAAGTTTTGGGGAGTATTTCTCATACTTTCTACAATAGATTGTTATTTGAAGACAATTCAGCTGTGTCAAAGTACTCTTCTGTAGGACAGCAAGTTCATATTTAGAAAGGGATACAAGACTGGATCTACTGCTGGAGTTGGTAGATGAGAAGGGCAGTCTCCAGGCTTGGGCACAACAAGGATCAGCCAGCTCTTTTATGTCCATCTGAGGAACAAAAATGAAAATACACAAAATTACCAGTTAATCAAAACACATTTGTATGCTAGCACTGAAACAACTGATGTTTTCTCATGTAAATATAAGAGGTGAGAGGACCTTGAAATAAATATAGAGGTAAAAAATGTGAGAATAGGAATATGTACTAAAAAAAAAAAAAAAAATCAAATAAAAGTTGCATATGTGAATGGCAAGAATATTAGCTATAAAACAAAACCCCATTAAAAAAATAAAAAAATATAAAGTAAAATGAATACATGAGACCGAAATTCCAGGAATTTGAAGGTTACAAGAAAGACTGGGTAATAGGTTGAGGCCAGAAGGTAGAGCTGAGCTCATCTTGAAGACAGAGGAAAAAAGCTTGCTTTATAATGGATTGAATTTACATATCTGCATGACAGAGTATGTGGGAAAGGGCTGAGCTCAAAGATTATCAGCAGGTAAAAAACAGAGTGCAGTGAACAGCTGCTTGTCCCCCCTCAGCTAACCACAGAAAAGAACAGGCAGCACTGAGTCTGCACTCTTGTAATGGAGGGGATAATCTGCATTCAAGTTCTTAAATGTTACGGATTATGTGGTGGAATACTTAGAAACTCCCCGCCAAGCAAAACATTATACTGAAACTTCTTTTTAATGGAATGACCTTGAAGTGGACAAAAGGTGACCCAAAACAGTTTCTATCATTTGGCACAAGCCTGAGGAGAAAAAACTCACTAGTATTTATTATAGGAGAAGGGTTATAATATAATATGTGTTGGTGAAGGATGTCTTGCTTTACACTGTCCTCAGGTCCCCAATCAGAAATAAGACGTGCAAGAGCAAAGACCATTTTGGACAGCAAGGACTCAGATCCATCTGGACACTCAGCAGAAGTTGCACAACTGAAATTATTCTGCTTAGAGACAAACTTAGAATCAACAGCCTTCAATATGACAGTACTGAGGGAAAAATTAACCCACTTTCTGGAGGTAGTGCAGCCCCTTAAGCCACCTACATCTTTTTCAAGTCTCCTCCATCACCTCCCCTGAAAAACACAAAAACAAAAAGCTCACTTATGTAACAGTGATATCAGCAACACTACTGTGTAAGAAAATAGGAAATCCTTTTAAATGGCATAAAGATATACTTTCAAAAAACGAAATGCAGCAGAACAGAGTAATAGAGACTAACTCAAAGTCTGGAGTATAAAATTCTTTCCAGAAGATCTGAAGTGTCTGATCTCAAATTTTTTTGTTGACTTCTCAAGCTACTTGCTTCAGTTCTAAGAAGCGTGAGCAACCCTAAAGTTTTTGGTTGACTATTAAGTGTTTTAAAGAAAATAATCTCAAGATATGATTAAAAAGGACTTCTAGGATTGCAATGATTACTTTGCATTTTGCAATGGTCATTTTTTTTCTAAGAACTATAATATTAAGAATGTTCTTCTATTTTTTCACACAAAGCTACAGTGATATATGTGTGTCTGTAGCTCCACTTTAAATTAATGAAACAATAGGGTCTTAAATCTCTAAAATAAGAATACTCTATATGCAAAGCCTACAAATTCTGAATTATTTGAATGCAATTCTCTCACCAATATAACAGTTTTAAAAGTTATATTTTCTTAAATAATGTTGGAAAGAGTGACGTGTTTCAGCCTTAATTTTGAGAAGTCACAAAATGTCATTGAATCCCAAGTATTTTCTCAAAATTTATTAAATTGAATAAACTATATATGATTCATATAAATAATATATATTTAAATATAGAGAAACAATGTACTTTTATGTAAATACCGTAATTCTAGAGGACCAGAACAGACTCCTAATCCATTTTAAGTCATACAACACAGCTGAATTCAAGGTTAACAGCAAGCTTATCCTAAATAATGTTTGCTGTCAAGTCCTAGTTTCCCTGCGTTCACTATAGGATGTCACTCTGAAGATATATCACAATATAAAAGAGATGGCAACAAATAGAAAAAGCTGGAAAACAAGACAGCTACCATGAAATGAAGGAAAACCCACAAACAACAAATGACATTAACTTGACAATCAGTCCACATGCCCTCAGTGTAACTGTCCCATAACTAATCCATCTGGATTCACTGATTCAAGAAACAAGAAAAAGCTTTGAGAAGAGGAGCCAGACAGTACCATCACCAGTGTAAGTTGCTTGCTCACAGCAACCAGAGCTTCCAGGCAGCAGAGGTTCTTTTTTCTCACTGGAAAAACAAACAAACAACAAAAAAGCCCTAACATAGCTGGGTATTCCTCCCCACATTCTTCGAAGGGTTACAGACCTCTATGCAGCTTAAGCCACTTGGTGTGAAAGATGATCACAAATTCTTGGAAACTCTATTGGTCAGATCTTGGGGGATCTGCGCAGACCTCCCAGTCCTGTATGACAAGGAATGACACTCTCCACTAAGTGTAATTTGTTTCTTTCATTGCAACTATTGCTAGAAATGTAGACCAGCAGCAACACACTGCTGAAGACACTGCAGGGAATAATGTAGCAAAACATCTTAATGGATGTGGATAGTAGGGATTTGCAGAACCACAGAGCTGGTCTCTGAGCTACCATCTATAAGACCCTGTAACAAGTTTCTTCATTCTTCCTTCTCCGAGATACAACTAATTTCTGCATTTGTTGACTGAAAATGCTTTACGCCTGAGTTTTTATTTTTCTAAAACCAGAAGGAGGAAAAGCAATGCAAGACCTAAAGCTGCATTAATGAAATTAAGTCCCTTAACACACACAGCAAAGCATTCACACCGTGCACTCAAAGCTTTTGTACATTTGGTCATGTTTTTTAATTTGTGCATTAGCCAACTGGGATAACAGTATTATATGTCCTTTAAGTGAAAACATACTTTTTACTCAAGATTTTTAAAGCTCTCGTATATCTGATCAATTTTCCCTTCTTCCCCACCAAACTCATGGTGGCACTTGGTGCTCCCTCTACCTCCAGCAGAGCTCTACTCCTCCTCTTCTGGCTCATCAGCACCTGAGAGCAGCCAGCACCCACTGGCTACAGCTTCAGATCAGGGGCTTGTAATTCTACCCTATTAAATTACAATATCATTCCAACATGCAGACTATTACATGGAAATATTTTAAATGCGGAAATTTTTTTATAAAGAAAGATAGCAAAAAATTCACTAAAGCATGCACATAATGAAAATATTTCAACAGGTGAAGCATAACAATGCAATATTAAGTCTAATAATGGTGACATTTCAGATATCTTGTTAAAAACTTGGGAGCAGGCTTTATTTGAACTTTGATGCCCTTATATTAGATTTCTTTTTTAGAATTCATTTATTTCCTTGTAGTTCTCATTATGTTTTTATTGCATTCATGGAATAGCAGAGCATTTCTCTAACTAATTTAACACCTGTAAATTCCCATAGCTGCTAATGAAAGACTATGTAGACTACCAGATAAATTTCTACTTCATATTTCAAAGGTTGTGAGTTCAAATACTATTGAGGTTGTACTTATTAATGTTTCTATTAACTCTTTTCCATCTCTGAAGTTACCGTTTGAATTAATACTCTAATTTTGTATAAAGAAGGAAAACACGTCTGCTCAAAAATAACACACAAAGAGGGGACTAGAAAGGAGAAGAAAATGAACTTTGTAAAAGGACAGTTCAGATATAATGCCTGTACTTTTCAAAGTGATGCCATTCTTGCAATTAAAGGCAAAAAAAAAATAAAATACAGATCTTGAATCCTTCCAGAAACTGCAAAAATCCATAGCACTTTTCTATATAGTGCAACTGCATTAACTGAAGGCTGGACTTCCATTCCTTGCTTTCTAACTTTTATTTACATTTATCATTTAATCTCCTACCATCTCAGTTTATTCATCTGTTAAATGGATGCAATACTTACTGACCTCCTAGTTAAGTAATTCTTAATCCTTTGGACATCCATAACTATTTCCATTAGAATTTTAAAGCTAATAAATTAAATGCATGTTCAATGGGATTTTGTCAGATTTAATTCATTAGTTATGAAAGTCTTAATGGAACAGCTATAGATGTTCAAAGGATTCATTATAGCTAAAAAACAAGCACTTAGAAAATTATTTAGTTATATCAAAAAAGAATATATCACTGGAAATAACTCTACCCAAGAGACCAGGAGCTAAGCACCCTCTAATATCACCCTTGAGTGACATAACTTTAAATTCAGCAGCATTCTGGAACAATGCACTAATTTATGCTGCTACAGATCTACATTTTCTATCAGAAATAATTATGCAAAAGGTTTGAGGATTTTTTTTAAATATATAATTTTTGCATATCAGATAATATCTGAGAAACTGCATTTCATGCAGCCATTAAAGAAAATAATTTGAGTGGTGTGTACAAATACATTATATTTGATTGGCAACAAGATTCTCTTCTGATTTCTTGAGTGGTAATTGCTTTTTTTGAAAAACACATCATTTTCTCAGAATAACATTCCCTTCTCCCCCTGTATTTTCAGTTTACAATTATTCACTGTACTCTTACATTGACATCCAAGTCATAAAGCTAAAAAAGTTTAGTTTAGTTTTCTTCTCAAACTCTTATTACTGAATCTATAGTATATATTTCGAATTAATGCACAACATTATGTTAAAATTCAAAAGGATTCATTTGTAGTCACAGATTTATACCTATAATTTAACTAGGTTCAAAAATCCTGCCAAAAAAATCCACAAGCAACACAAAGGAATATTTCAGCCAATCTGAACCATCACTTTAATTTGTTTGAGAAAAAGTGAATATATATGCATTAGAAACACCTTTATGTTAATTTAAATTGAAGCATGTTCTCTCTGTTGGCTTTTTCCAAATCAGTGTAAAACTGCTCAGACACATTAGGCTCCAGTTCTGAGACAAAAATATCTATTTTTCCCACACATACTATGATAACATAAGTCACCAAAATCCCAAGGTGTGTAGTCTCTCGTGGAAAGGCTTGAGAGCAGTACACCATAACTGACAGTGCGTTCACATACTGATTCACAGGAGTCACCATACAAGGTCAGAAACTTTTTGACCAACTTACTGCATTAATTTGAGCCCTGCTTTACTCTGGCAATCACGTTTGGACCACATTTATACCCTTAGCCCAGTGACAGATGCAGACTCTAACTTGCTTTCAAAAAGACTGACTGACAAAGTTTCTCTTTATTCTTTTCTTTCTGGGGGGGGGGGGGAGGNTACATCTGAGGGTCATGCCCTTGGTATTTTCAGAGTTGTAAAAACTCTAGAGACATAAGGGAGACAGAGCTGACTTCTTACCATTGATCATAAACTTCATCACAAGGAGAAAGAAGACTGAGACCTTGATGTAGACTGTCAAGTTTTATACCAAGGCGGGATGTCTTCAAAAGAAGGCTGTGGATAAATAAAAATCCAGACAACAGGCTCTTCAGACAGGGCTTTAGACTCAGGGTGGATGGGCTGAGGAACCCTATCGATAGTATTTCTGCAACAACAGCCTGCCAAGAAAACTAGGGAGGCTCTGAGAAATGGGTTAACAGGGAATGGGAGACAGTGTTTATTTATCCATATGGTAACAACACTCAGACGGCTCCTAGTAACATGCAAGATGTAGCAATGTATTTGAGAGGAAATAATTTTAAAATATATTGTCTCCAACTTCTTATGATTCATACTAGCTTATACAATCCTTTGGGCCAAATACCACCGTCCCTCCTCAGCTCTCATTCAAGGAAAACCTGCTCAAAATCAATATGAGTTTGCTTACATAAGAAAAAATTGAAAACTAAGGACAAAATAGGGCTATGATTCATGGTACACATGAAAATTATTTCGGTTGTTCACCCTTGCAGACTATACATCATAAGAAAAAGATGCTGTACCACTGACGACCCAGTTTTCAAAATGTGTACACATTTATTAATGGAACTGAACACAAACTCCACCACACAAGTAAAGACAAAGTTTATCACCTGGCTGACAGTTTTCACTTCTCGATGTGCTGGTCTGTTCAGAAACTGTCAGCCCTCTATACTGTGCAAGCTTTCTTGTTCACACAATTATGTATCAGTATTTGGAGAAAAGACTATATATGATTAGGATGGGAAACATTCCAGTTTTCTTATGGTGTTTCTGCATAAAAATAAGTCCTATCAATTTTTCTTATTTTACCTTCTAATAACACAATCTGAGATTTATTTTGGAAGATTTGAGTATCTCAGAATAATTCATCTCTCACAAAAAACATTGCCATGATGAATATTTAGCTATTTTGCAGGTCATGTTTAATTCATTTTACTAAGTAAGAATGTTATTATTACAGATGCTTACAAAAATAAGTAGGATTGTTCTATTATTTGTAAATAATTTGTAGTAAAATTTTCCAAACAAACATGAAATTGAGAGAGACATCTCACAAAATATGTAAATCAAACAACAAACTATTATTCTTTTCTTACTTTTTCTTTTTTAAAAAAAAAAAAGAAGGCAGAAAATTATTAGTATCAAAGACAATGCAACTTGTAGGATTTCCTATATTTAAACATCTTTGTTGAGAAGAGTGAGCCAATGATCCCACAGTTTTCAGACAGTTCTACAGCATTTCCGTCAGCAAATTTTCCACTTCTTTAATTCACCTTAACTTATTATTCTCACAGTTACTAGGTTCTTATTTTATACTATGAAACTCATCTGCTATAATACAGTAAACCAAAACTGCACAAGTTATAGTAATATGTGTGCTACTTGTTTTCCTCTTCAGTTATACCCTTTTATTTTGTATTCATGCTCTTCATCATCATCATTATCTGTTCAGTCACACCACTGCAAATCCTTCCTTACCTAGCCTCCTTCACACTTTTAATTCACTTATGCTCTCAGATTCCCCTACCAACAGATCTTTTTCCCTAACTGTTTCATGAAACTTAAGACTGTCCTTCCCCTTCTCTTCTACCATCATGTCTCTTCTCCACTTTTTATTCCTAATAGTTTTACCTCTTCATTACTCCCATCCAACATGACACCTTTAGGAATTTACCTCTTTTCCTCTCCTTATCTTTCATTCATAACACTTGTTCTCTCCCCTGCTGCAAAATTCCTCCAAGACATTTTGTGAAGACAAAGCAAGACTTCTCATCAGCTTTTTTACTGACACATTAGTGCACCTCTCCCTCTTACTCTGCAGCAGAACAGCCTGTGGGTGTCCATTTTAGCAGATTGCAAGGACGGCAAGTGTTGAAATGCATAAATGTGTGTGTATGTGCATGCTGGTCTATGTGGGTTCCCACATATATATGGCAATTGCTCTTAGGCTCTATGAATGACTGCATCCAGATCTTTACCATTATTAAATTCTACTTCCAAGACATAGCATAAAAACATTTTACCTTAAGCAAATTAAAGCAGATAAAAAAGCTTATTATGAAATAGGAAATATCTCCACCTGATTATCTTTGAATCTATTAGAGAGTCTGAACCAAACTAGAATATGGGGACAGTACAAGTGACAGGATGATATTTTTAAATGTAAAAACTCAGAACTGCTGAATGCTACAGTATGATATCCAAAGGAACGACGGAGCCTGTTACTGGACTGCAGGGAACAGAGGAATAGCTGTCTGCTGACATGGGACAGCCAAGAGCAGAGGGGACAGGGATCCACGGTAATGATGCAGAGTCTGGATAGTAACAGAGAAAGGAAAAAGAATATTGAGGTAAGAGCAAGCATGCAAACATTGAAATCTCCCAAACATGAGTGAACCTCTAAAGAGCTACATGGGTCTGATAATAGCACATGTTCTCTTTAGATAAACAAAATGTGTTTTAAATATTTAACTCTTTCTTGGAAACAGAAACTGAGATATGGGTACACATGTAGAAATCAATTTGACAATTCCTGATTCATACTTATGAAAAGTAGTTTGTTCCATTAAGTAAACTGCAACAAGACAGCAATCTCACATCATTCTCTTGATTTCTGAAGCTCATATAGAAATTTCAAACAACTCTGAGATATATTTTATTCTACAAATGAAATATCAACTATTTATATATCTGTTTTTTCAGAAAGCTACCTTTTCATGTAATTTCTTCAATGTGAAGTACCATGACTGAAGACACTGTGCCTGCTGCTGACCTCTGTCCTCCAAATTTTGCTGTTGCCTCTTTGTTTTTCTTGTACACCTGCTGTTTTCAGCACAGACTGATAACTCAAAGGTCATGCTAATCTCCATGTATCAAGCCAACTGCATTTCATCTGACTTACCAGGTGAGAGAGGCACCTGAATGCTGCTGTACCTCTCAAAGTAATGATTTCTCTCTGCACATGTGAGAGACAGCGCTTCCCATTCATTAAAAACCAAAAGCACACAGAAAAATCCTTAAAAGAAAAAAAATCATACCTAAACTCTGTAATATGTTGTTGACCACTAGCCATGTCTAGCGATGAACAGCCATTCCCTGGTTCCCCAAGAACTTAACAAGTTTTCCTTCTCATGTATCTTGATTTGAAAAATGGTATAACATTCACCTTTTGAGCACACCAAGATTTAGAGGTCAAAGGTGTACATTAGGCAAACAAATTAAAAGAACAAGACTAGTTCTACAGTTAAGATACACTCCAAGTATGCTGGTTTTCATCTAGTGCCCCAAATACAGAAAAACTTTCATCTCTCACCCAACTTACTTAGAAACACACTTCTCTCTTTTCTCTTTCTCTGTCTTCCCTCTTTCATAGAACAAAAGAAGTAGTGATGCTCACTGCTGACACTCTTCAAGAAGAGTGCGATCACCAGAATTAAATGTAAATACAGGACATAATACAGAATAATACCAGGGATAGGAATAATTTCATTAATTATCTCACATTCAACTACTCATCAGTTCTATAAACTGGAAATTCAAGTTAAGCTTTCTATATTGAAACAACGGATCTTCATGTCAAAAAGAAAAAATATCTACATATAAAAGTACATGCAAACCTCTCTTTCACAAGATAGATAGATATATATGAGTGTTAATGTTTGGTGACACTTTTTTTCATTACTGCAGCTATGCGGTGACTATATTCACTTTAGTCCTGTCACCCTACTTCAGTTCCACAGATATATAATTGTTATTACAATATCATCAATACCTCATTTACTTTAAAAATATAACAGCTTTTGTCCACCTCTAGGTAGGAAACTATTTTTTGTTTCTCATCTACCATTGGTGCAACAATGAAATATCTTCAGAATTATTGTCAGATGTGCTTCTTTTTTGAAATACCATCTTTACACAGTGCCTCATGATAACACAATATGAAGAAAGAATAACTTTTCAGAAGTCATATTCCTCAATCAACATGAGCTTACAATTTTAATAGTGCTATCAGTCAGATGAACATAGAAGTTATTCTGTATTTCATAACGTTCCAGAATTACTGTCAGCCAGGAGTTACGTGTCATATCCATACAAGAAAAACACTGGGAATATAAATTTTCCTTCTGTCTCTTGAAACATATTCATACACTGACTCTACTGAGCATATATAATGAAGAGTCTTGTGACTAACACTGGCATGCTCAGTATGCAGAAAATTGGGAAAAAAATGGTATTTTTGTCATGTCCAGAAGTAAGGACACACCTAACTTCGCCTGACAGTTTTGCCAATTTTGACAGAACAGTTCAAGCCACTCAGTTGTGCTTCCTTGTTTCTTCAAGTTATCAGCTGTGTGTCACAGTTCAAGCAAATTCAAAGGACACAGTGCAATGAGTGCACACACAGCAGGAACTGCAATGTCTTGGTAATCTCCATGCCATGACCACTGAAAGTTCAGGTGGCTCAAGGCCAAACAGCTGGCACACATAAAAGATGGAAACATCACATCCACTACTTCCACACACCAGGTGAAAAGAATCTTGTCATCTTGATGTATTTATTCACTGTGTGCATTTTGTAAGTTACTGTTACCTAGAGGTGAGTGGTTATGAACACTCCACAAAATGCAAGATTTAATATGCATGGTGGTTAATAACTAGCTTTAAATAAGAGATGTTATTATTTTGATGGAAGTCTTGCCCTTTCCTGAACCTTCTTTGTATACTTACTCTGCCTCTGCAAGGGATTGCTAACCTATGCACTGTAAACAGTTGACAGAAAGTGTCAAGATTTCTGGAGACATCATTTCAAACTCTGCATTACATGATCAAATTTCTAAACAATTCATACCTGTCCAGGGCTTTCACCATAGTGCATTACCCCATGACTGGTCTCTAAGATGACCCGTGTCTCTCCTCATTGCACACATTTCTTAATTAAACTGGGCAGAGTACATCGACAGGGTTATAATGTAACATACAATCACTTCAAAATTAACATTAAAAAACTCTTTTTCTACAAATTATTAAGGGAACTAAAATAGCATAAGAACTTTGCCTATAAAATGCTACAAGTGGTGAAGATCACTTGTAAATTCTATGCTTTTCTCATCATAGATGTGATAACTAAATGGTGGATATTCTTTCATTCTGTACTTAGAAAGTACTGGAAAAAAAATTATTTTCCCCTGAAATCTATGATTGGATTATTTGCAGGAAAAAGATACAGTGTGTGTCCAATGCATTTCTTTGCAGTTGCCTGGAAAAAACTTAATGTTAACCTTTTTTTATTCTTAATGGAATTGAAAGATGTCTTATTTCCTTTATCCTGTGCTTACCTAACTTACTGCCATTAACCCTGCAGATAATAAGTCTTCCATCTTCTTCTCTAATGACATAAATGAAATAAACTCATCCTACTTCAGCACTGCTTTGAAACTCTCCTTTCTGATGTGTCATCAAAGCAGTCCTGAACAGGCTTTAAAATGAGAGTTAAATGAACTGCAATTCTGTCATGCTACCTCCTCCCACCTGTTGAACCTCATGACCTAGAAGTTTAAAAGCCACCTGCATCCCTACCTGCCAGCTCCAACTACATCAAATGATTATTGCAGCTGTACTCAGGGTGCTATAGAGGGATGCAGAATCACAGAAAATAATACTAAGACAATATCAGCACTAAGTGAAATTCAAAAAAGAGAAAACTGAAACTGGGGAGAAGCCAAGTGCTATCTCGACTGCCAGAACTACCTTCCTTAATACACTTCACTGTAGCTGAGATGCAACAGTTACAGTCCTGACCTGGTAGCGTTTCATTTTTTTGAAATATCACTGTTCCTAACAGTGACAGCAGACTGCCAGAAGGATCCCAGACCTATAAATTTTCTTCCACTCAAAAGCATACTGCTGTTTTGGAAAACATCCCAATCTCCAAGGAAGATTATGAGAAATATCAGTCCATTAATACTGTTCCTTAGGAGTTAATTTCATCTCTATGTAAGTCTATAAAAGGGTTCTTACATGGAGGGCAATAGAGTTGAACTAAAGCTGTGCAAAATGTACAAAGAGCCACATGAAACTATATAAAACTCACCAGGTCTAAGGAGTGCACTAATAATTTGAACCAGCAGGGTTTTGCTCTAAATTTTATTGAGGCAGAGACCTTTCATTAAATCAGAAATGTAATTTTTGGCACTATCTGGAATTGTATACATTTCTAGATGCTAATATTTTCACTTTTTCCTCACCTTCTCCCCCTTCCAGGCTGAATGCTGTGGCTGTTGCTCAAAGCCAGCAGTCTAAGTGCCATAGTTAGACTTCTGGAAGGCTAACTGGCTCTGTGCGATCCACATGAAGCCTTCTTCAGCTAAGCAGAGAGCCCCTCTGTACCTGACTTGCATAATTCCTATTTACAAAAAGTAAAAATTCTGAAAGAACCTCTTTTAAACACAACCACAATGTGATCCTGCCTCCTGCTGCGACTGACCCAAGGAGAACAGCTGCCCATCACTGCTCAGGGTGAGCAGATCAGTCTTTGGGCTCAGCAGTGCAGGTCTCTGCTTCAGGGGAGAGGTCTCCGGTTCAGTCCCTCAGGTAAAGCAATTACGCCGTTACAAATCTCTGCTAGTTTCCACACGAAGTTTCACCACATATTTGTGTAACCAAGGAGAAGGAAGTGAATCAATGTTAACTCTTTATCTGGCTTTCCTAAAAAAATTATTAGAACAGGGATATAAACTTGAAACATAAAGTATTCTATAGATGACTATGGCACTGCCACACTCAGTTTCCAAGTCTACAATAAATCCAACAGCAGAGAGCTAAGAAATGCTTCTTTCCAGCTAAAAGTGCTTAAGTATAACATATACTCTCTGTTGTCCTAATTACACATGCAGTAGGAGCAATTTAACAGCCAGAAACTGTTTACAGGTATGCAAATTCCAGATTCACACATACTGATGGAAAAAATTTGGATACACTATTGGGGGAAGTAGAGCTTCATCAATCTTCAATTTATGTAAGTCTAGTTTTCATAGCACTTACAGAAATAGATGTATAAAATAACAGCAGTAGCAAAAGCAACTGCTTATATATTAAAAATAAATAAATAAATAAATAAAAGTGGAAATTTCTGCTTAGGAAGGAAAGAACTTTCACAGAAACAGTAACCAGTCCAGACAAAGTGTGAAAGTGAGGGGGTGAGCTTGGCATATTCTCAACACTATAATTTTTATTTAAGTTTTTATAGCTGAAGTTGCAATACTAATTCTATTTAAACGTAAGTTGAACTAAAAATTGAACCTTTTAGACAAAACAGGATCAAGGATCTGAAAATGCTGGTATTGATTTTAGCAATTACAAAATAAAATAGCATTGAATTTGATGAGGGCAATCAGCAAAAATATGCAAAACCTGAAAGAAAAGAGGCATTAAAATTTACTAAGAACTGGATGATCTTAAAACCTCAAATAGCAAGAGAGAGGTGAAATTGGATAATTAGATGTTATTAAACCAAAAGCTTGAAAAATAATAATTAAAAATTACCATAACCACCAGATGATCCATGGTATAGTTAAGCAAACATGCTGTGTTGCAAAGCTGTGGTGTGATATACATCCAATATTCATGTATGAGAATAAGGTTTGATTTTAAAAAAAAAAAAAAGGGAATTTGTTGGCAAATACAAATAATGACCTTTATTGATCACAGCATAGCATTACTAGGATAAGATATATAGCATTCTGTCTTGCCTACTGAATGTTAGGAAGCAGCTGACGTCAGAATTTACTTTGCTTATTTTCAGGGTAGAGCATTCAGCATCTGTTTAAAAGAACAAAACACTACTAGTAGTGAACAGTTTGTGACCAAGAAATTCCAACCACTTTGTACTATGAAAATGACCCTGAGATCCACCAATGAGGAATACATAATTCTAGACAGTATTTATATTCTCATCTTTGTTAGCATTTGGAGACCTTTCCCTACAGAAATCCAAAACACTTAACTAACAATTTTTGGTCATTGGCAGTGCCCTTTTTATTCTTTTTGTTCGTTTGTTGTTTTTTTTTAATAAAGTATTCTTTTAACCTGAGCAACTGCTCATGGTCATCTGCTGAAAGTGGATTTTATTCCTCTGTATAGCCAAAATTCCCTTGAAACATCAATATAGCAATGGTGAGAACTGGGCACAAGAATAATATGTGTTAATCATTATTATTTCTTTCACTTCACCATCTAGAAGCAGATTTTTACTGTAAATCACTGAAAACCAGATTCCATGATGTCTTCTTCCCTTCTGCCCACATTTTCATTTCAAGTGTCAGCTCATAGAAACTTTTTGGGGTGGTGGCGGAGGGGTGTGTGGAAATCAACTTTTCACAGTGCTTTTTTTTCCAGTTGATTGCTTCTCCTTTGCACCAATAATAAGTGACTGCTTTACAGCTGAACCAAAGCAGCACAGTCAGCAAAATCATAGCCTCTTCATTCACAAGCAATCAGAGAGACTCGATGCAAAGGATCAAAGGTGAGACAGACACCAGCCTGATAGGCCAAGGAGGAATATGCCCCTATTTCTCCCTCAGTCCAGACAGCCTGGTTGGTCAGAGTGTAAATTTCTAGTAAACAGTTTCATTGCCTGCCTGATAAAGAACTGCAAAGTCAGTAGACAGTACAAAACTATCGTGACAAATGGGACTGCAGATCCTGCCACACTGAAGCCAGTGTTAAAAATAAAAGCATATAATGAACTCACTGCCCAGCTGGAGTGAGGCATCTCTGGCCATTGGTCAGCAGTGACAGCGGTAACAGAAAACAAAGACCATGTTCAATGTCTCTTCTTAATGACAGGAGACATCAAAAAGCTGTCAGCACAAGCAGCCTTCTGGGAATTATACAGTCTGCCTCACTATCATTCTTCACACCTTGATTTCTAGCTCTGGTTCTTGATCCTTCTTCCTACCTGCTGAGCCCTGATTCCTCTTACATTTTCTTAATTCTGTCCTCATTGTGCTACAGCTTGTCCCTGACTGGTCTACTTAACCAAACCCAGCAATGCCCGCTGGCTGCTGCCTTACTGCATGGAGTCCTTGGCAGTCTGTCTCAGACCTAAACAATTCCCTCAGTCCTGAACTGATACGTTACTTAGTTACTGTCAGCCCTCAATCATGACCACAGAGCTGATTTGCTATTCTGTCATTAGTCTGGTCTACCTCAGAAGCAGAATCATCCTATACAGGTGATGCAGGACTTTGTTCTTCAGGTCAGAATTTCTTTGAACTCCGCTCGAAGTCAGCACCACAGTGCACGAGTCTCTTCACATCTCTACTGTTTACAAGCTTTAGCAGAGAAGACAGCTTTATTAGGTTTAACTCAGTCTTCTGCATAGTACTCAGTCCCCCATGGTCAGGTGTAACTAATAAGTCCCACAGAAGGTGAACAAAGCAACATCATAAAAACAGATACGTATATCACGGAAAACAGCTCAGCTCACTTTGATACCACATAACACTAAAAGCTATAGCTTTAGCAGTAATTTGGGATACAGTTAAGAGACTTTTGCGAGGATCACTACAGAAGTGCATGTTCCTATCATTAAGTACTTTCCCTGGCTGATCCAGCAATAATATTAGTGGATGCTGGTGTGGATTATTGACCTAGCTCTCTGTACTCATAATGAAGTTCTATACAGTGTCTCTTAGTGGAGAGCAAAAAACTTTAACCAGCACACTAAGACAGTGTATTGGTTTTCCTGTGGCCAGGTTTTGGCAGCAGCGGGGGGGCTGAGGGTGTGGCTACTTTGAGAAGCTGCTGGAAGTTTCCCCCATGTCCAGCAGAGCCAATGCCAGCCAGCTCCAGGCTGGGCCCGCTGCTGACCAAGGCCAGGCCAATCAGGAGTTAAAGGAACGCCTCTGTGATAACATATTTAAGAAGGAAGGGGGAAAAAAAAGGTTAGTTTTTTAATGAAGATGGCTGTTGGAGAGGAGCAAAGTGAGAGCTTGTGAACAACAACGCAGACACCAAGGTCAGTGGAGAAGGAGGGGGAGGAGATGCTCCTGGTGCCAGAGCTGAGATCCAGCTGCAGCCCATGGTGAGGACCATGGTGAAGCAGCTGTGCCCCTGCAGCCCATGGAGGAGCACAGGAGTGCAGAGATCCACCTGGAGCCCGTGGAGGAGCCANTGGGCCCTCACCAGAGCAGCCCATGAAAGACTGTCTCCTGTGGGAGAGATTCACACTGGAGCAGTTTGTGAAGAGCTGCCTACCATGGGAGGGACCCCATGGGATGCAGCAGAAGGACTCCTTTTCCTAAGCAGCGGCAGAAAAGAACAGCAGACCATAACCCCCACCCCCTGTCTCCCTGGACTGCTGCGGGAGAGGAGGTTCAACGTGAGGAAGGAGGGGGTGGGGGAAAGGTGTCTCATGTTTCTCTCTCTTAAGCTCTGATATTGTTAGTAATAAATTTAACTAATATCCCTTTATGAAGTCTGTTTTGCCTGTATCAGTGATTAGCAAGGAAACTTTTACAGTCGTTATCTCAACTCGCGAAGCCCTTTGTTATATTTTCTCTCCTCTGCTGTTTGCAGGGGGGAGTAAGAGAGTGGCTGTAGTGGGCCCTTGGCATCCAGCCTGGGTCAAACCACTACAGACAGTTTAGCACAAGCATGAAAGCCGCCTAGGGCAGCAGGCTACCATGGGCAGCTAAGTCAGAAGCTCAAGTGAAAAAAACCCTCCTGCTCTCACAGGAGTACAAGTCTCTTCAAAGCTGCCCCTGTGACATCAGTAGGTCACAGGTTTGTTGGAAACATTTCACCTCTCAGAGGAAGGGACAGATACCAGATAGTACCACTCACCCATCAGTCCTACCACTGCCCCACAAAGCTACTGGGCTAAATGGAAGAAGGATCTGACAGAGCAGAATAAAAAGTTCATGCCCAGATGTGGTCTGAATAGCCACTATTAGGGAAGGATCAGCACACCAGACAATCAAGAAATTTCAAAACCATTTGTGCAAAAAATGTTAGGGTATGGAATGTATTTTATGAACAAGAAATCAATTCACTGTCGGCCAACTCAAACTACAGCACCATTAGCTAGATGAGTCTCCTGTCCTTGAGTGACCAAGGATTGCAAGATACTTTCTGGCATTAGGGCCAGACTGGTCTGCAATCCTTCACTTAGTTATTAATAACTGTTACTTTGTGGGTGCATGCCAGAAATCCAATAGCTAGTATAAGCCTTTGTCTTACTTTCTACTTGTACATTGACCTTGTTTACTCTGCTACACACAGTACTAGCTATGAACTGCTACAAACTCTTGAACTCCCCCCTTCCATTCAAAGAAGAAACCTCTTTCTCATTTCCCTGCATCACACTCCAGCAGACATAAAAATCACCTGCACTACTCCCCCAGTTTACATGTACATAATTTTTTTACACTCCTGCCCCAAAGTTAAGTGGGAAACTTACAGCCTATCAAAGACTTATGCCCACTGACCAGATCCATAAACAGAAGTTCAGGAATGATGAGACAGAAAGCCTGTTGCAACCATGTCATTATTCACCTTGGAACAGTGGGGAAAAGCAGGATTGAGGCACTTGTTGTGTCATGGTAAAGACTCAAGGGTACTCTGAGAATCACACTGCCTTGAGAGGATAGTATTTTGTAGAGGACACTCTTGTACCCTCTCTAAAGCAGCTGTATTAAATTATTGTCATGTTTTCTTGTTCTACAATTCATCATAAGAATTGCATTTAGAATTCTTTTTAAACATTCATACTGTCTGACAATGAAAATTTCCATTAATGAAGAAATCATAAGCACTACTGAAAGTGATGCTCTCTTCCACAGGTCCTCATTTCTCAAAAACAAGTAAAACTACATAACAACCAAACGAACAAATAGTATTTCATCACTTTTCTTTCACTTTCAATAATTCATAGCCCTAATATTTACTCTATTACCTGTGCAGCGTAAATATTAATGATGTGCCACTACAAACTTTGAGTACTTTCTGACTAGATTAACAACAAAGAACTCTTGCCCTTGGCCTAAAGACAAAAGATTGTGACTGTGATTAATAACAAAAGTAACAAAACCTTGTAACAGCAATCAAGAAACATATTCTAGAGAAATATTTCACTAGTTTCTAAATGCATTTCACAATGAGATGCATTTTAAAAAATATCAGAAAACCCATTCTGAAATCACTGTATTGCATGGAAGCTTTTACAATCTTCTTATTGTATTGCAACATTCCAAAAGATCCATATCTCACATTTAATAGGTTTTCTATTTCACATGTTTAATGTTACAATCCACTAGTAAAAATGAAGGTCACTTCCCAGTTGAATTTCATCATACTTTTAGAGGAAAGAAAATACAAATTTTATTTAAGGGGAGAGAATGGAAGGCATTGGTCCACCAAACTACTCACCTATACATACATAAATTAAATACAGCTCTTTCATCCAATTTTCCCTGAAGGAAAAACAACACCAATCTATGATTTCATTGAGTTAATCTAATCAAAACTTAGAAACTTCTGATGACACAAATCTGTTAACACATTCAAAAGGTTCTTGCATTTTCCTGATGCTACTACTTTATCCAAACCTACTTTCATGCACAAAACTCCATTCGGTGCAGCCCAGCCACTTGAAGAGCCAAGGTTAACTTTTCCAAAGTGCTGAAACAAAATTAGTTACTGAAAGTAGGAATCTGCAACTCAGTATTCTTTAAAGAGTCGAAAGTATGCGGCAAGAGGTTGTCACCATGCACAGGCAAGGACAGTCTGGAGACCTGGATTCTGAACTAATGGTTATTCTAGTTAATACAGACATCTTTCCCACACCTAATTTTCTCAATTTACTTAAGGAACAAAATGGGCACTTATCTTTTTTTTTTTTTTTCCCCTTATCCCTCATGAAGCTATACATCTTTGAATGTATTTCTGACATTTTGACAATTATTGACAATATTAACTGGAGCCTGTCTGAGTCGGGCAGAACCCTACCATCTCTCTCATCCACAGCCATCAGGAAGAATTAGAAAACCAAATCGGATATTTAGTAGCAGATGAGTGTAGTGTTTTGGCAACCTTCAGCAGTCTTCTTTTTTTCAATTCTGTTCAGCCCTTCTCTCCTATGTTTGGCTTGCCAATCATAATCCAAATTATGAGCACTACAATACGTCTAGTTTAGCATGTAAATGCAAAGATTGAAAGCAGCCCTCTCTTCTATGAGCACACACAGACCGTCTTAGTCAACAATCATATACATCCCACTTCTGGTTTTGCCACTGGGAATGTGAGCTCTAAATTAGATTTGGAGGATAGGAGAGAGAAAATAAGTGGCGTATCATTTCTACCCTTTCCAGCACAGTTATCCACAAGCTGCGGCATTAGCAATAAATATATACTATAAAATTTTAAGGAACCACAGTCAATCAACGTGAGATCCCAGTGTTTGTTTGTTTCCTCACTTTGTCCTTTCTTTAATTACTATTCTGGGTATAAAAAAATTTTCATGGATTGCTCAAGCATGTGCAAGCAAGCATGTCTGGACCCACCAGTCAGGCGGAGAAAGACTTGTACTCTGGTTTGTACAGGGGACCTCACTGAGCAGAGGCAAAGAGATAACCAGCATTATCCTCTGATGTCATTTGGCATACAGATTTAAACCCAGAAAATCAGACGTGACCGTGAGGAACTACTTTACTACAAGGACAAGACTTCTCTCTTTACTTCTTCTTTACTTAATTTATAAACCTTCCATAAAAATGCTTCCTTCTGGTTCAGGGAAGATATCTATCAAAGTCTATACTGAGTTATCTTCAAGATCAATGTTCGATAGCTTTTCTAATAATGTCAGTTCAACTCTGATCCTTTTTTTTTTCACAAGGACTTCCTTTTTTTGCTTTATGTAAACACTGTCTTTCTATTGTCAGAGTGACTGCTTGTCCTCTCTTTAAAAAGATGTTAGGAGAGAATATTTCAGTTGGAGAGACCTACAGCGATGATCTGCCTGATCAATTCAAGGCTGATAAGTTAAAGTATGGTAGTAGGTACAGACATTGTGATAGGCCTCTTAAACACTAGTTGGGCCATCAATCACCTCTCTGGAGAGCTCATTCCACAGCTTGTCCACTCTTTCACTAAAGAAATGCTTCCTAATATTAAGTCAAACCTTTCCTTGTGCAACTCCTATCACTGGATACCAGGGAGAAGAGATCCACTACCAGGGAGAAGATATCAGCTTGAAACAAATGAAGAAAAGCATTACAAAATGCAGGATGTACAGTAATCAACCATGGAGGAATTACATATGTTTACATGTTTGGATCTCACTCCTGCCCTCCTTCCCTGCCAAATGAAATTGAGAGAATAGAGATGAGCTCCCCCAGCTCAACATTTTCACAGGTCCTGCCTGAGTCACAGTCTACACTCACAGAGATGATGCACAAGATAATTTCTATAGGAAAGCTGGAGACTTTGTATTACCTTCATCTTGTCATAAAGCAGGACGGATTGTTCAATATTTCCTATGAAAGAACACAAGAAAAAGAGGCCTTAACCTAGTCTATGATCTAGTGAATTCACGAATGAGTAAATAAAAGTATCAGAACATTAGGGTAAGAATGTGGACAGTTTCTATTGAATCTCGCAAGGCCATTTAATTATTTATGATCTCCTTGATTACATGGGAGAGGGGTCAAATCACTTTTGTAACACATGATTTTTTATGTCATTTTTCAGCTGGCAAGGTAAATGATTATGGCTTTTTCCCTCTAGCTCCAGATGGGCTACAACTGTTAATGTCTGTTATGCTAATAGAATATGCAATATTAAGGAATATAATATATTTATAACAAGTTATAACAGAGCTATGACCCAAACAAATCAGATATAAAATTTTAATGAATTGGTCCCTGAGTCTATTAATTTAGTTATAAGGTAGAAAGCCAGCAAATATTTTTTCTCTCTCTCTGGCACTACAACTGGAAAAAAACATTAGCCAGGGTCAAACGCTGTTGTACACTACTAAAAGAGTATGTTTGAAGGTGACACACAGTTTAATTTCTGGAAGATTTCCTAGTAACTTTTTCCACAAGATGTTTCTCTATATCATACAATGTTGAAAATACACATATATAAAAACCAAGATACTAAAAACCTGGCAAAGTTCCTTGTCAGATTTACCATTATTTGTAGTGGACTTATGTACACACAACCACAATGTTTCCAGTTCCTTCTGGAAACCAAAGAATATCTTTCTGCATATGTGTATACATTCCCAAATAAACACTTACTGGATTACTGATCCCAAGGAATAGTCCCTTGCAATACATTCTTAAAGCTACAGATTAGCTTTAAAAACTGCTTGGAAAGTACACCATGTTTTTTCTAGAAAAGTGCATTCAACTTCTACAGAATTCTTCTACTTCGTTTTAATAAAGGTGCTCTGTAAAACACCTAAGAAAATAATATAGCTTAAAAATACATTATACAGATCATATTGTAAATCCTAACCAACTTTTGGAATCATTCAATTCAGGGGAGTTTTGAGTTTTCTTAAGAGTTCACTTGTTAACTTAATCCAGGTACATGTAATAGTTGCACACAAATTCAGTTACCTAACAAATATCAGTCCAGTATGTGACTTACGGTTATAAAAGTCTCCAATCCAGATGTTTAATTTTGCTCTTTTCTCCCCATCTCCTTCATTCTCATATTCTAATTTCTCATTTCATCTTCATCTGACTCAAATACCCTTCAGAATAATCTATCCATACTTAACTATACGCCCACTTAATTAATAGCACTGCATTGCATTATGACTGTCAGAGATGTTACACTGGTAAGTGTTGGAGGTCATTCAATTACACTGCAATAACCATTCATTCCCATGAAGATTATAGCCCGTTCATCCCCATGCCTATACAAATAAACACAGGAGATTTAGTTCTCTCTTTTCCCTGGCTCTCAATCACAAACATCAATGCTGCATAACTGAAAGTATGGCTTCTTGAATCAAACTGACCTTGATCTCCCCCAGAAGTACCAGTCCAGCTACTGCAAGTGGTGTCACAACCACATCACATTCAGGTCTGACTCATCTGCAACAAACTAATGCTCCTGACATGGCAATGCCTTCATGAACAGCTCTCCATGGCCATCACAAGACAAGAAGTCTGGTGCTCTCCACTCAGGCCTCATGCCAAATCTACACCAGTAAAAATGTGTGTAAGGGAAAGCTTACACAGAGAGTTGTGTCTCAGTTTGCTTTGTTGTTTTGAGTATTTTTTCACAGAAATTATATGCATCACACAGGCAACACTGGCAGAATATCACATCCAGACCAATATGGCTTTTACATTTTCTTTGGGTATACTAGAAACACAGTACATTATACTATATAGCCTAACATATTTGTTATCCTTTGTGATTCTTGGCAGTCTCCAGGATTTTTTTATTTTTATGTTTCAGCTGCCATATAAACCATTAAAATCTCCAGTAAAAACAAATATTAATGTACTAATAATGAATACTCCCCTATGCTACAGAATAACTCATTTTTACTACAGTTCTGCTTTGTATAAGGTGCAATAAAAACAAGATCTTAGCATTTTATACTCACATTCTTTCAATTATTTTAATACCATTAATTAAGTTCTAAGTTCACAAGTTAAATGTTGTTTACTTTTCTGATTGCCAACACACAAATACAATATTAAAGCTGAGAGTCAAGCTAGGTCATCTTCTACTTAGTGACAACAGTCAGCAGAAGTTGAATCTCTCAACTTTTCACTTTTGCAGCATTTCCCAGTTGGGACACACTATGCTAGAGATTTTCCCATTTGGAGAAAACTAAAAAGGCAGGAGAAAATTCCTAACATCTACTATTTTACTTGGTCAGAAAGGTATTAAATAGATACTATCCTTCACAAGATTTGGAACCCTTGTGACTTCTTTCTGGGAAATAATTGCTTATTGATACCTCTGTTTCCAATTTCTTCAAGTACCTCTCCAAACATACAAAGGATCGATCCCCAGTAGAATCAAGTTAAAATCTTCTGAGAAATGCTTAGAAACAATCTGTCAGTCACACACCATGGAGAATGTTATTCGCGGGAGATGTGGAGGGGGTAAATATATTCTTATTTGTACATTACAATGATAATTTATTAATTTGTTTTCCACACTAATATTTGGAAAAAAATAGGAGAACAAGGTGGATTTCCAGCAGAGCTGTGAGTCAGACTTTTTGTCTGGATGTACTGCCTTCAGCCAATACCTTAGTGAAAGTTTAATTCAGGATGCCAGAGACAGCTATGAAGAGATGAAAATGGAAGGGAGAACCAGAAGCTAAGGAGCATGAGAGAGCTCTGGCTCATATTTCAGAAACTGCCACATAACAAAGAAGAATTCTCTGCAGAAGCTTATGGCAAAAGCCACAACATGGAAGCATAATATGGTCTAGAAAGGAGACTGTTACCTTCTCCTTAGCCCACTCCCTGACTCTGTGGATTAGGGTTAGACCATCACAATTGCCATAGCTGGTTCTACTCTGAGCAGGAGTGGGAAGTCAAAAGTCACCCCTAAAATACTCATGAGAAATTATAAACACACATTTCTCATGACAAAGTCAGGGCATTTTGTCTCATATTTTGCTAGATTGATAACATTCTCCATCCTATGCTATCCAGAGGAAATTTTAAAGTATCTTCTAAAATTTATTTCTCTGCAATACCTTGGAATTCAAAACACTGCCTATATTTCACAAACAGTTTACTGAAAATGCAAATATCTGTTATCAGATTACACATTTTACATTCTTGTGAGGCAAGACATTTGGCAAGGAAAAAAATTAATTTTGTGAATGGTGAAAAAACAAAAACAACAACAAGTTACATTAAAATCTCATTAAAAATCTTTTAGTGTAACAAAGTAGCAGAAAGGGAAAACATCTGGATCATAATTTAATTTATCAATTGCCTTCTATCCATTAATCTCAGGGCCATTGAAACTTACTATAAAGTTCATTCCTGGACAGTATTATAATGGTCATCAAGTCACTATAAGTATTTTAACTGCGAGTTAAACTGGGATACAGAGATCTTTCTTACACCTCAAGTCTCTAAAAAGAAGGAAAAAAAATGTCACAAAGAAAAAGTAGAATTAAATTAGCAGTTTCTCTTCTCTTAGCTATCCCACAACACTCCCCCTCAGACAAGTACTGGACTGCCACCAGTAAGTGTATAAAGGCTGCATGATCTGTACTGGCTTTAACAGCCAGAAAATCTTCTCACTGAGAAAGTCCTTCCAAACTACAAGAATCTTTGTGTGTGTATATATATATACACAAGTGCTAGCAAACAAAGCCAGTGTACCTTCAGATATGCAACCACCTGTGCATAATGGCACACACTAATATTTGTCTTCTGTAAAAGAAACTACCCATATGCACAAAGCTAAGTAATACTACAGGCTCTACACAAAGAAATACATTTTCTTATGATGGTAAACCACTGAAGAAATTTGAGACTGTTCCTGATGTCTGAAGATTTAGTTCTCAGGGAACACAAACAACCATAGGCAAGGAATTCTGTTTATACAAAATTTTCACACAAATATTTCAAACCTCTTTTTGAGAAAATGTGTCACATAGCTAAAAATTAAATGAAAACCATCTAATAAAATGTTTTCACATTAGGCACCAAAACCTAGGAAAGCACATATGTATTCTTACACCCATTTTATAAATCAAATACTAGTCACAAGTGGGAAAAAGAAAATCAATGCCCACATACTAATCAGAAGCTGGAAGCCATAGTGGCTGCCCAAGAATGTCAAATCTTACAGCTGATACTGCCTTTCCTTCTATCCCTGCCACTTTGGAGAACTGGTTCCTCCAGCTTGGAATGAGGAGGACAAGGCAAGAGTTCAATAGCAGCCACTGTGACTCTAATTTCAGTGTAACATACTCATTACTAAAGTTAAGCACTTCCCCCACTTCCCTCCAGTGGAGCCCAGATACACAAGTCAGGAACACTGTAGGGCTTTGAGGTGGCACAGAAGTGCAACATAGATTTTAGATTTAAGATTTAAAAAAATAACTTCCCTTATTGCTTCCAGGCCTCAGATAATGGGAGGATCAAGAGAACTCTGCAGCCACAGTCTGACAATATCCCACGCACCATCCCAACTCAGGGATGACCATGAGTACATGATCTGTAAAATTTCATTCTCTGTGACTGCTGAGGTATGGAATACAGAGACAAAAAAAATACCCTCTTTTTCTCCACTCAGCACTGCCATTCACATAATCACTGTCTGCTATACTTAGGTTTAATCATAATTATGAGCAAACAAGCAGTCATCATCTCGAAAAGCAACTTTAACATATTGCTACCTATTAGCTCAACAGAGTCCATTCTGTTTTCTCAAAAAAGAAAATCAATTAGGAATAAGCAAGCTCACAAATTATGAGTTTTATTAGCAACTTTTTTTTTTTCAGACTTACAAGACAAGACTACAATGCTACAGAATATTTAGTTTAAAAAAGTTACTTTGTGGAAAAATGGTAAAGAAATTCTATCTTAAAACAGCAGGGGAAAGGATTTGAAAGCTGTATGGCACCTGTTTCAAGCAGTCATTTGCAATTATACAACAGATTTTTGACTTTACCATAATAAAGTAATACAAATCTTTATGAACTGGAATAAAGCATTACAGCTAGAACTTTTTGTTCAGATATGCAGAAGACAGCAAGGCTTATTTTCAAATAAAATTTTCCATGTATCATAAAGCTATGTAGAAATAAAATAATGCTGGGTAGAAATTCAAGCTGGAAGCAAGACAGGGAAACATGGCCTTGCTTTTGTACAGTCTAGTACAGTGCATGTATATAGTGTGGTTTTTTGCATTTAGAGATGATCATTAAGGGTTTTATGAGCATCACAGCTCTGTTAAAAAGCTGATTTTTTTCTTGAGGCAGACATACATTTTCTTTCTGAGCCCATTGTTTTGTTCATTTTTCATTCAGCCTTGCAGCCCATCATGAGGGTACTGTATAACTAAACACAAAGTGATAGTTCTCATTTATCTTCTTTACAGTGATGATGCCACTTTTTAAAAAACAATTGACTAGTGCTTTACATCACCCTTTCATTAGCTCATCTGGCTCCTCTAGGTTACCCTAGCCATTCATCACACTGAATTACATGCAAAAATAATCTTGAAGTCATTTGATTTTCTATCTTCTCGTACTTGCACAGCTTCCACCACAAAACATAGGAGCGTATTCTCTTATAATATTAAGGGAGCAGAAGAGGAGGAAAGACATAAGCTCTATTTCAGTTCTATTTAAATCTTTCACTCTCCTTAGCCTGTAAGAAAAACATCAAATATTTTAAGATATTTGCTGGTTTGCAAATGGCTTGTGTACGTGTGCTAGAAAATTAATGAGAACAAGTTGATCTAAAGTGATGTACTTCCATCTGAAACTCATCTCTGTGGCCTATCTTATCTATGGAAAAGGTGAGCTCCATGATGGTCTGACCTTCGCTAGTCAGTGGAGTCCTCCAAACCCTTCAGGGGGCAGCTACCAGCAGCGTCAGGCTGGAGAGCCCAGCCTCACTCCTCAGGCAGTCACAGCCACAGCTATGCCATCATCTTCCCCTCAGAATCTCCTATATCAAGCAAAACAAAGCCTTTTGAAGACCTATCTCTCTTAATAAACATTACTGAATGAAAAACTGCTTCCAACCATAAAGCTCAAACCTTGTTCAATCTCAGCTCTCTGAAAGTAGGTCATAAAACAACTCAACTGACAATAGATGTCTCACTCCTCCCTTTCAGATGAGCTATTTGACACCTGCCCTTCTAACCAACATGACTTCACATTTCTCCAAAGCGGGTTTTAGTTGTGAAATGCCCAGCCTTTTCTTCCTAAGGCCTACCTTTACTAAAGATGGCTTTTTCATATCCTTTGTGCCAGAATTTATCTGTCGTAAAGGCAAAATATTTCAAGCAGCACCATGAAAACATTTAGCATACTACACCATGGAGCCCAGTCAGGCCAGCTTGCAAGAGACAGAAGTACATGTTTGCAAAAATCAGCTATGTCTAACAGAAATAAAAATATTTTTTCCACCAGACTTAATAAATGATGCTTATTTCTTCTGCCAGCAAGCTGTATTTTTTCCTTTAAAACTTTTATAACATTCAAAGATATATCTAAAACATAAGTCAGAATAAATGATGGGCCAAGGAAACAGTGACTATAGGCAATGTGGTGGCTTGAAGCTCATCACGGACGATGACTGCCTGAATGCAATATTTTACAATTTAAGTGTTCTGTAATTGTTGCAGATTTTTCACACTTCCAACATCAGACATTTTTATGTGTTTAGCAGTTCTGTAGAGATCAGAAAAATGTAATTGAAGGTTTTGGGATAAGTTGATTTGCATCAAAGTAACTACAGATTTCCATAGATTTTGCATTGTCATTTTTTTTTCCTCCAACAAGGCTATTCCAACTTTGTGATAACATTAGTGAAAACAAAACTCACAAGTAGGAGGGAATAAAGGGCAGACCAGGGTATCTCTTGCTGTGTTCAAACAGCCTCTACAGATGCACTTACCAGCCATACAGAGTGAACTTAATGGTGCCTGCATTTGCTGAATTATATTTCTCTTCCCAGATAAACACTTTGAAACAAAAATGTATTAAGTGTGTTGCCTGAGTTTTCAGATAGACGTAACAGTTACATTAATGTTGACCATATTTAGGGAGGGGAAAAAAAAACACCAAAAAGTTATTTTTATTTGTTGCTCTTGAGGAAACTTGGAGTCAAGATCAAAGGATACTTTGATTTGTTTGAAAGTTGTAAATGATCCATTTCCAGATTTTATAAGTTAGTGCGCAATCTGTGAGTACTTGTGCCATAATGGAGAAGGAAGGCTCTTCAGCTTCACATGTCAATGCTGTAAACAAGTAAATCTGGAAAATATTTTCCAAGCAGGCAGCCATGTGTAAAATTTACAGAACCTGTCATGAAAGAACTGCAGCTGCAGAAGTGCAAACTTCTCGCTGCATCTTGAAGAATCCAGATGGGGACATGTGAGAGATATTTTTTTTTTACGTCGTGGGTTCCAGCTGGATCAAGTTGTTGGTGCCATCAACTTTTAAAGCAACACTTCACCAAATAATGAAACACTGATTATCCAATCACAAACAACAGAACAGAGGAATCTCTTTAAAAATAAAATAGAAAAAAAATCTGAAGTTAATCACACCAGTATGTGAAAGACTCTAGGCTAATTTATGATCATTTTGCAACATGTCCAGATGTCACTGTGCTGAGACCACCAAAGTTACATTACATGAAACCAAAATAAAGAAGGAAAAAAAAAAAAGTAAAGAAAAATACCAGTTCAGAATTAAACAGCAACCCAGACATGCTTTTGAAAAGCAAAGGTACAACTATATGTATTTCTGTTTTGTATATAAGAATATATGTACACACAAAACCACTCAGTCTCAAAATCACATTCATCTTACAGTCCTTCTATGGGATTAAAACTTTGAGCGCCTCTTCACCCAAGTCATTTCATCACTGAAGTGGGAGAATCAAGCCATGTTCTTCCCATAGTAACCCTGTGATCTCAGCCACTTGACACCAAATCTCTATTCACCCGCTGTGGCTCCCAGCACGTTTGAAAGGACCAACACAATCAGTTGCTGTAAGGATTCACAAAGGAGAGTAATTCTGGGAAGTGCAGAGAGCAGTGATGAGCATATCCTACCCATTTTACTGCATAGTACCTGATCATCCTTTCCAGATCATTTTCAATGAAGATACCAGGAAACAGAGATTGATTTGCAGCAAAAACCTTTACTAATGCTTATAGCATCATTTACAACACTACCCACCAAAGCTCAAGAGTTACAAATTGAAAGTTAATTTACAGTTATCACAGCCACACAGCTGTTTTATATCAGTGAGAATGTAGTTAAAAAAACCCCAAGCAGTCTTAAATAAAAATCACTATTAAACCACATACCTAAAAAGACACAATTGTCAAATTTAAATCCATGACCTCCCTATAATGATCTAGAAAAGGTTTGGTCTGTTGGCTTAAGTTCATCCCTTCACATTGAAGACAATTCTGGGAGATCATCTATACCAAGCATCTTTTAAAATCTCCACACAACTATGGAGTATTTGCTTCCTACTTATATTAAAACCTTCTTATGATATATTTAAAAATTACATGTATAAACTACCAGATGGCACAGAAAGCAATGACAATTTGATGAATATAGAAATCAGTGGAACTATTTCTAACACCACTAATACATAATATTTGTGATATGTAATATGCTGGTATTATAGTATCCACTATTTCAAAATGAAATTTGCACTTAAATGCCAATATCCTCTCCTTCTGGCTCCTCACTTTATGACACTAACATAGGATCTCATTCACCAAGCCAATTGAAATTTTAATAAAAGAAAGCTGGAGTTTCTAATAAACTCCTGCAGCGAGCGGATAATACTAAACATCTTTAGCAGCATGGTGTTTTTTATTATTATTTTAGCTGTATATTAATATGCTAGTATTTGTAAACTCTCTAGTGTCACCAGATTTATTTCAAAAGGGTTATCTGCATTCCTCTTTTTTGAAGTTTATGTGACAATGAAATAATAATTTTAGCAGGTCTTTACTATATAGATGTCTAAACTGAAAAAGAAGATACATCCTAACTTAAAAAGGACACTTTCAGAATTACTTATTTGCCATTTGGGAAGACAGTATATTGAATTTTCTCCTTGAGGGTAAAACTCTAACAGCAAGACTGGCAGCATTCACTGCGTGAAGATTTATTACCGATTTCGATACAGATAAACACATGCTTTTTACTGCCTCAGTGCTGCAGGCACAGCCAGGAGAAATGTGCATAGAATGCGGCGTCCAAACACAGTCCAGAACTCACAAGTGCTCACAGGCATCAGTGTGCCAGGTAGTTAGAGAATGATTACTTTAAATATTTTCATCAGACCTCATCAGCATCACTCACAGCCCTACAAAGCACTTCCACCCACAGAGAGCACTGGAAGGCATCAGAGCCCAGGTCTGAGCTTTCGCTTTCCACCCTGGCAACAAAGAGCTTTTTCCTATGGGACCCCAGGCTACCGTCTGCTCAGTCTCCTTTCCTGTCCCTTGGGCTTCTAAAATTTTAATGCCACTGGCATTAGTGGCTGCAAGAGACCAAATAAAGCCTTTGAAATTGATACCAAAAGGGCTCCTTGTCCTCACCAAACATAGGGCAAGACATCTAAGAATCGAGTTCTCTCCTCTTTTGAGCACAAAAATCTGTCTATAGAGTTTAATTCCAGCAGGTTGCCTCCAGTATTTGTGTGGTAAATCAATTAGCAGCGTGTTTAACAATGTATACATAAAACCTTGTACTAATTTTCCCAGATATTAAATTTAGCTTTCAGATGCTAAAAACATGCATGTGCAACTTTCTTATTTCAGGATAATAGCTGTGATTGCCAATGACAAAAAAAATTAGCTATTTGATTTCTAAACTGCCTGTACATTACCATTAATTCATTATCTCTTTCATCTTATTAGTTATGTTCTCAAACTCTACAGTGCACAAACATTAATTTGAACAGTCACCTGCCCTTTAAGTGCCAAAGTTTGTATTAGCTTTGGCAACTTTAAAAAAACTGCATTCATTGGCTTGCAAATTAAATGTATTCACAAGGAAAAAAAATCCTCCCATACGCTGAAGCAGCTCATCATTAACATTCAAGGAATGTGAACACAGTCTTCATAGAAAACCATTAAAATATAAGGCAGCTTTCAGCCTATTTTAAGAATTTCAGAGAAATTTTGCATTCTCTTTCCCATCATGCCATGGTAATGTCAGGCTGCATTTCAAATAAAATGACAATGGAATCATTTCAATTCCATGCAATGTGCAAAAAAAAAGTCAATTTTTCTCTTGGCAAACTGAAGTCTGAAGTAATTAAGCACTGCTGTGTGGGTGGCAGCTTCTTCCTCTGAAGTCAGCCTGAGATAATTACCATGTTAAAGTCAAAACATCATGTGCTGTGCTGATAGATAGATGGATGGAGAGATTGGGCATCTATTAAATGATCCATTTTGTTATGCTCCCCGGGAAATGTGCCATTGATGCCAATTAAAAATATATATTCCAAGTGAGTATTTCTAAGTGACAAAACTTCTATTCATTAAATTGAATTTATTATTTACTCTTCATGAAGTACTTAAAGACATAAAAAATTTGGACAAAGAAAATCTAGGAGAGTTATATACTTTATGAAGTTTACAAAAGCCTCATTACCAAATTGCCACATTCACATAATGTGGTCTACAACACTCTTTTTAACTAAAATAGCAAGCTATTTCCTTTTCATCATAAAATCCCTAACTAAGTTGGAAATACAACAGATAAAACAAACATCATCTAAGATTTCTAAATTTACAGATGTTCTATTGTATAAGAAAAAAAGGCCTCTTTCGATGTTAACAATAAAATATCTCTCAGCATATATTCATAATTAAATGTCTTCAAGTCCGTACTTTTGGTGTCAGAAAAGTAAATGGACCAAAACTAAGGCATACCAGCAATGATTAATCGGTGCTATTTGTTGAGGTGCCTCACAGCGAAGCTTAGCATGATAAAAACACCAAAAGAATTCCATATGTAACTAATATTACACACGTATTACCAACACTGCCTTTAGTGCTTACTCCTGTCACTCCAACAGTGAAATGTTCCCACTATTAGGATGTGAAGGAAATGCCTCCACTAACATTTAAAGGGAGCACTCGTTTTTATGCATCGGATTTGGATTTCATTTGCAGTGACTTCAGAGCACGTCCATCTGCATTAGCACTGATTCAGCCTGGTATCGGAACACATTTATGTCGGGCTTTAACAACAAAGGGCTAAAGGCAAGTTTTTGCCATCAGAAGCATTATAAAAACAGATGAATTTCCATTCTACCTACACTGCAGGTTATGTTTGACCTCATTTAGATGTTTTGAATAAGATTTACTCTTCATTGTTGCTATGATAAGGGTGACAGAACTAAAATGATGTCTCTTTAACACTAAAGATGGGAAATTCTGAGGCTCAGAAGGTTTTTTCATATTGACCAAACATAAATGAATGTCATATGAAAGTATACATGCACTGATAGTAAAACCCTAATGAGTTTTCTCACCAAAAAAATCAAAACAATCTGTATTTTATCATTAATATTAGATTTAGACACCTTGCTCTGAAGCACCTCACTCAAGATTCCAGAGAGGACAGCACTTGAGTAAGCCCAGTATTTGTGTTACTGTCTGCAGAAAAATCTGACAGACAATCTTAAGACCTTTCTGTTTAACAGATTTAAGCTTAAATCCTAGGCTGAGTAAAGCTTTAAAATTATCCTGAGAAAAGTTTAAGAATCTGTAAGGACTCAGTCTCACAGCAACTGAAATCCAAATATATGATTTGCAACAGCAGAATTTATTCAGAGTTTGTATTGTATTTTCAATACCAGCATAATTCAGTTTTTAAGGTGGGCATAAAACAGGTAAGTTTCAGGATACTGACATACACATACTTTTACCAGCTCTTACAAGATATTAAGCACAATGGCACAGAGAAATGACAATTTAAAAATCTACGTTAAAAAAAAAAAAAAAAAACAAAAAAAAAAAACTGTTCTGTAAAATATTGTAAGGGAGGGAACATGACACCCAGCTCAGACTCACCAAAATTTCTCTTTTATTCCACATAAACACAACCATGATCTTGAATTATGACCTCCGGAAAACAATCCTGCAATGTACTATAAATGCAAGATTGGACATTTTTCAGTTCTTTTCAAAGGAATATGGCCTCATCTCCAAGAAACCCACTCCCTCTACCTGTCTCTGAAATAATCATGAAACAACTGGAGCTAGGGCAGGGATTGAGATGGTAGGAGACCTGTAAGTGCACAGACCACTCTGCACCTCAGGAGCAAAACTTTCCTGGAGCAGTGTGTTCAGTGAAGACAGAGAAGTGAATAGTTCTAAATCAGAGAACTGCTCACTGCATAAGTAGGCTCATTTTCTTTTTCTTTATTTCTCCAATAAGCACAGCTATTCATCAATTACGTCATGTGCTTCTTATGCGGTTTCAGAACAAATGTAATATGTATTTGATAAGTCGTCATCACAACTGATATGAGGAACTTTACAGTGCCTACAAAACATTTTTTTCCTACAGCATTCTACCAGTGAAATTTCTTTTTTAAATGCAGAGACATTTTCAATTTCTAGAGAAGGACACCAAGGCTCAAAGAAATAGGATAATTTGTCAACTGTCACAAAAGTCAGTACGTGAAGTAGGCAGACAGCAGAGGTGTCCTAAATACCAACCTCCGTGACCTCTTCCAACCTTAGGTCATGGTTCCTTCCCTCATTTATCCACTTGATGTCCCTCAACAGTCACACCAGCTAAGTGATCGCAGAGATCCAAAGATTTCTTTGTGAGTGTTGCAGAGCATATAGACATATAACATCCTCAGCTGCCACAGGCACAATTCTACTTTATTCTTACAGTGCAACACCTTTTTGCAGAGGACAACTTCACAAAGCAGAGTATTCTCCAAGAACCCAGGGGTTAATTTCAATCATGAGAGCGGAAATTCAGGATGAGTAACAGGTTACCAGGTACTGTCTTGCCTGTAGCACATTATTAACCATTTCAGCGTTGAACAATTGTTAAGAAAAGTGAGGCAGCAGATGTCGCCTGTTGGGGCTGAAGACTGAAGGAATTCTCCTGCAAACTGAAGCAGAAGACCAAGAGCGTAATATACACAGCAATAAAAATTGAGAACTTCAGCTGAATGTACTTCTATAATAACACTCTACATTAGTTCTATTTATGATAGCAACACTACAGGTGCTCATGAGAGTGTTACTTTGTTGTGTTACTTGCAATTATGTTTTGTTGTAACCCATAAATCTGTCAAAACTAAGAAAGCAATTAGGAATTTCCACGTGAACAGGCAAGGTTTCTCCTTCCCACACAAATGGCACAAGTAAACACCTTAACCCCTGTGCCTGGTGGGGATTAGGCACTGAAACCTCCTCCTGCCTAGTGCTGCCAAGTTTTGTGCTGCTCCGTGTGTAACACTTTTATGCCAGTTATCAAATGATTTTCAGTTGTAAATAATCTGCATACTAACTAGGAACTTCAACTGGCAGATTAAATAAAAAGAGATGTTAAAAAAAAAAAAAAAAAAGGAAGAAAAGGGAGGAACGTATGCATGTTACAGAAAACCTAAGGACAACAGGTAGCTGGAAGGAAAATATCTTGGCAGGAAACAGAGGTACAGCCAAGGGTCTCTCGCCATCATTGTTCCTCTCGTGAACGAAGTCCCTTTTTGTCCGTGGTGTCAGCAGCTGGTCCTTCTCCACTTGCAGCTTTCAGGGGAGCAGCCAGAGAAAGAGCAGTGAGAGGGGCCATATGGCTTCCAGCACATCAAGCACCAGTGAGCTCCCGATGGCAAACTGCAGGCGTAGCAAAGTGGCCAGCACGTTGTTTCTCTGCTACAGAGACAAAATTTTCTGGCAGACCAGTTGCAGAAAACAGAAAAGAGATTATTTTGCTATTGAACAAAAAAAATAAAATTAAAAAAATAAGAAAGTATGCAAATTCTTGAAACCTAGAAGCCTGGAAGGGGGAAAGGTAGTGTGCCTCACTGCTGTAAGAGGCCAGGTACAGAGAAATAAACACCAAAACATTGTTCTGCATCAATTTTCCATACATTTTTGAAAATTGCAGTTATCAAATAGAAATACACAGCCAGGTAGAATGGATAGTTTCATCACATTTTAGTCCATATCACCTCAGACAGTCGAATTTTTCATTTAAAAATATTTTAAAAGTTAAAAATAACTGGACTGCATACATTTCTATTTATTGTGATTATCAATGTTAAAAAAAGTCTATTAAAAAACATTTCACTTTTATGACTATAATTTACTTCGTACCTTGTCATAAATAGGGTAAGTGCTCAGAAACGTTTAGAAGTACTGTATCTTTTATATAGAACAAGGCATAGTGTTTGTATTCTTGAAGACAGAGTGACATCTAAAGGGATTCTGAAATACTCAAATCCCGCACACTGAATCCAAACTGACAAAGTCAAGGGCATGTCATATTTTTGAAAACTGATGAGTTTTCAGGTTTGCTGTGGTTGATTGTCCCAAGTAACCATGAAAAGAGGATCAAATTCCAATTTTAATGACATGCCTCAGGGTGCCCTCAGGACAACTGCCATTTTTATCTTAGATTCTGCAGGTCCTCAGTGAACAAAAGAGGGAAATCAGCTTTGAATGGATTCCTTGCACTGTTGTCAAAAGTAATCCAACAGTTCTAAATATCTGTATCCTAAAATATTTTCTTACAGCAGTTGTTATTAACCTGAAGTATTATGAGAGCAAAATATTTAAATAGCATTTTTAGCTGCCAATTCTCCAAGTAGATCTTATGTTCCCTAACCAATAGGTATTAAAACTGGAGCCTTTCATAGCTGAAACCTCTCTCTCTGATACACACAAACATAACCAAAGAAGAATCAAAATACAGTATCTATGTCTACTTTGTGGAGCCAGGGTGGTATTTTCATGCATGCAAATACTTCTACCATATGTTAGAAATATTCTTTAAATTATATCATTTTATATATATTCCTGAACATAAAAGTCAATTTTTGAAGAAAAAAAAATCAACATCAAGTTTATAATATCAAAGACAACAAGGAAGGAGCAATATAAAGCCTGCATGTGGTAACGATGAGTTAGGTACCTTTACAATGGGCCTTTATTTCACTCTGCTGTTAAGTATCTTCCTGAACTCACTAACAGGAAAAAACAATCCTACATTAAAAACATATTTTCCCCTCTTGAGCTAAAATCGTAGCAAATGCTCATGAATTTCTTTCTAGGAACTTGCCCCAATGTCCCAATGAGCAACTCAAATGTGGCTCAACAGCAAAACACTGGCAAGAAGAGTTAACTCTTTCTGGTTAATTTACCTGAGCTTTGAAGATATGAAGATATGAAGACATGAGTATTTCATCAGGAAAAAAAAAAATTGAAAAAAAAAGTTCATAGCAAACCTGTGCAAAGAAAAGAATAATGAAAACACCTCTGGAAAGCTTTTCAAAAGAGTATCTACTGCATCTCAGTTGTAGGAAAATGAGGTCTTCTGCCTAAAGATAATACTTACTCATGCAATTGATTTAGGTTTTTTTGTTTTCTTGGTTTTTTAAGGAAATTCGATTATACTAAACTTTACTAAACTACAGTATTTCCTTTTCAAGTCAGAAGTAGTTAGCAGAGCTAGTGTAAAACAAAAATGGGACCTGAGGCACTCAGACAATAAATAATGACAGATCCTTTCAGTAAGTCTTAATCAAGGAGATTAAAGCAACATGTAACTCTAGATGCATGTTAATACATCAAGTGGTGAAAAATAATAAATGGAACATACAGAAAGATACCTCTCTGTGCTTCAAATAGTCCTTGTGAACAGTAGCAACTGTCTTAATTTTTTGATGATTTTCAAAAGAAGAGTTCACATAAAGAGGAACATTTGAGTTTTAATTTAAAATACTTCTTTCATATAGTACAGGTTTTTGGGGGTTTGGGTGTTTGTTTGGGTGGGGGTTTTTTTGGTAGGGTATTTGAAATGGCCTGTGCTTTGTACTGGTTTTAGCCCCCATTCATATCCTGACCAACTTCCCAGGACAATCCAGGTTCTCACTCCATCTTCTAGAATTCTGATAAGAATTCCCAGGCAGACAGACAGGGCTGTAAAGTCTCAAAGAGAAAACAGACTTAGAATGTTCTTTATTAGGCTGTGAATCAGTGTCCATAGCTGCAAAGAAATTCATTTGCACTATATCTACAATGCAGTTTGAACTTTTCCTTCGTTTGGCAAAGCACATCAAGTCTGATTTAACAATTCTCTTTGTGGCTTTCCTTTTCTGTCTATAGCTTCATATATTTACAAAAGGATAGATGCACGAAGATTTCTGATAGGGTATAAAAAATAGCTACGACTACACATGCTTGTATACAATTGAGAACCTTATGAAGAAAATAATATTAATAGAAAGAATGAATTATAAAAAACTCTCTGCATATTAAAGTCGTGACAATTTCAGCTGCTAGCATTCTATAATTCATGATCATTTATTGCACTAAGGAAAAATATTAACTTCATTTTGCATTAAGAAAATAAGCACTTAGCTCTCCAACTAATATTGTGAAAGTAAAAGCTGGTATCCACAAAGCTGAATGAGTCTCTGGTGTGAACTGCTTACAAGTAGCATCTACTACACAATTCACATGCAAACAATACTGACATTGCATTTTTTTCCTGAAGCATTCCTAGTTAATAATATTCACAAGAAAAGCAAAATAGTTTGTTTGGTAACAACAAACTGGAGTTTTGATAAAAAAACTGGACTGCACCAAGAGAGGCCCTTTCCAGGTCAAGGGTAAGGTACAGTCCCTGTTTTGAGCACCTCAGTGTGGAATTAGAAGGAGAAAGTAAGGGATGGAAAACAGAACAACATGGATTTGCTGGACCTCTGTCACAGGGGCAGGAGTTCCTGATTCCCCAATAGGTTACGCACACTCCTCTTGAGTCCACAAAAGATAATACAGAATGCATCTGATGGAGGGAAAGAAACATAGCTCTGCAGGCAGTGCAAAATGCAAACCTATACAGACTGAGAATACTTTTTCCAACCCAAAGCTTAAATTTGACAGATTTATTTTATATCTTGCTGGTTTTTCTTTCTCCGTTGAAACTTAAAGGAATCAGGTTGCTATGGAGTAGATCAAGTGAGGTTCTGAACTTGATTTTTATGAGGATATATGCAGAAAAGTATCCACTACTAATTCCTTGCAATTCCCAAATTCTGAAATGTAAAATATAAACCATGAGCCTTTTTTTCTTCAGACCTTCTTTAACCAGAGGTGGGTTTTGTTCATTTAAGAAAACACATATACGTATACATCAGTGCATTTCTAAAGCATAAAGAGCCTAAGAAAATAATATATTCAGTTCACAATAGAATGAGTCACAGATGCAAAATCTCTGATATTCAGCTATTGTTGCTACAGCTTATTCATGTATCAGTTTCAGCAGAAAAGAGCAAGCTCAAATAACAATTCAATTGATCAGGAAACAAAGAAACCGAGAAAATGAGACAATAGCAAAAATTAATTTAGTAAATATAGCTGAGTACATCTCTTCTGTTCATGGAAGCAGAAACAGACAAATTTCATTAGCTCACGAATGTCCAGTTATCTCCTCTGAGCAGTCATTCTGCTGTCACAATAACCCCCTTTTCCCAATTTTTCTAGATAAATATTCACATTAGAAATTACTTAGAGCCAGGAGGAGCAATTCAGTTCCTCTCAACTACACACGCCTGAATCAGGATGTACAGATAGAATGGGCAACAAGGACTGCCATGCAAAACCATATATTCGAAGAAATGGGACAGAAACAGACACTCGGCTCAATCTCCCTTTATTTCTGCAGGATACATGTTATGTTCCTGGAGGATAACAAGGGAAGAAGCAGAAACAGAGGATACTCAAAGATTTAATCCATGTTCCAAACAGCCACCAGCATTAGTTCCCTCAGCATGCTCCTACCCTGTCCTTCATGACGGACACCTCTTCATTCAGAGCCAGGGGCGGGACATAGATAAGCACAATGTTCAGCTCTTGTCAGAGACACAGATCCTCTTCCTAAATATCCAAAGCATTTTTCTCTGTTGTGTTGGAGCATAATGAAATAAACAGATCTACAGGACGGACAGTGAGAAAGCCATAAGAGAACACCATACCACAAATGATAAATGAAAGTCACCTTGGAAAGTCTCTAAACCAGAGACACCCTAGTTAGGCAAAGTGGAACCTCTCCAACACAGGTAAGAAAGGTGCCAAGTTTCCCTTGATTCTATGTGGAGCTCAGTTAAGTATATACATCCCACATCAAACCCAAACACCAATGTAAATTTAAAATCAAGCTACAGGGCTCCAGCGACAGTCCAAAAATTAATATAATATTAATAATATTAATATAATGGGTTAAACGGGTATATTAGAAAAATCAAAATTTACCAGTACCATTTCCTTGGAATTATCTTAAATCCGAATTACAAGATAGAAGTTTCTAACTTCTCACTTAAATAAGTGATTAAGCTGTGACAGTAATCTACATAAAACAATTTTTTTTCCACTATTTCATGCCCTTCTATATCAAAACAAACAATCTGATTTCAGTAGAAGAGCATTTTATGTCAGAACACCAAACCCTAAGCCAGGCCTCCCTTGCTGTTTTTGAAGAAAGCCAGGGCTGGAAAGATAAGGAGGAGAATCAATACCTAAACAAACTGAAAAAAAAGGCTTTTAACGGAAAAAAACCAAAACCAAACAAAAAAATAAACATATACACACACACACACAAAAACCCACCACCAAAAAAACCCCAACATTGTATAATAAACCTTAAAGAGACCAGTTAACAAATCATTTTACATATCAGTAGTTTTCAAACACACAGGTTTTACTATATATAGTGCAGGGCTGGAATGACTGGGTTGCTTTGTCAATGCTTTTCTGTCAGAAGCCAACTCAGATCTTCAGAATTACAGTATCCTTCAGCCCAAATTCATCATGTTAACTACCTGCTAGTAAGTAGAGCCTTTCTGTATTAATAAAAGTTACTTCTATTCACTGTCCACGTCTACTTGTGTGAATTCTAGCAGGGGGTTTTTTCTTCTCTGAAAAATATATTAATAGGAAAACTCCAAAGCTCACCTCCCACCCCCCAACCTCTTTCACAGTGTTAAGAATTGAGAAAATTGCTTTATGTAAAATGTCTGGAGTATTCAATGTTGTTGAGAATAGCAGAACATAGATAAAAGTTCATGTGACATAAAAAAGAAGGATGGTCAAGACAAAGTGTGCTTTGTGAACAGCAAGCCTCAGTGGCCTTCTGAATGGAGAACGGTCCTTCCTGAGGTTAGAAGGCATCTTTTTTCACTGTAGGTGATCCAAGATTAATCTCAAACAAAGTAGTAATGATTACAAATTACAGACCAATTTCTATCTTGCCTGCTGTGACAAAGATTACTGAAAAATTGCTTCACTCAATGAGCTGTCCAACACTGTGCACACTAAAATTATACAGAACCATCGTCCAGATTTCTTGGCCCCTGATAGAATTCAAATGGCCCCAGAAGCTGCTTCACACAGATCAACAGTTGCATTTCTGGCCCTGTGGCCATGAATTCACAAGTTTGGGCCATTTTTTTTTTCACTTTTATTTTTTCCTGAATTTTTACCGGTATACTGTAGCAATGAACTGGCTAGTTAGTGTGCTCAAATTGTGCAACTAGTCCTCACTGGGTGTCTCCATTCACTTTTTTACAATGTTCAAGTGTGTCCGGGGGAAACAAAACAAAGAATGTTTAATTTCATGTTTAAATTCCTTTCAGAGTGTAACTCATAGTAATTGGGTCTATTCACAGAACCCCAAAATGGAACTATATTTGTTTCTGCATGATGTACCACTGCATCAGAAGAGTTTAACAGTATCTCCTTCAAGGAGAAGACAGGTACTGAATAGCTGAAAGGATGCTTTAATGGAATATGTGATAACTTTAACAAGAACAACACACAAAACACACCTGGGGAACAGGACTTACTAGCCTAAATATGGTTCTGTCTCCTCCAATGCTCAGATCTCTATTCTAAATGGTTTATATACTGTTATCCTTGGATGCTCGAAATGTGTTTTACAAGCTCAGGGGCTTTTTGAGTAACAGAAAAATAAGAGCAACATTCTCCCATAGAAAAGAATGAGTGAAGCCTCACGGCTAACTGGAGAGGAGGGGAGGCAGATTGTAGAAACCAGAACAATGACTGTAACAAGACTTATAACCCTACTACCAGCTGAATTTGGAAACAAGAAAAATGCTAAAAGTGGATCATGATGAAAATACTCAGGCAGGAGGTTAACGTGGATTAAAAGGGTGAGCTAGTATTGAAAGGGGGGAGTGGGCTGGGGGTTAACACACCTTTGCCAAAAAAAGCATCTTCCAACTGAGAATTTTGAAGCACTTTAAGGAAAGCAATAAAGAATTATTCTCTCCAGTTTGTGAATAAGAAAACAGAAGAATGGAAAGGCAGATTACTCAATGTCACACCATAAAATGTAAAGAGGACAGAAACAGACCTCAGGTCTCTTGATCACAAAATCTCCATTTCATTTAATGAACCTGCCTCCCAGATGCAGACAGATATTATAGTGCCTTAGGGCAAATCCAGATTTTCATAACTAAGCAGAATGTGAATCAAAATGGATAAGGAATTGCATTCTAAGTAAAACTCTAGCTTAAGATATAAAAATGCAAAAATGTGCTTTAAAATGTCAGTTTGGAAAAGGACTGTTGTTCAACAAAGAAGAAGATTTTTCCTTCCTGCCTCACCATCTACCTCAGAATATATAGTCAAGACTTCTGCAGATGAGCTATTAATTTGGGTATTTGAGATTTTATAAATTATGCAAGATGTGAAAAACTGGGAGCATGGGAAAACTGAGGGGTGAAGTGTAAATAAATAGGCACTTTTAACATTTTCAGAATTAGAAAAGTCTTGAAGAATGACACAGAGAGCTGGGCAAGTAAGCCCTAACCTGGGAACAGACGAGAGAGAGTTGGAAAACAGTTTCAGGGCAAATCCCAATCCATGTTTCATGGGTAATCCAGTACTTGCAAAAGGCTTCAGTACTGTTAATAGTTGAGAGATACTAAAGCAAAAGTGAGCACAAGAGAGAGCAGAAGGCAAAGCATGATGCTCTCCACAGCACAGCACTTGTTCAGTACCGCCACTAGCAGACCTGCAAAGACTGGAAAAATACTTCTCTAAATTCCATTTGTCCCGCTTAAAGACTCGAAGCAAACAGAAATACAGCTTTATTTAATGTTCTAAACTGCTCTCAGTATATGAGGAGATTGGACAGCCATGCCAGTTTGTATTCAATCTGCACATTATGTTTATGTGAGTTTACATCTTTTTAATGCAGCACGGTTACACTTACGGCAGTTTGCAGCTTCCCCAGGAAACCATTGTAAATGGGACCTGTGCCCAATTGTTTTATCCCAGTTAAGTAAATAAATGAAATATGCTAATTAGCACCCTATTAGTTCACAGTAGGGAGTAATCCAGGGTACTTTTATTGGAAATTATTCTGTCATCCAGGAAGCTCTGTAACAGAATGCAAACTGGTCTAATTTTTTCTTTATATCAGCTGTAGATGTCATCCAAGTAACAGAGACACCACTAAACACAATCTATAGGACACGATGATGTTGCAATGAAAACTCCTTTCCCATGAGTCCAGCCTAGAGATATGCTGGCAAATCCCACAAAGAGAGATGCTGTCTGCATTTAGACTGAGCAGTTGTTTTGTCAAGCACACTTTCAAACATATAGTTTATTTTCCTCCCTGCAACTGGCATTTCAAATATTGCTCCAGAACGATTTCTGAACTTATCACAAATTCATATTAATGTTGACTTTTTTTTTCTTCAGATGACAGAAATACTGAGGCTGGGACACATCAGAGGTACATCTCACAGAACAGGAAAACATGGGATATAAACTCCAAACATAATATTTTCAAGCCATACGCAAAAAAAAAATAATTTACATAATTTATCTAAAATGTACAGTTTAAGTATAAATAACTACATATATTTTACCTCTTTGCTAAGAAAGCAGAGTTATCAGCATAGTCAATGAAGATCTGTACAGTCAGCATGACAACAAGATAACTTTGGAAGTAATGCAGGCACTGAGAGAAAAAGCTTAATAAAAAAGCAGCATGTTTTCCAGTCCAGTCTTTCAGAAACACCCATTTTCAAAGAGCTCTGGAGCTTTTGGGGATTAGACACTGTGACACATCTGTCAGGTTGCCAGTAAGCATGTCAAAATCTCCATCATGGTTTGAGTTATGCAATGGAACTGACTTATGTTATAGATACTGGTAGCACACCTTTCTTTTGTTGTCAAATTTATATGAAAAGTTACAGGGATTACCTGTGGATTTTTCTGACTGCCATTTAAACCAGAGAAGACCTCAGATTTTATTCTACTGAACAGAAAGGCAGTTTGAAGTGAGTTCTCTATAAAATTTCTAGGTGTGCCTTCTGACAAAGCCTACCTTGGAACATTACAGTATTGCATAGATTTAAAGCCTCAAAATACAAATATTTTTATACTAAAATGTGACTATTGATGACAAGCAATTTTCACTTCTTTTAAGCAGTAGGATCCTTCAATTGACATAGTAACTAGTTTTGCTTTGTACGAAGTTATGGTCTTAATTCGTTAATAAAATTGTGCTGCCCATGTTCTCTACAGATTCAGCCACAGTTATTTAATCTTGTTATCCATTTACACCATAATTGCAATATTTCATACATGAGTGCTAGCCACTGGAACCAGTATTTTAGATTTCAAAGGGTCATTTTAAAGTTGGGAAATTCAAATTAAGAAAAGGAAAGCAAGAAGACCTTGAGTAGCACACCACAGTCCTCTAGTGTTTCAAATCTACAGTAATTACTGTTTCAAAAGGGAATTTTAAACAAAAAGGAAGAGAGGACCATACTCTAGAGTGACTAATGTAATATGGGTCTCCTGCCTCCAGCTTAGCAGTGCCAATTAGGTCACTCAGGAATCAGGTCTTGCTCATGGCTCTCAGGAAGGATTGTTTTACTCTATATGCCTGCAATCCCTGGCACAACACAGCTCTGATTCTCAGGGATCCTCTCCTTTAATATCTGAGAATATTGTGTGTTGTGTATCCAGGACTGTTCAGAAACATGCCCAATGGGTTTTTTAAGATGAGTTTATTTTTATTTTTCCTTTACAACAGAGATCTTCACTGGAAACTAAATAAGAAACATCAGCGACTCACAGCATGATCTGAATGTACTCGTAGGACTGTTTATAGATCTGTAGAGAACATATAACACATAGATCTCTCTTTTGGGAGTGACCCTTTTTATCATTAGAATATATGCTTTCCCTGCTTCAGAATTAGACCCTGGCTTTTTTCAATACAGAACAAAAGCTCACAGTCCCTGTAACATGATACATAAGAAAGTAGTATTTAGACAAATGGAGCAGTTAAGAAAACTGCAGCCCTCAGAGCCATCAGTGCTGCTGAACACAGTTGCAGAAGTACCCAGGGAGGCAGCCACGACAGAGAACCTGCTGGGGGAAAACCTGCCTGTGGAGTACCCTGTAAATACCTTCACTCCACATCTGAACTTGGAGCAGATCTGAGCCCATCTGCTCCTTCACTACTGGCAAATGTTTACCGAGGGAAGACTAAAAAGATACGTGTGTCCCACCAGTAGCTGATATCATTGAGTCAGCATCAGAGAATACCAGAACATCCCCAAAGAAGTCAGGACTGAAATGCTGCACTGCTGGCAAGGAGACGCCACGGTCAGTTTAACATTTATCTGCTCCAGTAGCTGTGGATCACGTAGTTGAGTATGTCTGTTACATACATTTATTTAACCTGTTGAAAAGTCTTGTGGAGAGAGAAATGAGCTCTGAATGCTTTTACACACTTACAGTTGCTGGGAAAAACATTTCCCTTAAATCCATATGTTCAATATATCCGTCTCACTTTGAGTCTGGCCTTCTGAAAGGAAAATTCACAGACTGGCATTGGGAATGAAAAAAAAAACTGAGCGAAAAATCCCTATTGACACATTAAATTAGACATGTTTGCAAGGCCGCCAGAGATAGCAATTACTCTGCTGCAGCTTCTGTGGACAGATTCCACCAGAAAACACTGACTGCTACCAAGTAATTCTACCTGCTAATCACTTGAGAAGACTCAGGTACTAAACTGACCTGAATGTTTTCATGGGTCCTGGGACCTATTAAAGGAAAGGACTTCAAAAAGGCACACAGAGATGCTGACAGGAATTCTGGAAAAACATTCTTGTAGTACAATGATTAGAGTTTTCAGTCAGCCCTAATCCGTGCAGGCATTCACATTTCTCAGCATTTACAACAAAAAGAAGTGCTTTAATGGGGTAGTGATTTCCCTCCTCCCCTCCCCGCCCCAACTATATATTTTTATATTTATTTTTTTTTTTAATTTTGACTATAAAAAACACACACTGAGCAGGTCCTGGTGTCTGCCAAGCAGTGTAGCATCGCCACTCCCAGCCGAAGTGGGGCTGGGTGGTCTCGAAACGCCTCCCTTTAGCAAGAGGGCGGCCGATGTCGGGGCGGGGCGCAGAGAGACTCTTCGGCCGGGGGCACCTGAGCGGCTCTGCGGGCAGCGCTGCCCTCCCGCCGCTCCCACGGTCCGGGGCTTCCAGGGAAACACCCGGCTCTGCAAGGAAGGAGGTTGTAGTCAGGTGGGGGTTGGTCTCTTTCACCGGGCGGCAACTGACAGAACGAGAGGACACAGTCTCAAGCTGCGTCAAGGGAGGTGTAGGTTAGATATTAGGAAGAAGTTTTTTACAGAAAGAGTAATAAAGTTTTGGAATGGACTGCCCGGGGAGGTGGTGGAGTCACCATCCCTGGATGTGTTTAAAAAAAGGCTGGACGTGGCACTTGGTGACATAGTCTAGTCTAGTTGAGGTTCTAGGGTAAGGGTTGGACTAGATGATCTTGGAGGTCTCTTCCAACCTAGTGATTCTGTGATTCTGTGAAATCACTTCCTCTGAAGCAGAAGTCGCAACGTGGGGAGAGGGGTCAGTCACTACCGGCAGCACTGCAAGGTGCGCTAGCGAGGAGCTGGCAGGTCGCAGAAAGCAGGGAACAGCAGCCCTGCTCTGTCCCTACCCGTCCGCCTTTTCCTCATCAGCCCAAACTGAGGGGCAGAAGCTAAAAGCTGATGCTGAGCCACTGATGCGTGTCCAAGCTTCACCCAAGACATGCAGCCCCCCAGCACAAACAAACCAAATGGAGAGAAAACAGAGTTGGCATTTGTTTCTGCAGAAGGACCCAGTTTGCCTTGCACTGCAGGACGGGCTGGCCCTGTGACAAGATGTTCCCAAGGGCACAGTGAGCTCCGGTACAACTACGGAGCCACCAGGACTTGGGGGCTACCGCACAGAAAGCGTGAGCTGGAGTTCCAGCACTGCTTACAAGGGCTTGTTATGGAGGATAAAATGGGTTGTCAGATGCAAACCATTAACTCTTCAAAGAGTAGGTCGCCTTGCAATTTTTTGGGTGCCATGCTGAGGTGATACCTGCAAAAGTCAGAGTCGAGAACCCTTGGCTACAAACAACTTTCTCCTGTGGCAATATTCTGCCTCTACCCCTTCTGCCAAAGAACTCTATGGCCAGCAAATCTCCTTTCTTTGATACCTATTTCCCAAAAGGACACTTAAATGTGGAATGTCCAAAAAAAAAACCCAGACCAAGGTGCAAAAATCTTTCCATCATGAAGGAGGTTCTGGCTGCAGTCACCAAGGTAGAAAAAAACACAGAGAAGAAATGAGAAAGCTTTCTGTAAATAAATCTGTATCCTGCCACCACTTTTCAGCCAGTACACTCACCCCATGGGAGACTCAAGCTGTCCACTGTCAGACAATAAATCAGGCTGAAGTATCATGGTCAGGAGCACATAGCAAACACTATAGTTCACATTTCTTAGCAGTATTTCTTTTAGTGTCTTCTACAGCACAAAGGTAAGTGGAAAAAAATTATCAGAGCTACAATACAGAGGCAAATCCTAGATAATCCAGGACCCACAAAATCTGCATTTCACATCTAAAAATTCAAATCTTCCACCACTAAGACAACTTGCCATTTGTCATTCTGTAAGAATTTGAGTATAATTAAATACTGTTAGAGATGCAAGAAAAGCAGTGTTATTTCCTGTGAGGAGAAAAAGGTGACTTAGAGGTTTTTAATATTATAGTTATTGCTTTGCAGAAAGTCTCCTCAGGAAAAATCAGAAAATCCCTTCTTTAGGCTTTAGACAAGCCTAAAATTACAGATTCATTAAATCAGTGTGTGGGTAAGAAGTTTCTTCAGATAGTATCACTATGTTTAAAATAGAGAAAACACAATCTCCTTTCATCTGCTGAGGATGAGAAATCTATAACAAAAAGAGAATATATAAACAAAGCACACTGCTCCCCAGCAGAGTCTTTGCTGTCAAAGCTTGTTCCTGACCAGGGTATGTTTCCCAATCCTACCAACATTTAAACTATCATTATCCCAAGCTGTTATTCCAGGGTTGCATTAAACAAGATTGACTTATTTAGTGAGCAGTGATGCCACCAACCTTTCAGCTTCACACCAAAAACATCTGATCAAGGCTCTGCCACAGAATTTAATCTACTAGGCAGTGGCCTAATATGAGAAAATATTGTCTACACAATGTCTTATGACATACTTCTGAATAAAAATACTTTCTTTACCATATCCAGCAAAGAGTCCACTAATCTTTTTTTGACATTAAGGCATATATCAAATTATAAGAACAGTGCAACAGAGATATTAGATAAACAAGGTCCGTGGTCTAAAGCACTTGAGAATTATGAGATATATATAGTTTGGGTCAATCTGGTTATCTTCTAGTGAGTGTAACTAAACAAAATGAGTAGGGAGTAAATACTTTCAAACTTAAATGTTTTGAAATGCATTAATCTATCTATTCCATCAGACTAATCTAATTTATCTGAGCCAGTAAACAATAAAAAATGCGAGCTGCTCACATTTTCCCACAAATAATATCTAGCCACATCATCTGTGACCACCACAACTCTCAGCCACATTCCATCAGATTTTGGCAAATGTTACCATTAGGAATGATTTTTTTCTCCTCTAGACTTCACTTCTCTTTTGTAAAATGAGCAGCTATTATCAACACGCAAGTTCCCCAGCTAGAAAGGGAACCAGGTGTCCAAACCAGGACCCAGTGGAAGCTGATAATTATGTATGTCTGCAGATTCTCTGGTTTGGTGGATCTGTGCTACCTCTGCAGCAAACACACAACTCCTGGTAACAAGGCATAGAGGTAGCAGCTGCCCTCTGGCCCTGTATTTCTGTGGACGTGCAAACCACTTTATTACAGCTTTGTTAAAGCTGGATATTTAGATTTTCTTGACCATACCTTACTTCAACAAGGTGCTTAGATCTGTACATTATTTTAAACAGGACAAGAGTCCCACCAAAAACAAAGGTCCCAGGGCCTTGAAGTTAAATATGCACTTGAGAGCCTTGCTCAGCAGTTGCCTCTTTTCCTAGTTATCTGGTTGCCAGAGCACCTGACTGCAGAGGAGCAGTGTGTTGCACATGCAGTAAGCTGGTGTCACACTATAGATAAGAATCTCCTTGACATATCTGTGAATGCAGGACAGGCAAATTTATTTCCCTAAAAGCTACTGCAAGTTCTGGCAGTGATCTGTAAGAAAATTATTTTCTTTCTAAACTGTTACTGGTATATAAAAGGGACTAATAGTTGCATAACAACATTTCACCAACTCGTGGAATATTACAAATATTAATATCCATAAAGCACAAGGAGCAGGAGACTGAGAAGACTTACTAATCCTACTCCAAGACTGCCCCCAGTGGCTCATTAGCAGTTGACTTTACAGTTATACATGCAATTTTCCACATGGGCCACCTCCTAGGGAAAACAGATGGTGAGAAAGAGCCTTCCTTCCCCTTACTGCCATCCCCCAAAGAAGTAACTTCTCCATTTTGACAGGTATTTTCCCACTATTAACATTTAGCTTCACAACAAGAAAAAAAGTATTGGTGTGTCTTGTGCAAATAAACAGGAGAAACTAACACATTCAAAACAAAAGAGATCTTTCTATATTTGGAAAATTATGCATATATTCTTGGGGGTTTTTTTTTTCCTTCTCCTTCCAGGAAGTTTGTAAATCTTAGAGACATCTTTGATCAGTGCTTCTACTGGACTGTAACATATTACTATACAGTAGATGACAAAATATCTTTTATATATATGTCATTGGTTTATATATTTCTTGACTTTCACAATTTTCTCACAGATGTACAGGAATGCAAGAGAAAACACATAGCTAGATCCAACAGTACAATTCTGCCTCTTATATAGCTCAAATAAAACTGTGCCATATATACATATTTTACTGAGTCCTCTGTTCCACATCATGGCAGTGGTCCTAATGCCAGAGAGAGCAAGTAAAGCCTCATGGTCCTCCTTCCACTATGCAATATTATTTATCTGCACGGTAAAACTATGTATGAATCACTGGGTCCTAGTTTTACCTGTTCATGCATAAAATGACACAAAATATTCCAAAAAGATATTGAAAAGAGGGACTATTTCTGAAAGGTAGAAATGTTTTTCACAGGTCAAACAGGTTTCATACCTGTTTCTCTGCTTGTGTTGTAACTGATTTAAAAGCATTTTCAAAAGACAAAGATTCTGATATTTTACATGCAAAACCTACTGCATAATTTTTAGTAATTAACTGCTGATACTCTGAATGCAAAATGATGCAAGGGGACCATCACAGGTCTTCAGAAATTCTGCCTCCAGCAGCCCAGCCACATGCAGAAGCACATACACTAACAGGCTAGGTCTTCAATAACAGCTGATTTATATAAACTACAATGGTTTCTACTGAGCTAAATGTATTTATAACACATTGCAACATATAAATATGCAGCAGGAGGGAACCCCATGCTTTGTATGTCTTTTGATCAGGCACTGTGTTTATTGTCACTCATATTGAAATTAGATGCCAAAGTAGAAGGGACTTCAATCACAGTAACCCTATCTCATGGTGGTTTCAGAGAGCACCCTCCAGCAAAATGCCTAATTAGCAGCATTTTCTGAAGATTTGGGGCACCCAACTTGAGACAATCTGTGTCTGATTTCCAGGAATGCTGAACATTCATAGCTCATGTTGAATCAGAAACAGCACAAGGTAGCTCAGCCTGAAGGGCAGAGATGCTTCAGAAGATCAGACATTACAAGATACAGGATGGGTGGTCACTTCAGTCTGAACACGCACCCAGCAGCAACAGAGAATGTTACATGTTGCCTGATTCCATCAGCATAAAATTGAGCTTCTTGTTAACAGGCAAGCAAAATTAGAAAGCCCTGTTCTTTCAACTGCTGATTTGAAGACTGTGGCATCTGTTGGTGTGTATCTGTTGTAGAGTTAAGCATGAGCAGCATTTCATACACAAACTCATTTATCTTAGTATGTATTCTCTAAATCTTAAATTAAGAGTAATTTCTATTTCTTTCCTAAGATTTTGTACAGAATTGTGATTTTGCAACTATAATGTGCATATATTGAAAGTGTTTCTTACAGCTTGAATGAACCTCAATAAATTTAAGTTTATAAAATGCCTCAATAGTGCTAGAATTAAAAAGATACAGAAAGAGAATCTCCTATGCCTCCAGAATGATAAAAGTAAAAGAAATATACACTTTTTCTTTGGGGTTTGTTTTTTTGTTTTTTTTCATTTTTGATCAGGAAAAGAGCAAACAAAGTGTTAAGACAGCTAAAATGGACCATACAACAAAAATCGTCACATTTCGTTTACTCATAGAGTGCTGCACAATATAATGAATATTTATATCACCAAAATTTCTAGATTTATTCAAGTCACAAATGAAAGTTCTTGGTTTAGAGAGTGTGGCAACTTTTTTCTGGTGAATACGTAATTTTTGTTTTTTGAAAATCTAATGGATGGTGGTTTTGTCTTATAGTTTCTTTTACAGCTGCTGGTAATGCATCTGATGTGACTGTCATTGAGAGGAAGGTACTGCACTGATTTTTATTAAATACAAGAAGCATCCAAAGGCTGACTCAAATAAAAATGATGTCATGGTTGCAAAGATTTGAATTGACATTAGAATTTCAATGTTTTTGATTACTGAACTGCATTTTTACTTTTTGCCTGCAGGGTGATGTAGGCATAATGTTAAAATAGACCCACTGAGGGGAAGCAGACACCAAACCCTCTAATGGTGGTCTCCAACTGAGAACTATTTGAACTGTTCCAGACAAGCGCTTGTGGGAAAGTGAAACAAGACTCAGAATTTAAAGAACTGTTTCTGAAGCTAGAGTTTATCCAGCATTGCTTTAAAGACAAGCATTTCCAATCCATGCAAGCACATGTACACTGAAGTATCAGAAGGGATAGTGCTCAATTCCCTTGAACATAAACTAGTCCAGTTGAAAATGGGAAAATTTTAGCTTATTGTGACTTACAAGTTTCTTGCTACAGCAAGTAACTGGCACTGTGTTTATATGCTCCTCAAGTTATTAATATCCCTTGTGCCCATTGCAATATGCTGTTACCAAGTAAATCCGTTTACTCCCTGTGGAAGGGGCTTGGGAAGGATAAGAAGCACTGCATTCCCCAGTAAATAAAAAAATACAAACCAAGCTGCCAGCACCCACAGGGGCTAATCTCTTCTACTCTAGAATTATGAAGAGGAAAGTAATATAGACTGCAAATTGTGCAGCTGGCCCATGAAGCTTGGCTCAGTGGCACTCCATGTTACTGGTGTGAGTTCTTAATGGAAGAATGGGATTCTTAGGGAGGAGGGTCAAGATGAAAAGGGTGACTTGTCCATGCAATTCATAGTCCAGAGGCAGTTGGCAGCTTTTTATTCCCTGTATTACGCAGATACCTTATAAACTTGCCTATCCAATCACAAGGGGTTTTCTTAGGAGTTGCCAAATATCTTTTGTAGATTGACTCTTGCTTAGAGAGCCAGAGTATAGACAAGGCACACATTCCATGGGGTTGCCTCAGCACAGCCATAGATTCAGTCACGTAGATACTGAAGTAAAACAGTCAAGGTCATGTACAGAAATAAGAATCTCCAACCAGGAATATCCAGCAGACAAAAACAAACGTGATCACTACAGAAATCTAAAGCAACCTGAGAGGTATCCTACAAATGTGTGTCTCTCTACTTGGTAGCAGCAAAATCACCTTATGGCTGCATCTTTCTTTGGAATAATTCTTTACAAGGACTTCAACTTGACTTCTTCCTGCCTTTCAGAATCTTTTCCTGTACTTTTACCCTGCTAAAAGAAGAGTTATCGTGTTGCTCCACAACTTCACAGGAGCAACATCTTACCTAGGGCAGAATTTTCAGGTTTAGAGTCAGTAGAAGTGGAAACCGTCAAATTCTGCTGCAACAGTTCCATTCTGGGGTAGCTTTGGGCCTTGCCTTGAGAACTGATCCACAAATGTATGTCAGACCCACTACAGAGGAAGCCCAAACAATGGGATGAATATAAAATTTGATTTTCAGTCTCATACAGGTTAAAGATACAAGTCAGTTTTATTTGGAGGAAGCAAAATATTTTCTGTTTTACTACTAAAATTATAAAATGAGAGCTTAGATTTCACACAAACAACTATGATCTGAAACAAAAAAAAAAAAAAAGCATGTGCAGTATCACCCTCCATGCTACACATCTAAGAATTATGAAGAGAAAGGAAAATCTAGCCTGCATTGCTGGGAAAAGTTATAAAAAATTCACAAGTATTTAATAATTTACACAGTTGGACCACTGACCTTAAAAGTTGTGCTAAAAAATTAAGAACCTCAAAGAAAAGCTACTCAAAAATACAGACTATACTTAAAATAAATTATTAGTTCCCAAAAATTATTAAATATTACTGAATTTAATAACAAATTACATGTGAACACAATTACACGTATAAGTGAATGTGATCAGATCTGAGAACTTCAGAGCACAGCTATGCAGCATCAGGCTGAGACAGTGAGTGAGTGTGACAGAATCTGTGCTCAGCTGCTGCCTGGCATAACACTGAGGACATTTGCAGTCTGGCGAAATATTTATTGTGAAACTCATCTGAATTTAGATTTCATTGCAAATGAGACAACAATCCCTTTCTCCACCATACCTCACGTATGAAAATTATTTCTAAGTGTCAGACCCTTCCCCTCCAACTTATTATACCTTATCTATTCACCAGATAGGCCACAGTATAAGAACATTTGAACTATAATTTAAGAAATCCAGCTATGATCTGAAATCTGCTTTAAAAAAGGATGTGTCACTAACTGACACTAATTTGGCATTTGGTGGAATAAGTGTTAACATTCTACCTGAACAAAATTCAAGACTCAATTAAAAATGAAGAACATATTCTTCACATCTCATTAGAACTATTATACAGATTTATTGGTAGAGAATATCCGTAATTTGGTCACTTGGCCAGTGATTAATCCCTAGATATATACTCTCTAAAGCACTTCATGATTAGCTGCAAAGAAATAAGCTCTGGACTATTATTTTACAGTACATACAGCTAGGATAACAAACCCTTCACTTGAGAGGAACCTTCTTGGGTTTCAGTTAAAAAAAAATTAAAAAAAGAAAGCAGTGTTAACCTGCATGTATGAGAAGAGCATCTTTGATTGCCAGGTGCTGAAACATCTTGCTCAATTTACCTTGACTCAGGAAGTGCTCTCTGATCTCAAAAAAAAAAAGAAGAACATTGTCTTAAAAGAGCAAAGCAGACAGTCCTATAAAAATAATGAGCTGGGAAGGCTCTTAAGCCTTTTACATAATAGAACCTCTCACTGCACTAAGGAAGATTCCCTCATGGCCCAGTGTAGCTCTTTACTTTTATTTTGGTTTAAACAGACAAACACCATAGCATCAATTAAAGAGACCACTTATTTACTTAGCATTCAAAGTCTACAGCAGTTAAGAGGATTAATTGTCTTCATGTATATGAAATTTAAACATAAGAGATTAAAGACAAACCAACCTGGTCACACACAACTAACTTTAATTAACCTATCTGCACTCCCTAAGCATTTTTGTTAATAAGCACAGACCACTGGTCCTGATTCAGATCCTGATCTTGCAACAAGTTTTCTCTATGTGAACTGCGAGAGAGGAGTGCTGTCAGAACACAGCTTCAGAAGGGAAAAAAAAAGTACAACTCTTGGAATAAACTGTAAAGCAACAGCTGCAGTAGTATGCCAGCTGAACTACAGTGCAAAATATACATGGAGACATCCATAGCCACCTTCAGAAACTTTTAGCATTTGAGCATCCAAACACTGAAAGCAACTTTATTGTAATCTAAAATTTCAAAACAACTCTGACTATTAATGCTAGGACAGGAAATGTTACAAGCTATAGGTGCTCCATCCATTTCAATGATGTTACTGTGCTGAAATGATTTATATCTATCACATTAAACATCCCAAAATGGGGACTTCAGTCATTTTATCCTTACATAATTAAATTAATAACAGTCTGAGACTTCAGCTCTGCCTAGTTAGGAAACTGTGTTCTTCTGACCTTCACTACATAGGAAACTCCAGCAAAGAGCTGCAGCAGTACTAAGTCTTGAATAGTACACACTGGCCAATACTAGTTTTCAGTATTAGAATCAAGTACAGTTCTTCTTGGTGACATGTTTTTCACAACAAAATACAGTATTTAAGTCTTTCTGGGTTGTACTATTTGCAATCATCATTATGGACTAATGCTGGCAGAGTGGGGGAAGGAGGAACGGTTAAAGACTTTTGTTTAACTGCCAGTGGTGAAACCATGGTGTTTATTTACTCAGAATGTACAGGATTTGTCCATAACAAATACAAGACATTTCACTTAAGGGTAAGAACAACCTATTTTTATCTTGTAAGGGCAATCAAACACTGGAACACATTGCCCAGACAGGCTACAGCAGGAGGGTTGCACTGAGAGATCTCCAGTCTACCACTATTTCTGCAAGAACTGTTACAATAGTGGTACCCACTGCTGCTGGTCTCTGTGAACATGCCTCAGTCACCCAGCAGAAAAGCAGCAACAACAAACCCCCTTTCCACAAAGTCAGAAACTTCTGTAACTCATCTGTGGTATGGAAGTTCCCCTACTACCTAACTTCTGATGCTTCAGATCTCTTCTGATTTCAAACTACAACACATCTTCAAAGAGCCTCCTCTGAAGTATCATAATACAAGTCCCATATTCAATACAAGATGACATAGGGTTTTCAATTTATTTGGGGTTTTTTTGGAACAGAAGTAAATACCAATAACAGCTGTCATACTGTGTGATTTCCCAGTGAACAGTAGGCAAAGTATGTGATAATTAGGTAACAAAGAAGAGTAACACAGCAAAACTGAGCCTAGTATCTCTACTTTTCCTGATTAATAGTTCACTAGAAGGGATCTTGTGATAACACTAGTTTTAACCAATAGCTTCATTTTCAAATGTGTCTATTGAGATAGATAATTTTCCTACTTTTTACTCCTGCTAGCCTTGTGCAGGTAATCACCCCAGCCAGCTGCAAAGGATGGTGAATTTTACTCCTCCTTCTAAACTGCCAGTAGAACTATTGTCTAATTTCACTAATTTCCTACCCATTGCACCTGCACAAACCAATGGGCTCTTCATAGAAGCAAGCAATACCAAAATTTGGCCTAATGCATCTTTACTGCTGGTGATGACACACAAAGAGCATTCCCCAGAAATTGTGCAGAAGTACCAATTCAGAAGAGTATGCCTAATTGTCACAGCTCCTCTGCCCTGGAGCCAGGCCTTTCCTGCTGCACACCCTTCTAACTAGCCACCTAACTCTAGGTACCTGGAGAAATCCATAGTTTCAATTTAGAAACACTAATTTTTTTAATCAAGCTAGATTAAAATACCTTTTTTAAATAAACAGTAATTAGAGCAGGACTGTATCTCTCTTCTAGATAGCTGCGCTCATGTCTGGTCTCAAGTGTACATTTTTGGCTGTAGAAACAATTATTTCATTTGTAAAAAATGGAGAGTTTCAATGTAAGAAATTTTATCTATTCTTTCCTGCAACATTTTATAGCCAGCCAGCTGACTTCATGATTTCCAGACATCAGAATTTTGGATGTAGAAAGATATCAGTGAATCTAATTGGAGACAGATGGGCCATGGCACATTTTGACAGTTTCTCAGTGATTGTAACCTTTCTGCTAATAAATAAATGCAGTAAACCTGTGAAAGTTCTTTAAAATACGAATGGTTTTATATGCAGTGGAATATAAACTTGAGGAAGAGGAGCAGCCTATGTAATTTCTTGCCTGTAGTTTCCCTAAATGTTTAGACAGGACCAGTGAGTTTCTTGCCCTATTTTCAGGCGAAAAGGATGATACATCATCTGAAGACATCCTCAAGCCCTTCAGCCTTTATCTATTCTAGACTCTGGTTTATATTTCGTTCTTGAAAGCTCCTTCACTAGCCAAAGCAACAGAACACAAAGCTTAGCTTTGCTGTAAAGCATTGCATATGACAACATCTGGAAGCACTGTAACTTGATTCTAGAATCGAGGACTATTTTAAAATGTAGAGTTTGACCAATGCAGCTTTACAAAAATATAGATAGTTCTCATTTACAATAATTCTCTCCTTTTTGCAAGCTGAATACATTTGGTGTAAATATCACTAGCAGAGTCAAAAAAACAGGAACTAGGACCACAAAGAAATAATTCAAAAAATCATATCTTGATTTTTTTTCACAATTGAAATTCAGCCATAGAGGTAAGGTCTTATGTGTTTCATAAACTATGTCAAATGTATATCAAAAATAAGAGGACAGAATATTAGAAACTGTTGTGTGGTAACTACATAGAAAAAAATACAATTATTCATTTAATAATATTTTTCCCAAGCAACTATGTATTTTAAACAAAAGCAGTCGGATATTAGACATTGAACACAGTCATTTTCCAGTTGCAAAAGCTGGGCATTCGTCAAGCAAAACCAGCTGGTTTCGGATAAAAATCCGAATAGAAAGAGTAGATTAAACCAATGCTAAGTTATGTGGAAATCTGACACTTTAGTGCACCTCTGCATCTGGCTTAGCAAAGCCATTTCACACTTGGCTGAAATGCCTGCATGGTTCCTATGAGCACAATGTGCTATCTGAGCACCTTCTAATCTTCACCCTGCCATACTGACACGATGCAAGTTGTTGATGCCCTCTGTTTTACAAGTGGAAAGGAGAAGTGCAAGGAAATTAAGGACTTGATCCACAAGAGCAATTTGCATAGCTAATCCTGGGCTGTGCAACTCCCACACACCAGGCACTGTGTGCTCAGTGCAACACCAGCACCTGTGAGAAAGTCCTAGCAGTTACAGATGTTTCCCACAGGGGAAACAGGCCAGGCTCAGGAGCTCAGATCACTGATCCAGTCCAAAGACAGTTATCTGATAACCACCTGCTAAAAATATAGAGCTAAGCTCTCTTTCTCCACTTGCAAAAACCCACCACTCCTTGATACATAAAAAAACTACCTCCTAAAACAAACAAATCTGAAATACCTCAAAAACTTGAATGAGAATTCAAACCATCAAGGTGAATAATGAATAAAAATCCTATTCTTTCAAAATATTAGTAAATATGAGGTATTTCTTTTTTTGTTGAACCTCCTCTGCTTGATATAAGTCATGGTCACAGTGAAAAAAGACACTTTATCTGCAGTTCAGTACCTAGGATATTATCCTAAAGTTACCAGAGACCCAAATTTAAATTTGTATTGCAAAGTAATAAGTAAAGAGAAAAAAAAATAAAAAAGGCATTTTTCTCACTCTTGCCAAGCATTCTGGTCACAATATCTCAGCACACACCGTAACTTCTCTACTCTTGTTTTCAGCTGCTTTGTGCATGAGTAGCATTCAGCTGCTGTCAGCTCAAAAAGTGCCTCTGCAATTCAACTTTGCTGATCTTCTTGCAGAGCTCTGGTTTCAAACAAACGCTTGGCTATGAGGTATCAATAACTGGTGGAGGTGCAAGGGTTGGATGATTTTAAAACAGCCATTGCCACTTAAAAGGCAAATCAAATGCCTAAGGGCCTATCTTGTTAAGTACAATTGAGAATCTGAGCCCTAATTATCATTCAAGAGTCCCAAAGAATGTCTGAGCCTCCAAAAATCAAAGCACTTTAATCACAGCCCGCTATTTTAACATATTGCATTCATGAGCAGCCGGTATATCTGTAATTTTAGAAAGACAACAGAATTGAGCAGACCCGTCACCTTGTTATCTACTTCTGGGCTGAAGTCTACAATGTTTCCTTAATAGCTTGAGTCCACTGGTAGAGTGCTTCCAGCAACACGAAATAGCATTAGGCTTGAAGGCAAATCAACTAAGTTAAACTGACCAAAATAGCTGCCCAAGGACAGGCAGCAGCAGTTTTATAACAGTCCTCCAGGCAGGGACTCTACCCCCAGTAACAGCTACTTTGTTTCAGAGGGATTAGGACAGTACCAAAAGGACAGGTTTACAGAATAAACAACCAGTTCTGGAATGAAACGGTTCTATGAAAAGATAAGTCCCTGTTTCTGAAAACTCTTATTATTGAACAGACAACAAAATTAATATTAAACCAAACAATTGAGGTTTCTCTTGCTTCAGCCAGCCTGAAAGGAAGAAAACAAATTCTTCAAATTATTTTGTCAAGTTTATGCTGTATGATTTCCCCAACAGTGCCTGCCAATGCTGGGACAAGAGTCTGAAACTCACTATCCAATCTCATCAGTATAGGAGAAATACACATGTAGCATACTGTAGTATTAAGCACAAATTAAAGTTTTAAAGTGCTTGTTTGAAGCATCAAGCTTTCCTCAATATACACAAAGCAATTAAAAAAAAATAAACAGAGAGGAGATAATTTGACAATCATAAATTCTCTCCAAGAAAAGCAGAGGAAGCACAGAGGAAGCCTGACTCCCTAAGAAGGGATGCACAATGAATGGAGGCCTTCCTTTGACAGCACTGTAATCAACATAAAAAAAACCAAACCAACCTCTTGTCCATAACGCAACATATGCTACTTAAATAACAAACACCACCTTTTTAACCTTGTATTTCCCATTTGCTAGACTGGAAGAACCACTTTTTAACATAGAAGTCTTTCTGCATAATCTCCATTTCTTGTCTATCTTCTTTTGTTTTTATCTTAAATTCTATGTGTATACAGCTGGTATATAAAGAACATTAGCATGAACGGAACTAAAAATCACTCAAAAATCCTCGTTGTAAAAAGAAATCACTGCATTATAGGATTAATCTGTTGAAAAAATGTTTTGGGGTTTTTTTAGCTGCAAAAAAATGTAGAAAATGTCCACGTATAAAGTCAAGGTTAGCTACTGAAAGACAGATCAGTTTGTGTCATTAAACAAGAGAAGATTAGTTTCTCAGCTCCAGAGTGTCATTTCACAAATAACCTCATCAGGTGAGATAAATCAGTTCACATTTCAAAGATAAAGCCCTAAATAATTGCCTTACTAAAGTAATGAAGAGTATAAAAATCAGAGACGTGTAATTTTATCCAAACATTTTTGAAAGAAATTCTAGGTGGTTTTTGTATTCTAAAACATCATTTTTCATCTACACATTTAACACCACATTGCAATTTTGCAAATGTCAAAATGCCAAGTAAGTCAGCTTTTCTTTCCAAATGTTTGATTTCCTTAAATTTAGGTACCAGTTCATATCCAAACCCCATGTAACAGTACATGATATGATGATATGATTTTTTAAATTATGTAGAACACAAGTTTACAGCAAATGATGCAGTAGTCTCATGTATTCTGATGTTGATTACCCAAACCTCAGATGTCTAAAATTCCTGCTACTTGAAATAAGGTTTTATGCTGCTGTACCTAACTATCTGGGGAACTTATTTAACATGACTGACTGAAGCCCTGATCCTCTGAATTCATGTTTCCTCTGACATTTGGATTATTAAAGCTATAAATGTTCTGAAAAAGAAAAGGCTAAAATGAGTTAATAGGAAAAGACTTTTCTAATTATTTTGTTATTTTAAAAAGTACACCAGGAGCTTACCCAGGCAAATAGAAGATAGTCCCCCAGTTCAAATGGCCTAGGATGTACTCAGGCACAACGCTTGGAGGCATAGAAAGGCCTGAGACCGAAGGGTACAAGAGTTATAGTACTATGATTACACAGTTACATAGTTAAGGAATGTGAAAATCTTGATGGTTCAGTTGCAAGTCTGCGGGACTTTTTGTGTGTGTAATGATTATTGATTTACTTCCTGACAAAATCTCAGAGAAAGCACCAAAAAAAAAAAACCCAGATGTAAATGCATGTTTTAAATGGTATTTTCATTTGGCATTAATTATTTTAATGGTATTTTTAATTCTGCTTTCTAAATTGGAATTTTTTTCTCTTGATTTCAGTCTATCACCTACTCTGTGTTAGCAAAATGAAGCGATCAAGTGTGGAATGGGCACCGAAGGCAAAGACTCAATAAAAGAGCAGCATACTTTTCAATCTGGCCTTTTAAAACATCCATTATCGGAAGGCTTTGGAGGTTTAAGGGATTAGATACTATGACACATCTGTCAGATTATTATGTAAGAAAACTCTCCTGCTGTTTTCTGTGGGTAAAATGTCTGCTGTGGAATATCTTAAAATAGTTTTAAAAACAAAAACACACAAAATAGGCAATATTTCATTTGCTTCAAAGTGTGTTTATATGGGAAAAAGAAGATAACTTATTTTTCCTGGCCTAAAACCAAGTTATATTTAGCACTCTGACTGCAGGCTTCTATCTGAATATGGATTAGCAGAATACACATGCTTTTACTGTTCACAACAGAGATTATGCAAAGATATCAGGATTTGTAGGTTGGCCTAACTTAGCTATAATTTACAGAGCCAGGAACCACCAACAGCATGCAAAGAATAGCAATGAAATATGAAATGATAATTCACGTTATACTCTAGTGACGTGCTTAAAAGCATTTTAAATGAATGCTGAATTTAGGAAAAAAAGTCAAAATAATTCTATGAAAAATACCAAATATTATTCTACTGCTCACATTCTTTGTTTGGGTAACACAATTGCACCTTGTCAGTGGCAGCAGTGTCCACATCCTGCTACTGAGGGCACTGCAGAGCAACGACTAATCTCCAAATTCACATCACTCGTGGCTGGAAAGCTTCATTAAAATTATTATGAGAAGCAGAAGTCATAAGCCATCATCCATCACCAGTTTGATACTACAGATTTAAACAATTATTGTAAGTTCTGTATTGGTCAATTCTGATCTTCAAGTTCTGCAATTCTCATGCCCCTGCTATGCTGTTTTAGGCATCTCACCCATACAGCAGGGGACCAGATGATGCAGGGCTGTTTAGGTGGTGAGAGATACAGTGCTGTGCTACACAAACAAATCACAGAAGCAAACACAGCAAGAGATGAATTGGGTGTTTCTCCTGTTCCAATAATTTTTCTCTCTCCTAGCACCTGAAATCTACCTTTGCCAGGAATTCCATTACCAACTGAATAAAGCATTTTATGCTCTGCTTTGCATAGACAGATGAAAAGAAAATAGTTGTCAACAGATAGGAGTAAGAAAGAGGCAAACTAAAAGTCATCAACTATAGATTATCATCATCATTAAATATAGCCAAAATAGGTGGGAACAGATGGGGGTTTTTAAAGAGACATATGCATATATATATATATATGTGTGTGTGTGTATATATACAGTTTCTCCCAAACTTGACCTTCACAGGAGCACAGTATGACCATGAAAAGTAATCCCTATTCAACGATCAATTCTAACTGTTTGGGTTTTTTTATACCGACATTATCACAATTTGGAGCTACAGGGTTCCAGTCTCAAGCACTAACCCATTATTCTCAAAGGGTGCAGGCTAAAGTGAGAAACTCCTGTGCAGATGCACAGTGAATATTAGAGCACTTCCTGAGCACACAAAGCTCTCAGTGCAGACACACTCATTTGCTTACCATTTCAAAATCATCATCCCATTTACAGAGTGGCCCTCATTTTTTAACATTTTTCTTAGAGCTTCCTTGAGTAGGAACTGAAAGGCAAGGTGTTTTCAGCCACACAAACTCATTTCACCAAAACCTTCCAGAACTTGTGGTCTAAGACTGGTAGTTTCACTGTTTCACTCCTGGCATTACTGTAAACCAGGGCATCCTGAGCAGCAGGCTTGCACCAACCAAAGAACAGCAAGCAGCAAGAGCCATGAAAATACACACCTCAGTCTAAATAAGAATTGTTCAGTCACAGCATTGCAGATTATATTGATGAATTTATAACTTGTTACTAAAGAATAAGCACAGTTCTGTTTTCAAGAATTGTACAAAACTAGTCTCTAAACATTGAGTCATATTTTCTCTCTGTATGTACTACTGGCATTCATTCTGAAGTCAGTTTAATTCGCATTGATAATTTTACACAGTTTAATATTAAAATACTATTTGTGATTAATTATGTACGTACACAGATAACTAGTGGGTCAAAAGAACAGCCAGTTCATCAATTCAACAGTTTTCAGTGGAAAAAAATCATTTCTAGGAAACTATGTGCAAAAATGTAGATTCAGAAATCCATGAGGGTCTCTTGTTAGATGTCTCTTGTGCATATGCTCCTCCCTCAGCTGGGTTCCCTAGCCTGACTTTATAACCCATGATGAATCTCATTAATCTAGAAAGAGGGAATACTCTTGCCACACACTGGAAGTCAGAATGAGGAAAATTAGTTCAGTCTATAAAACAAAGTGATCCATAAGGTTGCACAGCAGCCTTCCTTAATTCAGCTTTTTAAACTATGCTAAACACTTCTCATTTGGACACAATCAATGTACCCCTATTCTGTAAAAATTCACCAAAATTTTGTTGCAAAAGACTATGCTTCTGAAACATGAATTTCAGAAATGCTCTGCTTCAATCTCAAATGTGAAACATCCAGAGCCCTAGGGCTTGAAAGCTTCAGCAGCTCCAGAATTATTAGTCTATGCTTTTTTCAAATGACTATTTAGTCTGAAAATATTTGGAAGAGGGATGATGTCTCGGCTAGTAGTCAGAAAAACATATTTTTATTTGTAGTGGTTTAACCCAGGCTGGGTGCCAGGGGCCCACTACAGCCACCTTCTCACTCCCCCTTGCCCAACTATAGAGGAGAGAGAGAATATAACGAGAGGTTTCGTTATTCATGATAAGGACTATAACAGATTCTTTCTTAATCACCGTCACAGGCAAAACAAGACTCTATGTGGGAATAATAATCAAATTTATTACTAACAAGATCAGAGCTAAGAGTGAGACACTAAAAGACACCTTTTACCCCCCAGTCCCCCTCCTTCTTACATCCAACCTATTCTCCCGCAGCGGTCAAGGGAAAAAGGCGAGGTGGGGGGGAGGTGTTGCTGTGGTCAGCTGCTGTTCTCAGCCGCTGCTTGGGGAGAGGAGTCCTTCCAGCCACATTCCATGGGGTCCATCCCTCACAGGATACAGTTCCTCTCACAAACTGCTCNTAAATCTGGATTTAAATATTTTGAGCAAAATTCATGTATGTACATACATGTAGATCTGTAAATATATACACATTTTGTCTTATTTTCATGCAGTTCTTAGATTTAGACTTTGGGCAGCTTATGCAGATATCTCTTCTAGTGGGAATGAAAAACAGGTTCAATCCAATGTTTATATGCAGCTGGCAAAGATGTGAGAGTAGCTCTTCAGGGGCAGAGTCTACGTGGCAGACGCAGAGTCGCTCTCTGTGCACAGAGGTCTCAGAAGAAGAGCTACTTATTCCAAAAGACACACCACAACAAAAAAGCAGGGGCTCAAAGATTCCAGCACAGCCAAATCTTGCTGTATCTTTACTTAGCTCTCCAGAGCCCAACATACTCTCACTCCCACACTGAGCATCCATAAGGGATTCCCTTTACTTCTTCACAGGGAATTTTCACACAATACCGAACGTTGAAATGAAATGTTTCTTTATATTTAAACAGAAGTAGATAGGAGCAAATACATTTCAAAAACCAGGATACCATTTTGCTTCCAGTGCTTCCTAGCACTTGACGCTGCCCCTGAGGGTCCTCATGTCTATGGGTGGCTCAGATTAGAAAAGTGTTGAGGTAGCAATGTTTGTAGCTTGCTGTGATCCTTTTGCATGCCTTTATCAGAACCAGTGTCCCTGGACCTCTAGGATCTCTGAACCTTAGTCCTAACCATACCCCTAATTCAATCCTAATCCTGACCCAAAACCTCATGGGATGTTGGTTCTGTAGCAGAGTTCTCAATCTCCCAGGTGTCCCAGCTTCAGAAGATGTTGAGGCAGCCAAGTTTGTGCCCTGGAATGATGCAGACCCAGGGTCCCTGAGATGCTGCCCTTTTGGTCTGTGGGAATCCTGACCCAGACCTAACCCAAGTGCAGGGGCACTGCACCTGAGTTCCCATGCCCATGGATGTTCCAGATGAGAAAGGTACAGTGGCAGCAATTCCTTTGTCCTTCCAGGAGCCTGTCAGCATACTGATTGCAGCCCCAGTGTCCTTAGAGGTATAGGCTCTGTGGCGCTCACAACCCTGTCTGAGGCCTGAGTCAAACCATTCACCCTCTCCTGCATACAAGAAAGAGGGAAAACTGCCCTTTCCTGCCTATCACAGGACAGACTTTGTTGCTTATCTGCCCCTTTCCCCTTCCTACTCCAGTAAGCTCCACCCTTGTTTCAACCCCTGAAAACACCAGGATCTTGCACCACTCCAAACAAGCTCACAAGACCATGCCTCAAATATCTTTATGTGTTAGCCTAGGACCAGGAGATACACTAATATATGGACACAACCAACCTGCTAATAAGCAATCCTAAAAACAAGTTACGAGAAATGAGGCAGGTAGGTTAAGGACACTGCAGACATTCACTGTCTGAAAACAACCTTGTGCATCACAAATTCCTCGGTTTTTATTTTAAGGATCACTTATCTTGAGTTTTACTTGAAAAAAATTCACAGCTACAAACTTAAGATGGACCTAACACTTTAGGAAAGAGACTTCAAAGGACTTCCACATGCTTATCTAAACAAGTATTTTAGCATATCTGAGTGTATTTACTAGCTTTGGGGATAAAAACATTATTTAGCAAAATGAAACTGAATATAAAATAGAACAGTCTACACAGTCAAGATGGTGACAGTCATTAATACAAAAATAAAATTTAAAAGTTCATTTGTAAGCCTACAAGTGGGGTTTTTTTCCAAGTCAATCAAAACCATAGCTGATCTAATGCCAAAGAATTTAATAAAACTAAAAATGTTAAGTACTTTTTAATGACTTTAGCCAAAGAAAATTCATGAATACCCATTCTGCTGCAGAAAAAGAAGTTTCCAGCAGGAAAAAAAAAAAGCAGCAGTGTTTAAGAAATGTATAAACATGTATTCTAAATGCAATCATAATGAATGAGGAAACATATTGTACATAAACATCTGAAAGACAAAAATATGATCCATAAAACATACATCATCAATAACTATAAACCTAAATAATAATTGCACCACATCCATCACGTTCAGAGACAGGTAAAATGTAGACTCTAAAACAGAGGACAATATGTTCCTGCTTACAGTGTAAAATGGCCCCTTGCTTTAAGGATGTACAGCGTGCCTATGTTGCTCTCTTTTGGTCAATGTGCAGTACTGACACAAATTTCTCCTTGCAACAATTCCAGCCCTTATGAAAATATTTATTCAACTCTAATTCCAAAGCTGATCTTACAAATAACCCTTAGCTTCTAGTTTTAACACTATTAAAATACTGATTCTTTTTTCATCATTATTGCATCTAATAAATTCCTAATGATGTAAAAAGTTAACTGCTTTTGTCCTAGCTATTTCATCAGGCTTATAGACTTTTATGCCACAGGCTACTCTACCTTATCTATGTGCACAAAAATATTAAACCAAGATACGTATGTTGAAATATGTAAGTCGTCCCTTATATCCTTCTTTCCCTCAGCTTTTGTCCTACTTTGTCTCTTCTCTCTTAGCCTGTTTGGTAGTACATATGTTGTGCTATAAAAATCTTTATTAGTAATCCCTGTCCTTTCCACCTGGACTGCACAGAACTGCAGTAATAATGTTTATAACCAAGTCTATGTGGTAGTTATACAGGGCCCAGTAACCTTCAGGTTATTTCTCATTCAGGAAAAATAATTTAAATTAAAGAGATTAATCCTTAGGGTACACATGGGCTTAAGGTACTAAAGGAGGGCAAATACTTTCCTCCATTTATTTTTGTGAAAAAGTCTAATCAACAAAGGACAGTCTTCTTAAAATAAGCATCCAAAATAAAGCTTTCAAATCTACATGCATAAAAATAGGTGAAAATCGTTCCTCATTAACAGAGAGGAACATTTATTGGTTCTCTCGGATTTCAGTGGTCAAAAAGGAAATGCTTACAATCTTTAAATACTCTTTCTTTTACTGAAATGTATTAACTGTGGTGGTATATAATTTTAGCCACTGCAGTTTGAAAGCTTTGACCTCCTTTTTCTGTGACCAACAAAAGAAACACATAGATTTTGCAGAAGTATTAAAAAATGCAGTAGCTACTGAAGGACTTAGTGATATTTTAGAAGAAAACTTACCTTTTAACGTATTTCAAAAAGCTGCTTATCCCACTTGATCCAGATGCATCCACCTAATCTGTAAATCAAAGAAATCACACCCAGAAGTGAGAGCTAAAACAGATGATAGTTTCTGAACCTCTTTAAAACTTCCCTAAAAATCTGCGAGGGAACTTACGTAGCTAAATTGCTGCGTCCATACACAGAATGGAGTAATAGCAGAACTGGTATGACCATGCAATGTGAAGTCCTACTACAGTTGCTGCCCCAAGAGTAACTAGAAGAAGTTACATTTAATGCGGATATCCCGATGAGTGAAAATTTAAACTAATTATAACATATAAATAGTGAAGAAAGAAATTAATGGAGCCATACATCAGTCAAGTGATGAACATAACTGAATGAAATGAAGAACATAAACTGAATAATTCATAAACAGCAGCACATGTTTGGAGCAGAAATTGTAGTAGCTGTTTTAAGTGCTCTAATGTCTATCTTTGCAATGTACAACAAAATCTAAACAACAGTGTAATTCAGGGCACAGGATATCAGATAAGCTGTAATAATGGAAGGTGGTACCAAAAGCAGCAGAATGATTGTAAAATCATAGAATCATCAAGGCTGAGAAAGACATCTATGATCAAATCCAACCATTAACCTAGAACTGCCAAGTCCACCATTAACCATGTCCTAAGTGCCATGCCTTCCCACAAGAAAATATTTCCTAGTATCAAATCTAAATGTCCCCTGGTGCAACTTGTTGTTGCTGTCTTCTCTTGTCACCTGGGAGAAGAGACTGAGCTATTGCTCTCTCCAATTACCTCCCAATTGTTTTTTCAGGTAATTGGAGAGAGCAGTAAGTTCCCTCCTGAGCCTCCTTTTCTGCAGCCCCCTCAGCTGCTCCTCATAGGACTTCTGCTCCAGACCCTTCACCAGCTCCACTGCCCTTCTTTGGACACACTCTAGCACCTCCATGTCCTTCCCGAATTGAGGGACCCAGAACTGGACATGGCACTCAAGATGTGGCCTCACCTGTGCTGAGTACAGAGGACGACAATCACTGTCCTAGTCCTGCTGACCACACTGTTTCTGATACAAGCCAGGATGCCATTGGCCTTTTTGTCACACTGAGCACACTGCTCTCTAAAGTTCAGCACCTATCAACCAGCACTTGATCTGATGACAGGAAAAACTGAGGTTATAACATTGTAGAAAAGGACAAAAGGTGATCACTAGTAACACAAATAAATTAGTTAAAAAAAAAAAAAAGGAACTGAAAATAGGACCTAACTATTGCCTATTTAAAGTATTATCTTCATTAAATAAAAGTAATAAATTACTGACAAAAGTTTGAATCAGATATCAAATAAGCACATCTAGCATGAAGCTTTAAACTGCCTCCAAATCAATATATATGAAGAGTTATGGGGAGACCCTGAGAAACGGTCTGCTACAGCACTTCTCAGTCCCCTCCTCCTGTAAGTGGTTTCAGAACTCCATCCTGTGGCATCAGTCTATCTACAAGGATGCAACTGTAGGACCACACCTTGGATAGGAAAATGTACTGAGGAAACATTCTACTCAACCCTAATATCAGACTGCTACTACTTCTGAGTACCTCAAGGCAAAAACCATGGACAAGATAACTGGGCTCAGCATAAGGACGAGCTTTGTGGATTAGTGTTTGATATCTACACTCCCTGAATATATTTTCCCTGAGTACTCTTGCAATCTGTTATACAGCCATAATTCTTTGTTTCTCACTTGAGTACTGCCTGCCAGCACCAAGATGGGGATTGTGCAATCACTTTGAGTGAGGCAGAAGACAGTGCTGCTCTAAAGGAAAAGTACATGAATTCCCACAAACAAACTGCAGAACAAATATTTTTAGCTTTCTGCTACCCTCAGATACAGACTTAGCACTTGTGAAATCAACTACATCACAAAGAAGCATTTTAAAACTGTGCTGCAATGTGTAAAAACTCAGTTTTTCAAGCCTTTCACACAAGTTTAGGTCTCATACTTGCTAAATGGGCAGTCATAGTGATGTCTACTCATCCTGCCCTGCATTTGTTAAATCACTTGCTGAACTAAATACCACCCACTGCTGCATCTCTCTAGAAACCAGTCCCAACAAACTGCAAAGCAATTTTCTACACAACACTATTAATTATTTCTTGATCCCCTGAAAGGATCACCCCATACAGCTCAGCATCCTGCCTGTCTTCCTTTTTTTGCCATCCAACAAGCCAGCTCTAGAGAACAGGAGAGAGGCCGTCACAGCCTGGAGCCCAAGGGGAAGAGAAAAGTAAGGCTCCATACACTCTTTGAGGCTGGAGCTCTCTGCAGCTGGTGGGATGCAGCCCCTTACAACCATGACCCTTCACAGTTCAGAGCAGTTAATACACTGTTGCTGGTCTAAATAACACCTTTACCGAAATTACTTCAGTTGCACTTCAGCCCAAAGATGACCAGAAGGCAGAAATTTGCCGGGTACAGTCCCTTGGCAACTTTCTAGCACTGAGGTTTTATTAGGGGTCACAGAGATTATTTGACCTTTTAATTTACAGTTTACAGAATAAATGAAAGGTTAAATATCAAATCCCAATAAGCCATAAGAAGTGGGGAAAAATATCCTGAAATGCTAAGCTTTAAAAAATCAATTAAAAATATAAATAAATAAATAGTCAGTCGATGTTTTTGCAATTATTCTAACTTTGATCTTTAAAATCTCCAAGCTGATTTATATCTTATTGCTATAGAAATCAAATTTTTATAGTTGATAAACACTCAAGTTTACTAGTTAATTAAATCCTTTTTGGATTATTTCAGCTCTCTTTCAATTTTAATGGAGAAAAAGTTCAAGCTTTTAATAGCAATGTGGACCAGCATTAAATAATTCTTTTAGTTGATGTTTGGAATTGCAATTACTGATTTATACTACATAATTCCTCTGGAGGGAGCCCAAGAAGAGTTTGGGGTTTTCTTTCTTAACTAGAGCAGTGATTAGAAAATACTTGACTTTTCTATACCTCTGATAAACTACCTTTCTCTCTTCCAAACAACTGCGAGTTTCCCATATCACTAAGATTATATAAACTAGGTTTGCAAATTATCCCCAAATTTTCTGTGACTACTTATTTCATGCAAGTTACACATTAATGACAGTTCAGGCTCCTGAATAACACTAATATTTTACGTTGCATTGCAAAAGATACTAAAAACGTAATTTTCATGTGATGCCACACAACTCAAAAAATGTAGGAAAAGTAAAATGCTTTTAAAAAAGGGGAAGCTTAAGGAGGTCAATTTTGATTTGTATTTTTTTATGTAATCATTACAGGTTAGATGCTGAAAGCATTTTTTACTGCGTTCATTCATCGGGCTTCAAGAGGAAGTCTTCATATTAGCAACTACTCAGCCTGAGAAATATCACAACCCACTGGAGCCTGACTGAACTCAATTCAAAGCACACTGTTTTCCAGAAACCACCACGGCAGATTTCTTTGCAACCTGCCAGCCTAATACTAATGGCTTAACCTCATTCACCCCTGCTGCTCAAGCCCATCTTCTCAGCAGCCTGACTCCACGCAGCTCTCACGGCTTCCAAGAGCTCCCACAAAGGAGCTGCAGAGCAGGGGTGGGTTTGCTGTGGTTACTTCTGAGGGCAGAGGACACCAGCCCTGAAGGGGACTTGGTTGCAAGCCTAGTTGTCTTGTACATTGTGTAGATAAATACTCCTTGAACTACTGTATAACAAGACCTGACTGCACAAGTGCTGCTGGCCCTTACATTTCATCTGATAAAATAATGCATGATAATAATATAAAAAACAAAAAGCCCAACAATCTTACTTTATATTACTTTGTGGAAAACTACTGCTATCTTAACAATTGGTCCTCAGTTAGGTGGGGGAAGGGTTATTTGCATTATTTGATTAAAGAGTGTCAAAAGGAATTAAAGCTTCCAGAAGAAAATTTTCCAAGAACCAATAAGTACTAGTACAAAAACCCAGGGTAGTTACTGCTACAGTGCTCTCTCACTTGACCTCGGCAACAAGAAAAAAAGTTGAGGAAAAAAATATTTCCCTAATCCACTTTGAAGAAAATAGTAGAAATAATAATAGGTAAGAAAAATCCTCACTGGTAGTGCTGAAGTAATTCTTTTACTGTCATGACACCACAAAAACTTAGTCCTTTGCGCTGACGAGCTTCCAGTTGGAAATGGATTGTTTCACCAGTGTAACCTGAACGTTGAGACAGTCCTCCTTGCTCAGAGAGAATTGTATTTTATAAGCTTGTCCATGCAAACTTTCAGAACCAAAATATGAACAAAGGCCAGCATTGGAGGAATGGGAGGAAGGGGACTTCCTGCAGCTAACAAGCTCTGCCTGGCACAGCCCCTGCTATCAGCATCTTTGCTACTGGAAACACTGGTCATGTGTGCAGTGTAACAGGTGACACTATTGTCACCTGCTGAGGACAAGAGGTGAAACAAACACTGCATTGGCAGTATGACACTGCACCATCTGCAGTCCTTTGGTGCTTTGTTGTATGCCTCTATTGCTTTCAGATTTCCACATAAAGTTCCTGAACTCGAAATAATCTCAACGCTTGAGACCAACGTGACCAAACAGTGAAAGCTTTCTGCCCACAAAACAGCAAAAGTTGATATTAAATTTTATAGCTGTGCAGACACAAAAAGGGACCATTGCTACACTCGAATTACTAGACTATAATGAAGAGTGATGGTTCACTAGTAAGTGTGCAATGAAAACAAAGTGGCTTCTGACAGAGATGACGTTTTATTTAAAAAGAATAAAACACAGTAGCACAACATAGGAAAGTACAATTTATTGTTGAATAAATAATTACATTACAGTGTTATACTTCCTGCTGAGGCACTGCAAACTAAACTGCAAATCAGGTGAGATACAAGTTCCCAAATAACAAAAATGCTGACATGACAATGCATATTAGAGTAACTGGATGTTATCACTGCCTGTATAGAAAAGAAGAGACAATTGTCCTCCTAGAATTGTAGAACAATTTACACAGCAGCCAACTCAAAGAAAAGCATATACCAACATTATTTACTTGAATTGACTATAGTAGTCAGTAAAGCTATTCTCACCCTGTTGTTTCAGCCTGTACAGGAGAAAAAAAATTACTGTGAAATAAATCCCATAACTGCAAAATCTTGACTGAGAGCCAAGCCTCTTCCCAACATGGGTGTTTCTCAACTAAGAGCAGACATCCATTTACTTCAGCATTCTAAGCCTAAGTAGGTTTTCTATTATCATTGATAATACCTGAATTGATGTACTTGAAAGAAGATATATAACAGGCAGAGGTGTCACAAAGCATAATAATTGGATACGATTTGGGCAACTGAAATATGTTTTCTAAAAAAAGAGTTGCATTCAAACACAGATAAGAATGTATACTGGGAGTTGGAACACTGATTCACTTCAGATGATGATTCATATTGCTATTAAAGCTTTTTCCTCAAACCCAGATTTGTTAGAACTTGGAAGTCATATGAAGCTTACTATTTCCTCTGTTGAGCAGGCTGGGGGTAGAGGGAATGAAGTGAAGAAAGACTGCAAAGTGTCAGAGTTTAGAAAGAACTGTCTACATTAGCGACACCTTCCTCATCACAGTGAACAGCCACACTACTCCGACAGCTGTAACAACGTGTGCAAGACACAAAAACAAAATTCAAAAGGGCAAGAATAAAACTACTGCACTGTACACTGCTTTTCAAAAAATTCCCTTGCTACCTATCTGCCCATTTGTCACCAGCTGTGACCAGTACTGCCATAAACAGTGGCACACCTGTGAAGCAAAGGAAGTTAGGGAGCCACCTCTGGTTTGTGTCCTGTGTCTCAAAGCAAAACCAGAGGGTGTGGTGACAGAAGTGGAACACACACACACACTGAAACCACTGCAGACAAAAATAAACGCAAGTACCACCTCTGTGCTTGGTGTGCAACACAGTCATGTTTAATATACCATGACTGTAACCCAACCACACATCTTCAGGCAGCCATGCTGATTAATCTGGCAAATCACCCCAAAGATTTACTAAATTAAAGACTGGAAAGGTGCTGTCAGGTCAATTTTACCAATACTGGTAGAAGTTATTTTAAGTGCCAGAAGAACATATTTGTCACTATGGCAGTAGCTGTCTTCAGTTGTTTCTGCACAGGGCCCCATAATTCGTTACCAGAGAAAAGTACAGAATTTCTGCACAGGACACTTTGCACTGCTTCTCTTTGGCAACGTTTAGTTGTTTGACTAAATTAATGCCTTTGTAAGGGATACTGTATATGGGTTATTTTACCAAACAAACACTAGAACTAACAAAATCTGCAGCTGTATGTGATCCACAAGTCTCTGGCAGAACCAGACATGTCAGAGCTGTGAGGAAGCAACTGCAGTTTTGAGCCGGAGACTACTCAGCAGAGTGGCTTGCACACTAGGGCTGCTCAGGGCACAGAGGCATACTCCTGGAAACACATACTGAGTTCTCATACTTGTCTGTTCTTATGCCAGATGCACCGTTGCTGAGTCCACTTGTGTGTCAGTCAGAGCTGTATTTCTCTTTGCAAAGTAAATTAATCCAATCCCTCTTGTGCAAGGACAACCAGAGGGCTTCTGAAACCTGAGCCAGAACAAGAAAGCTGTGCACTGCATAGAAATTTGCAATATGAGTATTAAATTACTATTTATTTTTTTTTAATCTTGAAATTGAAAACTTTTGTTTAGAAAATAAGGTTCTCTGTATTTTTCAGAGAAGCTTCCAAGAGCGACAGTGGATTCAGGGGAATCGTGTCAGGAACAATTGAGTGGATATAATTATAGAGATGATCACATGACACTATGCCATTCAGTTAAAATTCATATCTAGCATTAAAGGAAACAGTTTGTTCTGCCATGACAGAGCAAATAATTTCTACAGAGGTGGGCACAAGGAAAACCTTTAAAATTAAACCTTCTCCAGGATAATGTTATTCCTCACCAGATCCCTTTACTATTTATACTGGTTTTGAGCTACAATTCTACTTCATGGCTGTCACCCTGAGCCTTCAAAGCCAGTGCTTTGCAGTGAGTGGACTGCCTGTGCTACCAGATCTCAATACAGTGGCACACTGTCTGATAGTGCTCAGCAAAACTGTATGACAGTAGCTGTGAGATGTGGTTTTGTGAGGGCACATCAGGAATTGTATTCCCAGTGCTCTTCTACCCTTCATAATGCTGCTGCTATCTCCTGACAGGAGCTGGTGCAGAGCATGACAGTGCTGTGCAGCCACCTGTGCCAGCATGGCCTTCTAAGCAGACCCTGGGCATCCATGGCAGCCACCATTTCAGCCAGGTACAGGCTCCAGTTGGATCCATGGTCCTAAGAGCAAGTTGGCCCATTCAGAGGGCACTTGGATCCATACACAGCAATCTTAAGTGCATAATTTTATGGTACATGCTAAAGCATCTGTGGTGCTTGGAGGGCAGTTCTCAGTTTAGTATTAAGAGTTCTCCTTACCATGAAAATGTCGCCTTTTTTAAAAAAGAGGAAATCATGCCATGTGTTAAAGAACACCAAGAATGTATCTGCCTTGATCCCCCACGAGCATAACCTTTTGTTCCATATACATAAATGGTAAAATTACCTCCATTTGCTTAAGAGTCCTAAAGTGCTACAGGTATTTACACACTAACAAAGACTCTTCTATGTTAACAAGAGATTTCAACGATGTAGGGAATTGCACAGAGGTAGCTGGCAGAGAACAAAGACCACAGATGTGGAATAGCAACTAATACATGGGAATTTTACCACATACAGAAAAAATTACAAATGTTTTCAGCGGATGCTGGAGTGAAAGATTTTCCAGTAAGCTTATCATTTAACACCAAATTATTTCCTCCTGAAAACGAATTCTTGTTGCAATAGCTTCAAGTTGTTTTAACAATGCATTCAAAGCTAACTTGCAAATACTTGTATTTGCTAACATTCAAATTAGATGTTTTAACTGTCAGCATAATTCAGTCTTTTTACAGAATCAATTAGGTTGAAAAAGACCTCTGACATCAAGTCCAACCTATGACCAAAAACCACCATGTCTACTAGACAATGGTACAAAGTGCCACGTCCAGTCTTTTCTTAAACTCCTTCAGGGACAGTGAATCCACCACCTCCCTGGGCAGTCCATTCCAATGTTTAATCACCCTGGCACAGCTTAAGACTATGTCCTCCTGTCACTAGTTCCCTGGATGAAGACGCTGACACTTACCTGGCTACAACTTCATTTCAGGTAATTGTAGAGAGTGATAAGGTCACCCCTGAGCTGCTCCTTCTCCTGGCTAAACAAACCAAACTCCCTCAGCTATTCCTCACATTTACCCTCTAGACCCTTCACCAATTCTATGGCCCTTCTCTGGACTTGCTCCAGCATCTCAATGTCCTTCCTGAATTGAGGGGCCCAGAATGGGACATAGCACTTGAGGTTGTGGCCTCCCCAATGCAGAGTGCAGACAGACCATCACTATCCCAGTTCTGCTGGCTACACTGTTTCTAACATAAGCCAGGATGCCACTGGACTTCTTGGCATATGCTGGCTCACATTCAGTTGCTGTTGATGAGCACCCCCAGGTCCTTTTGGGCAGCTTTCCCAAGCCTGTAGTGCTGCAGGGGGTTGCTGACGCAAGAGCAGAACTTGGCACTTGGCCTTGTTGAACCTTTTACTGTTAGTCTCAGCCCATTGATCCAGCCTGTCCAGATCTCCCTGAGTATATTTTCACTTGAACACACAGTCTAAGTCAAAAAAAGTAAACTTGAGGTTTTATACATAAAAGTGAATTTATTCTACAACTGTTAGACAAACTAAGGAACCATACAGATGTAACTTTAAAAGTTGATTAATTTGTTTACTTTTCTGTACAGTGAATCAGTTAAAAGACTAATTTTCCCATAATGCGGACAAGACATTCCTTTCTAGACAGGGCATTAACCTGAGGCCAAGGTCTACAAACAGGTGCCCTCATGAGGCACTTCAAATAACATTTTCTTCAACATCAAAGCAATGATTTCAAAAATGTATTTTCCTTGCTCTTTGGACCTCGAATAAAACGTGAAGCCTTTGTAATGTTTCTTAATTGGCATTTCTGAGCCTGTCCCTATAGCTGTTCATCCTGCTCTCCCACTGGGGCAGTACAAGCACCGTTTTCGTGCTGCCCACGGAGCCGCCCCTTACCTGCGGCGCCTCCTCACGGCACCCCGGCCCTGCTCCCGGCGGCCGGAAGGGCACTGCTGGCGCTGCCACCTGCTCTCAACTAACTATAAATGCAGTGTAACGGGAAACCAAAAATCTCCAGTAAAGGGAGATATTTTTGACTAAGAGCCAGCGGGACTTCTGAAGATCCCGTTAACAAAAGTTAACCAGGGGACTCCCAGGCTTCCCAGCCTCCCTCACACCGCCCGCGCCCGTGGAGCGCCCTGGAATGACAGCGGGCGGGGTGTCAGGTGCTCGGGCTCTACCACACACAGCTGCAAAACTCATTACCTTATTTCATTAGTATCCAAAGTGGGTAAAGATCAAACCCTGGTAACACTTATCTATGTTATTTCCTTTCTCACTACAGCTCACAAAGCACTTGGAAATATACCTACATTTAGGGGGTTGCCCTCACCTTCATGTTCCATGAATTTGTTGCTCCCCAAGCAACAAAAGGCAGGGCCAAGGTGAGGGGTGGGCAGATCTGCTGGTCACCAGGCTGAAGATGCTGCCACAACAGTGTCTGCAGGAGGTCAGCCTCAGAGCTAATTAATATTTATTTACTAGGAGCACTGATCTGATCACAGAGGAAATGCTGCTGTTTTGAAGAAGAAAGGGGTTCCACCAACAGCGCTACCTGGAGTTGGGCTCCAGGTGCAGCCCATAACCCACCCGCAGACCACACGCACTGGTTCTGAGCAGCTGGCAGTAAAGTGTAGCATGATGTTTATTGTAGATATTGATCCACACATTATTAGGAACACTGTACCACTTCAGAAAATGTTATCAGAAATGCAAGTATGTTAAGTAATGTCAGACGTAAACCACCTTCTAGTCCACTTTTGTACATACTAAATGTATTTTATTGTTTTAGATCTGTCCATACTGCACAGGTATGGCCAGTAGCCCCCTTTCTTTCGGTAGAGTATTCTGTACAGACTGAACCAGCTCAGCACTAGCATTTGAGAATAGAAATCATAATGAAGTTTCTTAAAAACAAAAAAAGGGAGGGGGGAATGTAAAAAAAGACATGCAAATCTATCTTAAATCTCTGTTTAAGTCTAGTAAACTAAGCTGGAAGCTGATGTTATCCTTATGGCCAAAAGCAGAATACAATGGAAGTCTCCCAAGAAGAGAAAACTTGCAACTTTTATTAGGTCTTACAGATGACCAGAGTATGCTTTAATACTCACTGTACGGAACAAAAGAGATACACAATTAATGTGAACATATTATATTACTGAACTAGTATTACCACAAAAATTAAAAAATACTTTACCAGACCAAAAGACTGCTTATATCTTGCTAAACTTGAGAGGGTTTTTTAATTGTTTACAAATAGTCTTGTTATTATATATTCTGCAGTTCTAAAGCTGAGGCACTACAGCACAGGCATCAAAAATTGCACTCAAATTCCCAGTTTTATATATCTTATGACTAAAAGTAAACAAAAAAACCAAAAACAAACAAAAAAAAAAAACACCAAAAAACCCCAATCATTTTCCATACAACTTCAATCTCAAATCTCCTAAATTTTTCTTAAACTGCTGGATATCACAAACCACTAACATACTTGCTCCTGAGGATAAATAGACTCCAAATTATTTTTTTAGGTATATCTGAAATACATTGATAATTTACAAACACATTTCAGGGTTAAATGATTGATAAGTACACAAGTCTTTGGTAAATAATAACTACTCTGTCCTTTACTCAGTTAGAAACTTAAATTAATTTTTAAATCTAGATTAACTGATGTATTTAATATTTCTATAATGAATAAGGCTCACATGACAAAACACTGAGTGGGATGAATGGCTGTATGTAGCAAAACTTGAATGATGTTTTCAAGCTACAAATCCTGTTAATACTATGTTCCTGCTCTGGCTGGTTTTATTTTTGTGCTCTTCAGCCAGCCTCAGGAAGCTGGATCTGAATAAGAGCTTTCAAATTAATTAGATTTCCAACATCTAAATGTGTCAGCAATCTAGAAAATACTGTCCATTGCAAGGATACATTCTACAGTAAGTACTGGATTGCATGCTAAAAACTACAACAAACTAATTAGTTTAAGTTTGAAATAATACATTACAGCTGCAGCATTTCCTAAAATGTCTGCTTTACCACTTTCGCAGTAAAACAGGAAAACTATGCACTAAGCATGCTTGTGCGAGCTGAAGATGACTGCTTGCTCCCAAAGGAAACCTAAAGGCACAGGATATAGGTAATATGAACAAAAGTCTGGAAACAAACATTGGCTTCCGTTCTGTTACAATAATCCAATTAGAAAATTAATGCTTTAACCAATATTTTACTGTGTGTGTATTATATGGCTTCGCTTTGGCTAAAAGATATTACATCATGTCCTTTAAGAAAAATAGCAGCATTAAATAGATCTTGTCATTTCAAAGGAAAAATGAAACTAGGTCTGCTTTAGGTTTGGTATATTGAGTTTTGAGGTTTATTTTAAACATGTCCAAGAACTGATCAGAATATTTGTGATGACTGTTAAAGTTTTACTGTTCTACTAGAGGTTTTTTTATTATTTGCCTTGTTGAAGGATCAATAGCATTTGAGACAATAAATAATATAGTTTACAATAAATAATTTTCAAGCCAAAGTATTGTACTTACAAAATAATGTAATAATAGACTCTTCAAGATCAATTCCATTTTATATATTCTGCAACAAAAATAACATTTCTAGTAGGAAGGAATTACTTATAAACCTAGCAAGATCTACACATTCACATGTGTGTAAACAACTTAACAAGGTTTATTATGTTCCCAGAAAAGCTACGTTTTTACAGTAGGTTTTCAGCTAAATTTTATCATAATATGATGGTAGGAAATATATAACAGTACTTATATTTAGCTCCATCACAAATTTTAAATTGGAAAAAAAAATGGAGTGCTATTATTTACAAACAGCAACTTTCCTTCTACTTCACAAGTGACTGTATCTGTGTGTGAACAAAATGTTAGGGCGAGGCATTCCAGATGAACTGCAGCTAAATTTGGATGAGGATGATTTCAGGATGAACAGTGAAGGTCCTGGCAATAAATACCTAGAAAGGATATGGAAAAATACAGCAGAGTTTACAAGCAAAGCAACATTTCACAAAGCAAACGAATTAAGTATTTATGCACCATACCTTATAATTGTTATATGCAAGAAACTGAGTACAGTAAACACTATAAAACACAGAGGGTAATAGGCACAAGCTAACTCAGAAAAGGAATCTAAACTCTCAGAAACTCAGCAAAATTTCAAAATGTTGTATAAAGATCAAACATCTTTCTAGTTTTTAATGTTTCAAGCCAACTTAATAAATAAACAATGAAATCCAGTAACACTACTACTAAAAATTAATACTTTAAGCATTGATCTCTGGTATTATAGTACTATTTATTTAATTTAAACTGGGCATAATTGCAAGTGAGGTTAACCTGCTTATAAAAAGTTAAGTTGTAAAATAAATTTATTAGAGAACAAAAAAAATTTTCAACTTTGATTTCCAGCTCTAATTCTCTAAAAATAAACATCATATCATCACTTCTCTAGTAAAGGAAGAAATGATGCTACAGCCTAGTAATTCACATCAGTGGCTATTTACCTTTTAAATTCAGGCAACTATATAGCTTGTATTTCATATAATATTACAAACAATAGCTTATCATATGCTTAATATTCATTCTTAGGTATTTTCATGTTATAATTACCTAATTGTAGGAGTCATTAGATGAGCACAGTTAAGTGTGCAAAAATAACAACCATACTAAAACAAAATTTCACAATTAATTATGTCAATGATAGGAAGGATGAACACAACATATTGTATAAATTATTGCTTAAAAATTGTACAATTCTGGTGAATCGTATTGATTAACGATTAATAAGTGAAAAGACTGATCTGACTGATCACATGGGTCGAACTAGTGCCACAGTGTCAATGGGAGACTACATAAAGTGTACTTTGTTTAAGCTTGAGCAAAAGTTTTATTATCAAATATTATCATCAATATATCTTTTAACAATAGGCAAAAGAATAAAAATCATATTTGGAATAGGTTGGTGGTGAGCTTGAACGTTCACAGTGTCACCAGACCGAGTCCTAGCTTTGCTTGATGATACAGTAAAAAACTAATACTTCCCAGTATTCTTGCTATGAAATAGATAAGAATACTCAGTAAGATGTAAGGATCTAGCAGTAGATGTTTTGGGGTTTTCTAATTTTAGAACAGGTGAATTTATGAAAATATTAAAAGTTTGACTTTTTAAAAAATTAGCTAAAATCAAACTGTATAAGAGATTTTGTCTTTTTTTTTAAGCTCCTCTCCTATTGTTTTATTAACACTTCTAATTTTGTGACATTACGAACAATTTACATCAATGCTTTTATTCAGAAGCACTGTATTCTTCATGCCATACAGTGGATTTACAGTTAAGAGATAGGATTGATGACAAATTTCATTTCTTCTCAGTTTTCATTATCTTTTTCTCTTTACCTCTACAAATAAAATTTCCCAGCTAAAGAGGTACCTATCTGTAATATTTGAAAGCTATAGTTTCACAAACTTTGTTTCCTAAATGCAAGCAAAATAAAAAATTGGTTTGCGCTCAGAAAAAACTAAGTTCTTCAAATTAGATTTTACAATGTCTTGAAAAAATTGACTTCTCATGCATTTATTAAATTATACTCTGATCTTTCTTTTGCATCACACAATTTTATGAAGAGTGAAAAAAGCTATTGTTAGTAGTGCAGATTTATTAAAAACAGAAACCTAAGTGAAAAGGGAAATAGCATTGTGGTTTTTCCATTTCTAGAAAAACAGTTCATTACCTTAAAATTGTGGACCGTAACAGGCAAAAGCATTTATTTCCATATGTATCATCTTTCATTTCACAAATTTAGAATATCATGCTTAACTAGCATATTGCTGTATCCATGCATAGATGAAACATTTGTGGAGACTAATATAAAAACTGTAACTTTGATCAATTGGAGTTGTCATGACTCTCCATTACTGATACTTTGGATATAGAGGGCTTGCATTCCTTTAACCTTGAAACATATGAATAAATTTTGACTCAATGTCCAACGAAACAAAGAAACTGGAGACAAGAAAGTTCTCTTGGACCATCCCTTTCGTTGCTTTTCAAATGCAAGCCTGTTAGCTGCAGTACATTAGAGTAACCTGATCAGTTTGAATAGTTTGTGGTTGGTCCTGATGTAAAATTTTCTGCAGTATTAACAGTAAAAGCAATACAAACTTCAAGGTTGAAGATTTTCTAGTCTTAGCTAATCCAAATGACTTTACCATTGTCCTGCTATTGCTCAGTAGATGCTAATATTGAATATGATTTGGTTTGTGGCTAACATACTTCTACTTGTGCTGTGACCAAACAGTTTCTGGTTGGTTTTAAATTAAGTCAGTGTGTCTTAAGATCCACATGTCAGTAACAAATGAGTTCAGTGTATCAAATAACTAATCGGAGATATAGCGAGTAAGCAATTAAGTCATAAAATAAGTTTTACAGATAATATATCAAAAGTTTGCTTTTCACATATTAAACTCATAAAGACCTTCTACGAAATAATCCATGTAAGGTATTTCGTATAAACAAGACATTTGTAAGTTTATATACACAGTAATTAAAATTGGCATTATGGATAGATTTTGGAGCCTAAGTAATATGAAACTGACATTTAATTCTTCACTTATGACTGTTGAATCACAAATTGTTGACTTTCACAGTTGGAACATTTCCAGTAATCCCTATACTGACAATATTGTAATCCCTACTGTATCCAGTTGGAGAACTAAACCAGCCACTGGAGAATCAGGTAAGTGCCAAATAATTCTTTTACTATATGATGCTGTTTTGCAAGGTTTGAAAATATATTTATGCTCTGTAAGATGAAATAATAAAAATTTCAATTGATAGGTTTTGGAAATCAACTTTGCAAAACTGTGCAATACAGTAAATCAGATGGCACTTACCTGACCCTTGGCTGGAGCTGTGCCCCGACAGCATCCCACTGCGAATGTGAAGCCAGAAGTATCTGACATGTTAGGATACCTCTAGGAATGCAAATCTGGAAACAGTGATTTTGAGGGATCTGGGGAGGGGAAGAAAGGAAATTTTCAGTTCACTTTATGGAAAGCCTTTGCTGCAGTTAATTAGGCAGTAGGCAATCAAGAGTTTAATTAAAGTGTACTTTCACATAAGATCTTTGTATCAAGTCTTCTTTTTAGTAGCGCTTCATGAGTGGGCTAGTGAGATTAGAATGACAAACTCAGGATCAAGGGAAATGTTGAGGAGCTTGCTTGCTTTTTTTTTTTTTCTTAAATAAAGAGTGAACTAGGCTTAAAGAAAATTGTGGAAGCAGCAACACAGACTGAAACCTGTTCCAATACTACCCTTTATACTTCTAATATAGGAGGAGAATATTCAAATTTATACCTTGTATCATCCCAGTGATGGCTAATCCCAGTTGGGGATCCTCTTGAATCTGATGAATATTTGTAAACTACCAGCAGGCAGTGTTTACAAAGTTGTACTATTCGCTGGCAACACTGGAGTTGCTCAGGAGTCACCACCTCTGTGCTTTTACTGAATATGGTTTCCCAAGAGCTCCTATTATGGGAAAATACACAAATTCATGTTTTCTATCACACATTGCAATCAAAGAGTTTTATTGCTTTATATCAGATTTAACAACAGAAGAACAAGAGAAAAAGCATGACCTTGCCTGTGTACAAGAAAGGTCTATACAATTTAACACAAATGCTGGCAGATTCTGAGGCCAAAACAGAAATTAAGAAGTTAATCTTCTTATGGGAAATAGCCACTGCCATTTTTCACTTGGTTCATGCCCCATAGTGTTTATAAAGCCATTACTTCGGTTTAGCACATATAGATTTATTGTCACATAATTGTGTATGTGCATTACAACAGGACTAACAAAACCCACTTATTTTTAACACACTACCACCTGAATGCAAATATATTAAAGGAATTAATAAAAGTAATAATTATTTTTAAATGTCTTCACAGCATAATAATAAACTTCTTTTAGGTGCATGATACTGGGAAACAAATATGAAATTAATTTACAGGAGATTAGCATGTGCTCTGCTTCCTTATCAAAAAAAAAATCATGTGAGGAGAGTCTCTCAGTTCAGTCATTCAAACACTACTTATTAATTCTTCTGGTGACATAGGGTTGGTCTTCTATAGAAACGTTCTACATGATCTACATGATCTTTAAGGGCCATTCAAACTCCTTAACATTCTATGATTCTATAATTAGGATGGAATTTAACCATTAATGACTAAAAGATAAGCTGTACGTACAGCTAAGTGATTTGTCAGCCTGGCTCCTCCTGTGGTATGTTCCAGCTGAAACCATTCAGTCCTACAGAATTTTCATTGCAAACATAATTTTGAAGTGATGCAAGCATTCCTCCTTAATTTTTATTTATATAATTAATTAAGAAGTATTGCTTGTATACACAAAAACTGTTTCATTTCACAAACTGGATAATCATAGAATCATTTACTTTGGAAATTACCTCTAAGATCATTGAGTCATACTACTACTTGAAGAGCTACTATTCTCTTTAATATTTTTTTTTCAATTGTTTCCTCATAAAGTCTCACGATGGTTGGTAGAAAGTAGCAAGATGAAGTTCTAAGTATTACATTCATTCAGGAGATTCACAGATACACATAATTATATTATAATCCAATCCATAAATATCAGAAATCCTGTAGAAGAAACTTTCCCGATTAATTCTGGACATTGAAATCTGTAATAAATTTCCTATAGAGGAATTTTGCAGTGAAAAATAATATATGGGCTGCTGCAACTATGGCTGACTACAAAGATAGTGCTATACTTTTACCCTAATAAAAAAGGCTGAGATTTGGAAATATGCATGTGAATTTTAATGAGCTTTCATATAAATGTGCCTGTGCAATCTCCTCCATGTGCTACACAGATTAAGTTTATTCTCCATTATACTGAAGTCAGTGGGGATCAGAGTACTGTTTCCAAGTAAGTTTAATTTGTTATGCTGCAAACTTCAGCTTCCACACATTAGCAAGAAATCATGAAGTCCTCACCAGATCCAAAAAAGAGTATTATACTTGATTGTGCAATATGGTCAATTATGTGTTATTCTTTTTATAACCATCAACTGGTTATAAACCGTCAACTGGTTCTCCTAGTTTTGTCTTATTACCTTTAATTGTTCATTATACAGTAAAAAAAAAAGTGTAGCTTTATGAAACCATCTACATCCCATTTTCTTCACTGACATTATAACTTTTCATTCTTTTTACTAAAATAGCACATGCCTGGCAGAGTTCTAACCAAACCTTTAGGCAATCAGCTCCACTATTCTCCCAAGACATATCTTATGAATAGGTAACATAATACACTCCTTGATACATTTTCATATAGTCATGTTTCTAAATCAGCACATAAATATCTCTGCCCAACACATTTTCCCAAATTCTACAAATGCCTTATTTTTATTCCAAAAAATATAAAATGAAAATTTTCATGAACATTAGAAGATTCTCATGCTACAAGTAGAATACAGAATAGTAGCAGCATTATTAAAAGGGAAGGTAATTAAAATATTTTGTAACAACAAGAAAATTAAACTTGGACTCAAGACTTCACACACCTCTGCGAGCATGAAGAAAGGACCCAGCAGCTGATGAGAATTATACAAAAAAAATGCTTCAGATTGGAAACACACAAAACTTTTCTTACCCCACTTTAATTTCTGGAGCGTGCTGCATACCCAATACCTACCTCTGCAGATCTTAAGGCGAACATTATATGCATTTTCCAGCAGCTCATCTCAGTGAAAAAGATATTGCACAACAACAAGCCTTGAGCAATTAGATGATGGTAAAAAACTTGTTGATCTTTTGGATCCCTCAGATCCCTCTTCTTGTTTTCAATGTTCTTGGATAACAATTAACAAGGGTATTGCATCCATTCTCTACATATTCTCTTGAATGAAAATGAGCAACATAGTATGCCAGCATTAACTGTAATTGTGAAGTTATGAAGATGACCAAGGAGACAAAAATAGGCTTACCCTGAATTACAGAAACAGTTCCACAGGCCTTGGCCATGGCTCCAAAGTAAGCGATTAAATACACGGTTAAAAAGACGGTACAAATGTAAATTTTCAATGTCTGGAGCTTTCCATACATGCTGTAGAACTGCACGAACACTTGTCTTGACTATATCCAAAACCTGGGAAAGAGTATTCCAAGTAAATCAAAATAAAGGCATATTGCCAAACCGAAAAAACAACTGAAGGCTGATTCCCTGCACACCTACACACAGATGACTGCATAGCTATCAATTCCCATGGATGTCTATGTTTCATTTCTGTGCGTTCATCAGCAAACTTTTATTGTACCATTTTCCTGTCAATAACATTTTGCAAAGCCAAATCAAAATATATTACTTTTGTTACAGAAAAGTTCATTTCTATTTTTTCAGTCTGTTCAATACTAGCTCATTTAAATGACAAAAAGTGCTTAAAAAGGACACACTTACAGTCTACAAGCAACTTAATTAACAACCCAAATATTATATATCTTTTCCCACTCCCTTTTAAAATATTATCTATTTTATGAAGAACTAAAACGTCCTGAAAAACTACAAACTGCTCAGTGTCACCCTGGATCAAACCATATTAGTTTACCTGGCAGAAGACAGTGTAGTGAAATCAATAAGTAAGAAAATAATCAGCAAGATATTTAAAATAGCAACATTTATAGAAATGCCATGGGTTTATTACATACAGACTACATTTAAACACACATACATCAAGATGTGGGAGAAAAAAAAAACAAACACCGAGCTGTATTCAGTATAGCATAGACAAACTTACAGGCAGCTGCACATCCAGCTCACAGACCTCATGGATATACCTTTGCACATCCCACTGAACTGGGTCATGGAAGGAAGGTGGGATTCATCTGAACTGCTTTAAAATATCTGGATGTTCTCATGCATCAGGCCCCTGTGTTCCCTTAGGAATCAGTGCAGAGAAATAGGTTCCAGAGTGTTTCAGATTTTGTCTATTTAGATACTACCAGTAAGTCTGGGAATAGTTTTGTGACCAAAGTGTTTTTCAGTCCTGACACTGGTGCTCTGAACAGCATCAAAGCTGTCTTACGAAAGAATCTATACTGCATGTAACATATTAACAAGAAAGTCAGCTAAATCAACATAATTTCCTCTGGAAGATACATCCTCTCTGCTTCTTTTGCATAACAACATCTTCCAAAAATCAGTCAGACTCAAGTGGGTGGTAAACAGACGGAGGTATTTGTTAATTTGTTATAAGATATTGTAAATTAGAAGGTACAATACTTTTCCAGGAAAATTTCAGATATGTATGATGAACTGATTCACATAGTGAATGTGGCTCTCAAAAGGTGAAAGCATGGTGTAGAATTGCAATTTTTTGGTTCTGCATAACAAACTGTTGTCTATAAATATTCTGATAGGACACTATGAAGGAAAAAACCCATAAAACACTTTCAATAGCACAAGGAAACTGTGTAGCCATGCTTAATAGGCAGAAAATCTATAAACACCTAACAATGACAGCATTGATTAAATATTTTTTTTCTTACTATTTAAGCTTTTCTTGAAGACGTAGAATCAGTCTGCATACATAAGTCATGCACTAATTCCATGCACATAATAACCCAACGCAAATACAATATTGTCCTCTCTGTTGGGAATCTTTATAAATGCAGGTTTCTAATGCACCAAAAGCCATACCTATGGTCTCCTCCTCCCAAAGAGAGAGAGAGAGAAGGAGAGAGAGAGTAAGAAGTTATAACCTAAGGATACTGATCTTTTTTTAGTGACAGCAGCAGCTAAATCCATGTTTTGGACTGCCTCATGCCTGAGGAATGGGTCAAGATTTCCTGACACTTCCTTAGCAGCATTAGCTTATTGTCTTCATGCTTTTCAAGCACTCATTTTCTTGTGTCTCGCTAGTCTAGGGCTGTCCCACACAAATGGCAGGTATCTGGTTGAACCAACTAAGTCCCTAAATCATATAAAGACAAACCACAAGTTTCTTTAGAATGTTACACTAATAGTACTTTATCTCCCTCTGTGAAACAGTACAATTCCACCCTGTATAGACTCCCTCACTAGTCTAACAGTCATGAGCTAAGAACAAAGATGCCAATACAGAGCTTTTTCTTTTACTTTAGTTGAAGAAAACTGAGTATCTTAGAGCAAGCTGCAGGCTGCCAGGTACTGTGGTGAAAAAAAAAAAAAATTCTTGCTGCTTTTCCTGTGTTGATATTGCCAATATGCCAGAGCAGGAAATGTACTAGTTAATTATCTTTTATTTGCAAACATGGCCTCAATCATCTATTTAAGAAAAGAGACAGGCATTGCACAAGGGCTGGAACTTCGTGAAACCTACATCTTCATTTTTCTAAGTAATTTCCCTAGCTTGCCTTCATCTTTCTGTTTATTTTAATTTACAACATTTACTTTAACAAAACCAATTATCTAGGTGTAACGGAACAAGATGTTAGGAAAGAGCATAGTGAAAACCCTCTGGTAAGCATCAAAACACTTTTAAAGAAATTATGTTAAGTGATTTAACACAAAGCAGTCATAACTCCTCCCATACAAAGTTTCTTTTTCTTGAAAGTCTTAGAGGTTAAATTTCTTTTTAGCATGCATTGATTTAATTGGTTTCCTCTCAGCTTGCTTCTGAATGTCTCCTGTACCTGTGCTGTAATGTCAGAATATTATATACTAAGAATACGAGCAGAAGTTTAATTTTTCCATGTTAAGTAATTGTTAAGCAAATACAGCTGTCAGGGATGAACATTGCCCAGTTATTTTCTTTTTCTGTGTTAGAATTTCCCAGTAAATTTAGTGAAGGGGATTGAGATTCTGTTTTGTATTTCACAAAGTTGTGAAAGGTACCTTTGAGACAGATTCCTTACTTGCATAAATATTCTCCACCTTGCGCTGACTTCTCCCTCACCCACCTCATTGGAATATAAAATATACTTCTTTCAAATCAACAAAAGACATTTGGCAGTCCTCAGCTGCAATGTCATTGTCAAAGTTAATCCGTTTTTATAAACCATCCTTCTAAGAATAACTATCTGATTGCTTGAAGGGATTGAGGTTAAAAGCAGTTAAAAAAAAGGCAAATCATTTCCAGTGCAAGCAAAGATGAAGGGCTCACAAGTGCTTTAGGAACTATAAGTCTCTTAAGTTGTAAAAGATGTCCTCACAGGAAGAGCAAAAAGTCCCCATTTCTGGTTGTGCAGTTTTTGTGAATAACAGTCTGGTACAGCAACCCATACCATCATGAGTTTGTACATGTACCCTTGGTTTAGCATGACAGTCAGTCAAATAAAGGGCAGAATCTACTCTTATTGTAGGCTTTTTGAAATAATGCTTAAAGCAGAAAATTCTTTGCTTGGCAGGTCCATTTTTTTTATTCAGTATGATCTATTGTAATACTGTGGGTCAAAAACTCAAATAGACAAGTGCAATATCACGAAATCCAATGAAATTTTCATATGCCTGCTCTGAAACTGCTGACAGGTTTAGCCCTTATTAACAAAATCTGCTGAGTCAATACACTTCTAAGAAAGTTAGCTAAAAATTAGGAATTTAAGCACTAATCATTTATTTGTTTTTCTTTCAGCAGACTAATTTTTTAAGGAATGGATTTTTAAATTATAATCCACAATAATTATGCTTCTCCAAATACGAAGCAACATCATTTCCTACAATAGAATACATACATGTATAAGTATTGATAATCAGTATTTCAGCATCTCAAGTCAAATCCCAGCTACTGCTAAATAACAGTAGAAACACTACCATCTACTTCAGATGACCTTCAGAAAATGAAATATGTCACTTACCTTTCGTTGCTTTACTGAATCCAGTTTTACCAACCAATAGGATGACACTTTTGTTTTATGATACTTCCAATTATCCATAATCTGTAGTCATTGTAAAACACAAGATAAAAAATACATATCGAAACAACTGAAAGCTGAGCACTCCTAATGCTTAAACATATGAACATCTAAAAAACCACCATGAGAACTTTTCTCTAAAAGAAATCAAAAAATATTTGCAAATGCATTTGGGGGACATTTGCAAAGATATTTTCTACCTGATTTGGACAACCATACGCTACAAAGAGGTTAGAAACTCATCTTGACTGACTCACCTCAGATTCCTTAAACACAGCAGTAAGTTCAATAATGCATAATTGCTCATCTATTTACATAGTTGGGGGTTTGTTGCATTAGGGACATTAATATTAGACACTAAATGGAAAACATTCTTTCTATAAATTATTATGTAGGAACTGCAATATTCTCCTTATACTATACTACCAAAATAGCTAAAGCTGTGAGTATACATTTTTATTTTTATTTTCATTTTGCTATTTTATCTTTCTATTCAATTCCACACCTACAATAAGTTCTTCCTCACAGACAGCCTATATACCATTACTCGCTTCTTTCCATGATGAAATATTATTTCCCATCAGAAACTGGGTAATGCCAGATGAATTTATGAAACAATTCTGCAATAAGAAAGTGCATTTACAACCAGTGTGTGAGGAGGCACCTCCAGATGGAGTGCACACACTCCCACTTGGACACAAATGTACACACACTCTCACATGTGTCAAAGAAAAAATTTAATGAGGTATTTTAGTTCTGCTTCTAAGGCAAGAAACCTAATATACTGGTTATGAATGCTATCTATAAGCACCACCCAAACCAAACATAATTATGGGAGAGCTCCTTTCCACTCCAATGTAACTTCAGAAATTACTTGGGACATAATGAACATTTTGAAATCTCACAAAGCAAAGGATGTTTCAGGACAGATAATGATTCATATGAATGTTAACACATGGACTGTGCTCACTACATCAGAATACAGGTGTTAATTTAAATTACTAGATACTTCCATATTTCTTCTCAACTAAGAAAATAACTCTCCCTTGGGCCTTGTTTCTCATGCCTTTGAGAAACTATGAGGCTCAGGACAGTGTTGGATGTGAGAAAGACTAAGTTGATAGACTAGAAGAGCCAAAAGGCATGTGACTACTCTTCTTTATGACCAGCAAACTTCTAGTCTGCCTTGCAGCCTACCATTCTGAGTTCTCTACTATGCATACTGGAGAGCAAGTCAAACATGTCAGGATATGTTTTAACAATATCCAATGAAATATGAATTGTAACATTCTTCTTGGCTTACTTAAAAGTTTGAACTTTCTCCACAATGAAAAACTGAATTTTCCTAACCTTCCTGATTGTTTCCCATATATTTTATAAGGACATAGGAATGCTTTCACTGCTGCTCTTTTAAGGTCAGAAAGTAAGCAAAGCTCCAAACTTTCAAAATCTTTTGAATTATCATGAGTTTTGCATTTTAAGGCCACAGGAGCTCATGAATCATAGACTGAGCTTTTCATTTTCCTTCATTTCAGTGGCCTAAACTGTGTCTAGTCTGTTCTTTTTTCTTATTTATAGATACTTACATCTTCTATAATTAATTCAGATTCTTCATCTGTTTTTCCTGGGAACTTGATTCTCATGTCATTGATAAGGAGAAGAGTCTCTTTTGTCAAAGCAACTTCTTGGTCTTTTGTTTTCTGTTGCAGCAAAGACTCATTCTAAAAATCAATATGAAGCAGAGAAAAAATTTCAAGTGTGTCATTAAATCACATTACAAAAACGTTTGCTTGACAAAGAAAATTATAAATAGGGTGATATAAAATAGATTTTTAAAGTGTATAGACATTATCTAAGACATAGCTAATATATACACATCTCATGTACATTAATGCAACATCATTACTTAAAGAAGTCATGAAATTCAAGAAAAAGAGTACAAATGTAAGTTTGTTTGAAACAGAATGAACAAATACATATAATCAATATTTATGGTGCCCAAAATTTAAAATATAAATTTGAAATTTAGATAACAGATTTTCAATTTAAATTCATCACAGTGAAAAATAGTCCCAAAAAACATTCTTTCAGTCCTTCACTTTAACAATTGAACAGAAACTGGCAATATATCATTGAGCCAAGATTTCAGGAAGCATTAAAAAGTAAGGACTCTTTGCTACAATTCTGGTCACTAAGGGGTCTGACAGTGTCTTCAGCTGTCCAGAATTTTGTTTAAAATATCAGTACTTTTTATAGCAACACTGATCTGATCCACTACAATGTCTGCAAAAGACCTTCTCTGGAGGGTTTGATTTTTTTTTTAAAACATAAGACACTAGTTGGAAGGATTTCTGATCCTCTTTACTTTCACATACGTATTCTATGCTTTTTCAAGAGTGAAATTCAAAATTTTTAGGCATTGCTAAATCTTTGTAATTTGTAACAACTAAAATACTTAGGGGTATTTTTTTACTTAAGCAAGAGATAAATATTTTCAATCACAAAAAATTTGATACATATCAATGTAGCTGAAATACTAAGATAGCAAGTATTTCCAAATCCACTTTTGTTTACAACTGCCATAATAACATGTCTGTAATCTCCAACTGTAAATGGCTTATTCTAAAATTTGTTTCCATACCTTAAGAATATTTGGATCTCAGCAGCCTCCAAAAATGACAATATACTGCTCTTTTCTTGCCCAAAGGACAGATAAACTAACACTTTATCATGTACAAATGATTTTTTTCTTAGGAAGTTACAGTTTATCAATTTTAATTTTATTCTAGCAGTAATTTATATTATATTATTCTTAGTTGCAAAAATAATTATGAAGAGAATTCCATTCAGAATGCTAAATTATGAGTAGTTCTTATCCATTCTGTAAGTAATTTTATTAGAATTATTTTTAGGAAATATGACCCAAGCTCTATCACCCAATGTAATTGTTCTGCACATCAAGATCATTTCTGTGGTGAAGCTTTCTCAATGAAAAGAAGAGCAGGGTTTCTTACTAATGTTAATTTAAGTGAGTAGCCCATTTTTAACGTCAGATGGTTTTTAATCTTTCAGTAATTTGTATTTGATATAAAGTTAATGTGAATAGAAAAATCTATATTAGCCCTGTCTCATTAAACTCCCAGTACTTCATGATGATAAAAGGGTACTTTTTAAACTTGAGATAGCTAATGTGATAAAAAATACCTTTAACATATTGTTGTGAAGACACAATCTTAATGTCTTTCCAATTCTATTAACTGACTTTAAAGATGGAAAACCATGTTAAGGAGTATTTCACAAGATGTCAGCACACAATTTTAAAAGAATCCTTTTTCATCATTTAGACAAAGCCTCACAGGCAAAACAGACAATGAGTGTTCTACTGGATAAAAATTATGATTAGAGATAGTAAATACTATGAACCACGTTAATTAGCATTACAAAAGGATTTCTCACAAAGCTCACCACAATACAGAAAGACTGCAAATACGGGTTAAAAGTGCCAATTTGTTTGCCCCGTATCCAGATAAATTATTTGGGTGATGAAATATATAGGTCAGGCATCAAAGCATGAATGGCAATGCTCTGGCATCAGCACACAATGGAATAGAGGGTTGGAGACTGATCCCCACAAGCACTGCTGAGGGATAAGGGAATATGTGGTCCATCATGCAAACACAAAAGAAGAAATGCCTGGGCTTTCAAGGAGATACCAAAAAGGATGACAGTCTGTTAACAAAATGAAAAAAATATGTATATTCAGAAGTACATTGTGAAATTACAACTAACCACACAAATTCTAAACAGCTAAAAGTGTTTAATCTGAACTATTAATTACTTGGTCCAGTTCCTTGTCTGTCTCAAGGAGAGGATTCAAAGCTAAAGCTTTATCTTCCCTTTTAAAGAAAGAAAATGTCTTCCAACAGTTATTGCAGTCATAAATCCTGGAGACAACAAGCACTATATAAATTTTCAATTCTTCACTTTACAAGTAGAGCCCTACTGCAGTGGTATAGCGTATGCAAAATAGGTACAGTAGGTTGGAAATTACACCTTCTTCTACAATGGACAGCCATACAGCCTTACTAATATTTTGTTCTGGTATAATAAAGCCTTATTTCAGAACCAGAAGCGCCCAAACAAATCACGGAAAATTTTTAAGAAAGATAATGACCCTTTCTATCTTCAAGGAGAGAAGGTTTCCCATTCACAAGAACTCTTAAGGTTTCCATGCTCACAAAATGTAACATCTGTACTGCTGCACCAGGAACACTGAAAAATCACAGTTAGCATTCACCCCAAGTCATATACAGGTCTAGAGATCTTATATTCACGAGCATCTGTCAAAATAACCTTGACTATAGTACATCAGGTTTTCTGACTTTGTAAAAATTAGTAATGTATTTATTGAGTTTTAAAGAAATTGAACATATTTTGAATGCAACTGCTGTATTAACTCACCCCTGAAGAGTTCATAGTTCCCAAGGTGGATGTCTGAGAGACTCTGGCTGAAGATGGGCTACGATTTAAAGAATGAGACCTATTCACAGAGGATGTACGCTGGATTTGCAGAGGTGCTTTGGCTGAATAGGGACGTTGCTCAGCTGCCTGTGACTGCATAGTGAATATTGATATTGAACGAGGGCAACTCACAGAACGCCTTATTGGACCTGTGGAAGATGTGGGGGATGAATATGATGGAGATTTCACATTTTTATTTGAAGGTTTCCAGTTCATTCTACCTGCAAACAAATTAAATGAATGATGTAATTACTCATTATTCTCTTAACACCCATTTTTCAGTCTTTATAACTAACAACATACATGATCAACACATGCGAACTTATGTTGTACTACAGTTATGTTGACTAAGAATGATATATGTAGCAGTCAGTCATGTCAGATCCTCTAGTAATACATAATTTCCACACTTTGTAAGAACATTTATTTGTTCCCCATACTCAGCTTTAATCAAGTAGAGTCCAGTCTTCTATAATATTGATGAGATTTATGAGAGAGGGCATGTGCCCTATAGGTGAAAGAGTATGTGACCACTGCGTGTGGTTTCCTGACTGCAAGAATATGGAAACAGGGAGAAAATTTCCTCAATGGATCCCATATCTGCAGATCCAGTATCCCTTGTCTGCTCCTGTATAGTTGTAGTTTTTCAATTCAGTCTTTTCCTAAACACATGCTATGAAAAATAAAACTTTAGAATCGGCACTACACACATGGAATTACATTACTAAATTCTTTGAGACAATATACCAGTAAAGCAAAAAATAACATGCTATATGTATTAATTTAGAAAATATTTTAAAGAAAATGAAACAAGCAAATCAATATTTAACCCCAGGATACAAATGTTGATACATTCTAAAACACTGAAGAATTTTATGTAATTCACCATCTATGCCAAACTTACTTGGAAAAGTGATCATTTAACTTACCTGATCGTTCCAAAGATTTGTATTTATTTTCTTCAAGATCATACGAAACTTTTTTCTCTTTTTTTTCATTGTGATCTTCCTTTTCAGTTTCTTCTCCTGATTCTGACACACTGCTACTGCTATCACAGCTACTGTCACTACTGTGGTTCTTAGGTTTCCTTAAGGAATGTGCACTTTCTGGCATTGAACACAAGGGCTAAAGAGAAAAAAAATAAAAAGTCCACGATTCAGGCAGATTCAGAAAGGATTTGCACAACTATAAACCCTCCCAAGTTAGATTGGAAGTTTATCCTAAATTTTAGAATAAATGTTTAAATATGTCATTTAATTCACCCCACAGTAATCCTAATCTTTCTCACATGAAGAGCAGCATAATATAGTAAGGGATGGGAGAGGGGAAATTATGTTATTTCAAGTATGACTTGCACTACCAAACATACTGAATCATAGTTTGAAATCATAAATCAAGTGATACAGAATAACATCTACAATCAATTTATGTCCTTCACTGATATTTGCAACAACTGACAATGATAACAGTTATAAACATGAAGTAAAAAAAAATAGCCACTAAGTTCCTTGACATATTATAATTCTGAAACAGGAAGTGATTAATCCACATCCTGCAGAGAGCAGAAACTGGAAGAATATAAGTTGTGCTGGGTGTTCCTGATGTCCCATATGCACATGGGATTCAGTGTCATTAGCTAATTAATCTTGAGCTACTACCAAGGATACTGTGAGACAAAAATCAAAAAGTAGGAGACAGAGAAACTGATGCAAGAACAGAAATGACAAATGAAAACTTTCTTCCTGCGCCACCAGTCAAGCGGGAAAGATGCAGTATCCTCCATTACCTCTATTAGCCTAAGCAGACTTATGTGGTCACCATAATTTCCTACATATTTTCTTCTCAGTAACTCTCAGCTATATGAAGCTATGCTGATGGCCTCATCTTCCCAGTCATCTAAAGGATTGCAATTAAAGCTCAGATTTAAAAAAGAATTAATTTCAAAATTTTCGAATACACTTTGAGTCAGAGTGAAAAAATTCTTCTCTTGTGAAGAATTTATATTTTCTTAATGTACTAGCATAATGTAATGAACATAGATTTATTAAATAGAAAACAGGAAAAAGCCTCAAACCATACTGTTGCTGCAAGATGCACTTTATAACTAAACGCGTGCTACTTAAACAGACAAAGGAGGGAAGAGATTTGTCCCACTAACTAAAAAGCAACAGTGTGTTTATGCAAACTCAAGCTGATAGACTGCATAAAGAGAAGTTAAAGAAGAATATTCCATTTAAGAAAGCACTGACAGTTGCTGTTACACAAAGAATACATTACTGATATGTATCTGTCTGCCAAAAGGACAAAGTAAGGTGCCTTACTGCTTTCTTAAAAATAGCTGTCCTAATCATGAAATGCTGTGTATTATGGAGATATATTGATGAGACATTGCTGAGGAGTTATACAAGATATAATAAATATTTTCAATCAAAACTAACAGCCTTTAAGGTAGATCTCATACTGCTTATTGTATACTTGTTCTTCACACATTCTACACTAAACAATAAGAATACTCTGAGAGACTTCACATCAATTAACAAAGAAGAAGAAAAAGTCCAAGAAATTACAAAAAGCAATAATGACAAAAAATACCTAGATCTGAGTTTAAATTGATCTCTGAAAATAAGAGATGTATGATTGAATGGGAAGTTTAGTTCTTGATTTTTCCCATACGTTAACCTGATTTTTTGTGATTAAACTCATCTGACCTTATAGCAAAAGAATTAAAAATAAGAGCAATTGTTCATTTCCTGCATAATATCTGTTATTTTATGTCCTTAGCCCTTCATCCTGCACAACAAGTGGAAAGTGATACACGGGTAAACCTGACAGTGTGTAGGTGTAAGGAGACCTCTAGAGGCTACAAATAAGCCAGATATTTCCAGAAAGCATTTCTCAATCTGCATAGAATTCAGTAACACGTAAATTGCAGGAAAAAAAATGTCTTCATTCTGAGAAATTCTTGATTTTTTTTCCTACAGAGTTCCTAATCATGTTCAAATTCCAGCAAGTATAGACTAGTTGTTACACACAAAGCATGTTCATGCATACACATCTCTCTATCCTTCAGATATACAGATAGGTTTGTACAAATGTACATATATAGATATGTTTCTATATATGCAGGAAAACTCTTCTCTCTCCTAACTATTCCAGCCATTCTGTTCTTTTTTTCTGTGGAAGAGAGTGCTTCCAAGACAGCACATCTGACCTCCTACAAGTAGCTTCTGTCAGCAGGCCAGCCACTGAATTTTAAGAGGTGACAGACTTTATGATCTTCTAAAAGAACCTTTATGACTTGAAAAGTACCCATGGTTGTTTTGGGGTTTGCACATGTTGCTGTTTTAATATGCAAATAGGTCTGCATTTGTAGAATTTTATGGTTACAAGAAGATGAGTTTTACTTACAGCTGGATTATTCTCCTGCCTGACAGATTGACAGACAATAAATAGTAAATTTTGCCTGCCCCAGATTTTGATATAATATATATTCTGACACTACACATCTCATAACAGCCCCCTTAAAAAAGAATAGCCAATTAAATGCATATTATTGGCCATGTGCACCCTTATCTCTTACAGGAAAGAGGTGATGCCCCTTCCCTGTACAAGGACCATCTGCAATGGGCATTTGTATTTCAAAGGCAGTGCGACCAGGGAAGTTTCCAGTCACAAGGCTTCACTGTGGGCAAGGTTTAAATGATTGAGAACTATATCAGGGCCATAAAAAAGATACTGAATAGAAATCCTATACAGTATGAAGTGCGCACACTTGAACAAAAATCTCCCTGGATAAGCTAATTTCATTGCTTTCCCTTTTGATTTCATCAATTTTATGGCAAAAAAATAGACATTTTGGTCATAAGCAATTCTTTCTTTCTCCTATAAGTGCAAACTGTATTGTACTGGTAGAGTAGCTTGTAGGCTATGCAACCTGTTTGCCTGTCAGAAAAGAAGACCATGGCATATAGCCTGGCTCATAAATTCATCGTAATTCATCCAAAAACTAATTGAGAGAGGTTTCTTAATTTGGTCTTAGTACCCTATTAAATGTTTACAGCCTTCAGCTTGGGAATGGCTTGTATGAAACTAGCATAGAGGTAGAATAGATGAAGTCTGTGTGCATATAGTCAATCAGACAGATGCTCTCTAAAGGCTGGTGGGAAAAGACAGGCTTCTGGAAAAAGGAAAAAGCATGACTGAGATATTAAACTTTAAGTGATCCCATGTTAAAGAACTGAAAACAAAACTCCAAGGAAAAGAATCCCAGCAGAATGTGGATTGAGTGTGTTACTTGGGTGGACTGGATTTTTTTTTTCTTCTTTAAATGAATCCACCACTGTTAAAGCACTAGCTCAGAAAATCCCCATATTTGTAATGAGGTCTCTGCAAATCTGTCTTAGTACCAGATTGGTATGAAGATCCTCTTTCCAGTACGCATGCCTGCAATAAGATGTAGGTCTTTGGATTCTTGCACATATCTAAAGTACTGCTTCAAGCTCAGAAGAATTGTCAGCATTTATTTTGTACTTAAATTCACAGATTTGAACACCATATCATTAGAAACATGAAACACTGCAAAAAAATTCCATAAACAAATCCATTAGAGCTGAGGAACATAGATGTAGTCTCTTCTAAAAATACTTGACCTAAAATGTTTGCAGGATATAAAAAAACAAACTTATTTTAGCCAAGCCCAAACTATTTATCTTTACTGGCTTACAGAGATATGCAGTTTATTTGAGGCAAAGATTCACATGAACTATGCACACAATCAGGAAGCATTAAGCTAAAAATAATATACATTCAAATTAAAAGCAGATTCTGGAAACAAAACAGGTTCCAAGATATATTGTAGAACCCTTTTAACAAGTGGGCAAGCTACAGACATATCGAAATTCTAATTAATTCTTTGACCTTCCAGAATTCCACATTTTGGCACTAACCAATTAAAGATGAAAGAATTCTTTTGAGATAGGCTATTGATATACAAATCCTTTCACACGCTGAAATCAAGCATTCTCCTATACAACAGTTGTTGCTGTGCATGGCAATTCCTCAAAATAGTTCAGGGAGGGAAGGAAGGATCTATTATCTACTTAAAATTTTAATGGGTTTTAGTCAGACAAATGGTAGTGATGCCTCTCTCCCTACTTTTTTTTTTTTAAAAAAAAAAAAAAAAAAGGTTAATGGCAGTCTGAAGAAGAAAATTTCCACCAGGATTAGCTAACTAAATTCCTCACTTAAAATTCTCTGAATACCTGTCTACAGAGTGAAATAAAAAAATCTAGAAGTCAAATACCTTAGGTCCTCGCTGCCTGGTGCATTTTCCCATTAACTTTTCATCATCTATTTCACACTGCTCCAGAAGATCCAAAATGTCTTCCTCCTAGAAATGGAAATTTCATCACAATTAGTTCAAAGCAGGACATATACTGTCCTTCCAAAATTCAAGCAGAAAGTGGTAGGAATTTGAAATTACTCTGATTACTAATTCCTGAAATAAGATTATGAATTCCTCTACAGGAGGAAATAAAATTATTTCTTCTCATGCATGCAACTCTCCTTGCAAGCAATGTGAAATAGAAAGTCTTAACATTTATTAAATATAAAATTCTGAAGAGTTGAAGATTCCTGTAAAACTGCTGGATGATGCCAACTACAAAGATGCAAAATCATTTCTCAGATTTCAAATTAAATCATGTTAACTGGTTATTTTGCTACCGTCTCTGTCTAAATACATAGGCAATCAGACAGACTGTTCGGATGCCTTAAACTAGTGGAGCTGGTTTTAGGATAGCTCTTGTTCCAGTCCATACAATGAATGAATAGGCTGGGAACATTACTGGAGGAAGAAGGAGGCAATTACCAGCTCAAAAGCAGTTTCTGCCAACCTCTGGTTTGGCCAGGGGTAAGGCTGAGGATCAGGGATATGGTAAAGTAGCTTAAAGCCATCTAGCCTGTCTCCACCCTGGGTCCACTGCAGTTCATCCAGATTCAAGGATCTGGCCCACAAGCTGCACAAAGAATAATAATAAAATCATGGAAACATTATCAAATGCTATTTATTAGGCATCACACATGATTATTGTGAAACTAATCCAAAAGGTCATAGATTCAAAGTAACTCCTAAAGCCAGTGCTTCGCATACTTCAGTACCTTCATTCTTTTTAAAGGATTATTCATTTCCCACTGAAGTGAAGCTGCTCTTCCAGCAAGAAACGTCTGGAAAGCAGTTGCTAACAAACTGTCATACTTTTCAAGTAATGTCTTATCATCAGGAGGGTAAATTCGCCTAAAATAGGGGGGAAAAAAGAAGAGTTCAAGATAGAAGCCGAGGTATTTATCAGACTAAGAACAAAAGTAATGTAACTAATGCACAGTCTCTTCTATAATGCATATGTATGCCAACTGCAATAATTATACAACATCATACCATAAAACATATACTCTGAACATGGCTCTCTAAATCTAATTTTAACTCAGTCAACACATTCATGTTTAAAACAGCAATTAGCCAGTCATGCAGGTCATTCCAGAGCTATACCAAAACCTAGTTCTGCATTGCTCAGAAATTTCAGTGAGTGTGAATGATGCATGCAGGTGTGAATGATTCATAAAATGTTAACAAAATATTGCATGTAAAATTTAGAGCCACAAAACAACTTGTATTAGCAATAAAAGGACACAGTGAAAATCTGAACAATTGCTTTGATTTCATGGGCAGGATGTAAATTAAGGATTGAATATGTACTGCACTTGAATGCTAAATCCTCCAAAGAAATAACAGGAAGAAATAGGTATTTTAAGAAAGAAAAAAATAAATTCTGGTACATGGATATATAGAGTGACTCTGATTTTCCATGCCATTATTCTCTAAAATCACAGGTAAGAAGATTATGTCAATATGAGAAGCAGGACTTGGTGATTTATTCATGTTCAGCAAGCAACAATGGGCTTTGAAGAAAACCACTCTAATCCATCTGTCATGAATGCCTGAAACACAGCCAGAAATTATGAAGATGGAATACTTAATTTCTAAAGTATTGTAAGGAGTAATCCATAAGTTAATTTTGCCTGCACTGAGCAAAGACACCATTTATATAATGCTTGGCATTATGTGACTTTTATGTATTTGTGACTCCTTTCTGAACTTTTTACAAGGTTCTTTCTCCTTCTTCCTTTTTAGACTTTTTCTCCTTGAAAAGGTGTCTACTATAAGGGTTTTGTTGCAATGAAAATAGGATATCATTAGACTCAGAGCAGTTCTAAAGGGAAATGAAGATGGTTCATTTGCATAAAACCCCTGAAGGAACTCTAAGTTAGATTCAATAAACATATTATAGTGGTGTTGATTCTACTGCAGAAAAAGTGTCATAGAACAATACTTTGAAGAAAGGATAATACTTTTAATATATGTAGAAATCGACTGCAGCTAAAGGCCATTCCAAAGTCATATACATCCTTTCCAATTCCTCATGAATTCACAAAAGCTTGAAAGCATGGCTGGAACCAGTTATACTTGCAGACAGACATCAACTGAGCCAGTTGCTGAGCTGACATCCATAGATTAAATCCAAACCTATTGAGGTTCTCTAGAGTTTTATACAGAGTGCAATATTAATCCATGAAGCAATACTACCACCCAAAATTTCCATGATTCTATGTCAATGCCTGACAGAAGCTAGCCCTGCTTTGCAGACGAATATCACATGAAGAAAATACTGCATAGCACTCAGATAAAATGTCTCTGCATTTCTCAACAAGACTACTTTCTTTCTCAAGCTCTACTGATTCTTCAGCCTTTTCTCAAACACACGGTAATAAGAAAACACAAAGCTGTTCTGCCCTTTTACAAGTGCACATTCTCTATGAAGTGACACTTTTTCCTGAGGAAAAAATATTCTTGTGCTTTTATTGATTTACATTAACCCAAAAGCTAAGTAAGGATAACATGTGCTCATTTTCAGTCAAGAACTGAATAAGCAACCTAAAATGTGATCAGTTAATAAGCCAGACTTTGAAGTTAGCAAAAAAGAAAAAGCACCATGGTGTTTCTCTTTCTTACAATCTAAATGGCATGAAAATAACAACTTCCTCACTTCATTGTACATTTAGGGCCTTTTTATACATACTAGTTCACCTCCATACATGTCAAGAAAGGATGTAATTAAAACTGAGAAAGTTACAAAGATAGACTTTTTGAAAGCAAAATGTTAAGTCATCAAAAATGAAAATTTCACACTGACATCTATCTGTTCAAATGAGAACTTTACTGAGAATTACAGAACATCTGCTCAAAAAAAGCAGTGATGAAGAACAGCAGTAAAGGCATTCTTACTAATTCAGAATAAAATACGTGAACTCAGACCTCCCACATCCTGGATGAATGTTATAAAGACTGGGCAAGTGTTCCCATCATCTCTTCCTAGCTATACTCTGCACCCTTTCACCAAATATTCATAGGCCTTGCTTTCACATCTCATTGAAGCAGATACCAAGAAATAATTATAAAAACATCATAAAATAAAACATTTGTTTTCTGGCCAGTGCCTATTTTAGCTGACAAGGCAAAGTTCTTTTTTGAACGCTTTTTTACCAAGGAATCTGAAGGTATTCACATTTAAGCCTACAAAGATCCAAAATCCAAGTGCAAAAATATGAATACAGTATTTCAAATGTTAACCTATTAAAAACTATGAAAGCACCAATAAAGTTTCTGAACTTTTGGCAAGCCTCTGAGATACAATTCAGATTTGATTTTTTTACAGGGAAATAATCATACTCCTATGTTGCCCTGCCCCATACCAAACAAGAAAAGAATGATAATATGTGATTACAGAACAGGTCCACAACAACAGTAATGCTTTTTGGTACACTGAATGTGAACAATCATGTCTTTCAAGCAAACATCTTGCACAAACATTAGGGTGACTGATGTTATATAAATTCCTAAGTGCAAAGAAAAAATTGGAATCAAGAAAAGAACTACCTGGAAAAAATCTCTACCTGAGATATATGCCTACAGATTTTTGGCAGAAAATTACTATCTACCACAAATACTTACTTGCATTGTTTTTAATGAATACATTCAATATTACTAATACAGTCAAAAACATTCACCTGTAGTTCCCCATGTGTCTATTTTCATGCTCCTCTTTGGAAATCTGTTTACGTACTTGTGCAAGTCTTTCCTTCTACAAGTCAAGAAAATAAGACAATTAAAACAAAGAGGATATAAATCATGAGCTAGAAACAGCACTTTCTCCCCTCCTTCCTACCAGTTCTTCTTTCCTCCTTTCCAGAGTGTGGCGCTGCTTCTCCCAGTCTGAGGAACCTGGCAACAGTTTTTTCATTGACCCTTGACCATACAGTCTTTTTTGAGCCTCAGCCTTTTGTTGAGCTAAATTTCTCCTTTTATCACTTGTCCTGAAACACAGATGATATTGAGAAACGTCAATCCAATGCAGCTAAGATGCATTTTCATATCATGTATATCATCCATATTCTCAAATTGGTCATGTATAGTTTATTATATAAAATAAGAATTCAAACGCTCATTTAAGACTTTTTTATGTTAATTTTCATGGCTACAGTATTGTCAATCTTTAAAGGTACTGTTTAAACTTTATGCTACAATTTAAAGTACAAACACGATTGCCTCTATTTTCCTGAAGCGTAGCTTTTTTTCCAATATATCCCAGCTACAAAGTTTCCCTGTAGAGGGACATGCATTTTGACTGCATATGACACCATCACCAAAGCAAATTTCCCAAGTGATCACATGCCCATGACTGCACATATATCTCAACTTTGAGACATCTTTGAAAAATCATTTTATAAAAAAGTACAAAAATTACTTATTACCATTCTTTTTTTTTTTTGTAAGTACACGTACAAGAGGAACAATTAAATGTAGGTTAATTTCCATAGTAAAACTTAAAGCAAGGAAAATATTTACATTTTAAAAATAGGAAGACAGGAATAAAGTCTTTATTTTCTCCTATTCTAGTTCAACAACATTAAAAAAATAAAGCAACAGAAAGCAATCCAGACTGAAGGACAAGTTACCGTATGTTGAGAAGTTTTAATGCGTTCAGCAGAACACCTTTTTTAACATCATAGTCTATTTTTTGATCTGTTCCAAAGCTTGGGGCACGATTAATCTGGAAAAAATGACATACAGAATATTCAGGAATGTTCAGGTTCCTTGGGAACACACCTGTTGTAACAGGCTTTGGAAAAATGACTCTTTCAAATATAGCAAAGATTAGGAGAATATACATGGAGAAGCTCTTTTCAATTTGCATTTTTTTTAAAAACAGAGTATTGATTATCACAGATACTGAGAGAGCCAGGAGATGTACCTTTCAGCCACCAAGTTATCCAGACACTTACAATGAACACCATTCAAGTACTGCCCTTTTGATTCCAGTCTAATCTACATGTGGCTGCTGCAACCAGAAAATTTACCATGCAAAGTTCTGTTAAACACATTGTAACAGATGATGTGCCATGCTATATGGTGGTCCAGCACAGGAAGAGTTAATCTCTTTCCTAGTTCCCAGTCTGAAAGCAACTTTAAATATTACTCTAAAAAGTAACAACTATGCAAGGACAAAAACTCAAGGTCTGCTCAAGCACATTTAAATAACTTTTCAGATACACTTGACAGCAATACCTAAGATCTATGTTATTAAATCAGTACATAGTGTGAAAACAAAATAATTAAAAGTCTCAGTAACAAAAAGTTTATAAGCAAAGTACAAGAAAAGAGATTAAATATGTTACAATAAATATAGAGAATCAAGGAAAATTCAACTAGGAATTAATGAGAATAAATCACACACTTAAAAGCCAGGAGTCTCAATAACCCAATACACCACCCTATAACGCTGCCAAGCTGGGGAGTCCCTGCAGAAGAACTTCAGTTTTGGAAAGCTTTGATGATGAACAATGATTTACCCTAGAAATCCTTTCCAAGCTGGTATAAACATCAATATTTGAGCAATGGGTCCTAATGAAAGGCAGGAATTTCACCTTGATTGTGAATGAGCAGTGCTGATTACAGAAGGGACAGATACAAAAGAGCTTCAGAAGTGAATACTAACATCTTGTTCCCCATGCAAGTGGGATACAGTTTGTATGTCCAAAGCAAAGGGCAAAAGCAGTTAATTGAATCTTGGAGCCTCTACAATTGTGGGACAGAACTGTTGCTGAGTCCAGTTACCCTGTCACTTATGCTCAAAGCTGACAGGTGCTTTCAGGCTTTGAGAATCAGCTTGTTTGCTGGTTTGGCAGGCAGGCTGGCAAAGTGAGCACTGAGATCTGATGTTGAAAGAATAATTATGAAAATTCAGCAGAAAAAGCAAAAATAGTTATACATATTCTTTTTTAGGAGATTTTCATCCAAATATTTAATTTTTTTAACCTCTTTAGTCTGACCTGCTCCTCTCCTGTCACATCACAAAGGCTAATTTATTTTTTTTTTACTGTGACATTACACACATAAATTTACATCTTTTTTTTCAAGTGCCAATGAAATGAGATACATTGGAAATGTATTTCCACATGGCTCTACATGGCAGTGCAAGAAATACAAATACTATCACTCTTTATATTCAGCTGTTTGATATCTGCATATAATTTTATTTATAGGGTCTAAATAAGGGTCTAAATAGTCACTGGAATAAAGTGTAGTGTTTGTGGTCAGGGATAAGAATCTAGAGAAGTCTTATGCAAAAACAGTATGTTAAGGCAATTGATTTTTCCTAAAAACATCCTTCAAAAGAAAGTACTGTCCCTTATTTTTCATGTGGTTATCCCTTACTTCCAGACAACAATTACAATTGCTGACTAATCTGTAATACAGTAGTACAGTAATCTTGATAACATACTAGTGATATGCCACAATAGGTATTCATAATAACTGGTAATTGTTTGTGCATCTACCAGCTGAGTGACTGTTATTTAGAGTTCAATGACCCAAGAACCAGGACATACACAACTAGGTTACTAACACAACTGTGTTAATATAACATCAGTAAATTTATCAGGAAGGTACATCTTGAGGATTCTTGGCAAAAACAGAATTGTATAAGGGACCCCAAAAATACAAGCAAACAAGGATAGCACAGGCCTTGAAAATCCAGAGGCTCAGATGTACACTGATCACAATGACCAAATTGTATTCACTACAGGAAAGCAACCTTGTAAACTGGACAACACAGGGCCTAGGGATAACAAAAAAGCGCAAGGCATGATTCCAGGCAATGCAAAAGACTTGTGGTAGAACTTAAAGACAACATGGAATTGCTGGCCAGTCAGTGAGCAGCCAGTAAATGGACAGTAACAGCAAATGAATAAAAATAACCCTGAAGTGAAGCTAAGAGCAAAGAGGAAGTAAACTACACCATCACAACAGCATGTTCTTCCTGATGAAGAACACAACACACTGAAAACTTGCTATAACCACTTATCTGTCTCTTTTTGGAGAAGCAGACATCTTCTGACCCATGTTGGCCTTTGGCCCTCCAGGCAAGGCAAGTGTAACACAAAAGGAGTTGATGCCAGAAAACCTGTCTATGACAACTTCCATTATTTCATTAATAGGAATTAGCAGTAATTGATTGGTCTTAAATGTTCACATTCATGCACTGTTCAGTTGCACTAAATAATGAATTTCTGAATATGTGTATTAGGTTTCTGTTGCCCACATAAATTAAAAGGGAAGTTGAGTACCCTGCCCTTGAGGCAGTTACTAAAATATGTGTGATCTTTCTCTCCAATAACCACAACCTTGTAAATCCCAACTAGATATAATAAGGTTGAACAAGGCTGGAGTCCATCCAAGAACATCAACCGTATGATCTTCTCTTTTGCATAAAATAAGCTAGCTTGGAAATTTTGGTCAAAAAGAGTAAAACTGGATTTTATGGAAACTGAAGGGAGATCTAGGTAGTTGTTTCTACTTAGAAAGGACGAAGGCTGCTGGAACTGCACAGATGCTTGCCAGAAACATTTGGTGCCACAAGATGGCAATCATGCATTTCCCACAGCCCTCACTTTGGTAGAAGGTTCCGGAAGTTCAGTAGCATCAAGGAGCAGGAGAGCTACAATGCATCAAGGCAGTATAAACAACTCAACTCTGGAAAGCAGAGGCATTGTAATGCATTGCACAATTTATTTCTTATAATAGTTTATTAAGCTATCTTTGTAACAGAAAAGCTACATGAGGCACGGAAACATGAAACCAGATTTATCATCCTAACCCTATTTTGGCAATTTTCCCACAACACTGGGAACATTGGGCCTTGTGATTAGTACTCGTTACCACTGTTAGCAAGAATGATTCACTCCCCTAAGGCAGTTTTGGCCAGGGGGAAATGGTAGAAAGAGATTAAGAGTGGAAATCTGGGGAAGAAGCCAGAACGGGTTTAGAAATAAAAAATTATCTATATATGTGCACATATATACGGACAGAGTACACATATTACATATAGTGTATTTATATAAACTGAATATTTGATCTTTACTATACTACATGTAGCATATGTAGTGTGCATACACATACATACTCTATTGTGAGAATGTTCCAAAAAACATGAACAAGCACAGTAAAAAATAGTAGATGAGTATAGAAACTGAATAACCAAGTTTCAAAGTTTGAAATTTCCATTAGTTTAGTTAAATGTCTGGTAAAATAAGTTGAGGGATACCGGTATTACCCAAAGCAGAAAAGAAAATACAGTAAACGAGGAACACAGCTCCAGATCCTGACGTATTCTCCAGTAACTCAAAACACCAGAGAAGCATTTACTACTTTATGAGTTCTTCCTCTCATAAACAACAAGTCTGGGATAGTATGATCCTCCTTTGAGACTCATTATCATAAGAGGTTAATCAACTCCCCAAAAATCTCCATAAATCATGGAGGAGACCAGAGGTGTGTCCTTCAGAATGGATTTACTACACAGGTTGACTCACCATCTCTCACAGAAGAGCTCTGTCACCATTTGCTACAAGGCTGGATGAAATGTTACACAGAACTTCTGCCTACACTTAAATAACTACATACAGGTACATGGCAAGCTACAGGCAATCTATAGATGATAATCTGGAAGTGCAGCACTAAATCAAGGGGACAGTAGGCTTCACTGGACAAAAACAGATGATGTCAATGTAACACAGACTAAGTTCATGTCATGTGCTGCTTCTAGCAAGAACATCAAAGCCAGCAAATATGTCTATGTCTGCATGGTAAAAGTGCAGGAATTTCCTTTTTCTAACTAGAACTATAATTATAATGAATCCCTGAGAGAAATAGGCATGACAAAGCAATTGTTGACAGTATTAATGGCTTGAAAACAAGGTTATAATTCAGCAAATTAATTGTGTACATTTTGCTCATCATGTATTTTTAATACACTTTGTTTTTTTCCTCCTGCTTTGCAGCCTCCCAACCAGCTAACAGTATAAGGCAATCTGAAAAAACCCAAGTGACCTTCATCTATATGGTTTTAATAGTGCACATCTATATGTTACTAATAGTGCAATTAAAGAAACATAACAGACAAACCTCAAACATTCCTGTTTGAAAATGTGTGTGAGCACCACTTAAGCTTAACTGTACCACTAACAAACATACTGGAGGAGAAACATTTCTTCCAGTACATTCATGCCCACTGTTTGCAGTATTTCATGTATACTAAATTAGTTTCCCCTTTTTATAGAAGTGCTTTTAAAAAGCACAGGAGAGGAAAAGAACACATATCCCCAAAAGAGATAAAGTTAAGAGCATACATTCACAAAAATTGCCAGAGATATATATATATATACACACATACATACATACATATACATATATATGTATATATGTGTGTATCTATATATGTGTGTATATATATATGTATGTATAGCCATACTCATGAAGGAAATCTATGTAGCACCCAGCTGCTATCATCAAGGTCCTCCAGCTACAATAATAACTAGCACATTTCCCATTAAAATATTCAAAAACATTATTTATCTGTCCATGAAAACAATTACCTTTACTTGAGTGTCCAAAAATCACTACAGGGTAATGTTTCCATATAGATACTGTAGAAAAAGCACTATTTATGTACTCAAGAACAGAACCTCCTGCAATGCACAGATTTCTTTGCAAGTTTTCTTACAGAGATATGGATTCAACTGAGACCTAGTTAACTTTATACAAGTGTAAAGTAAATTTTTAGGAGTAAAGAGGTTTACCTCCAGGAGCCATGGTTTTAGTTTTCTGTCCAGCAGAATATCAAATCCCAGGACTTCAAAGCAGACACTGTCACTTCCTGGTGCTTGCCCTGGCCTGCACATACGATAAGCATGAAGAACATGTGGCTCTGCAACTATGAGAGTCTTCACTACCAGCTCCTAAAGGGATTTGATTCAGAAAACTTCATCAGGAGAGAAGACACAAGTATATGCCGAAATGCAGTGTTTCATAATTTAATATTTTAAATTTAATTTACCTATCTACTAAAAAAAAATTAAAATGTCAAATAAATAGTCTATAATCAATTATATATGTTACTCTATAGGAATAGTTTTATATAGTTCTAGACTATATTGTTATACTTTCCATGATACATACAAACTTTAAGACATATGAAATGTTAAATGATAAAAGCATATTGGGAACACAGTAAAATATAGCAAATCTTCACCCATTTCATTTTGCAACATAATTTTCAGTATGTATTCTCAGAATCATACATCCAGCTCTAAGCTCTAGCAGTCCTAGGCCTATTCTTCACCACATGTACCACAACCACTTTAGTGGTGCTGGTTTAAGTCCACAGATACATACAGTAGTGACTATAATTTGGTAAATATTTACACATAAAGTTCACTTTATACATTAGAAAATTCTCAAAAAATTTAAACCAGATCATTCCTTTGTATCATATTGCTTATGTAACTGTTCAAAAGAACTTTTGATCCTCAGAAAAATGTTAACATTAAATTTGTAATCAAACCCTCAGTTTAGTCTTTTAAAAACATAATAATCATTTATAGTATGTCCTTTGTGGAATGCATTGCAGAGAATTTGACTAAAAGTTCTAAAAACATTCTGGATTGCAGTAAAAAAGAAGCAATCAATTTTGTAAGAATAGATAAAATAAAGAAAAGCACATTAGTTTATCTTACTGAAATATCACTCCAGAATTTAGAGACATCAAGATTATTTGTTTCTAGAAACTCAGTAAACCATTTTATGGAGCGTTTACTTCCTTTGTCTTCTGTTTCATCCCGTTCAAAGTGTTCATTATGTTTATTGACAGAGTAGTTAGTCAGATGCATATACAATTGACTCTAAAAACAGAAAGGACATTAAAAAAACCCTTAAATACAACTCCAGAATGGTCAATTCAAAATAACGAAAATAAAAAAGTATCTTAAATCAATAATGACATAGTTAAACGGTTCATATTTACAAATGCATTATGAGCAAATTTAGTGTTTCCAATTCTTGGAGATTTCATCTACTGAATGCTGAATGTTCTAACCTTCTTCCAAAAAAATGTGGGCTCATATTTAAGCCAGTTGCAGTTAAGTGATCTGCTACTCAACATGTGCTTAGATAATACAATGTATCTGCCATTTTTACAGGTCTATATGTAAACAACTTCCTAAAAATGTCGTGAGCAATTATGATAACTTACAGAATGACTACATTCCACAAAAAGCAAACAATAAAGATGGTATTTTGAAGTGCTACTTTAAAAGTGCTAAAAAATACTCTGGCATCTGTTTCATAGACAATCCCACATTTCAGTTTTCACTGTAGCTTATTTATGAGAAATGTTCTCATGATAATGATAGTTTAAAATATCTTTTAGATATAAACTCATCTGCCACGTTGATATCTGCCAAAATTGCTCATTTTTAACTGGCTGGTAGCCATACATCAGAGGGAGGTAAATTTTAAGACACACGTTATATAAATGAGAGAGTACTACACTTACTTTAAGGAGTAAAACGTCATCAGCAATAGATGCATGTTATCAGTTGAACTTAAAAAAAATCCTTTCCAATCATGATCTGTACATTTACATTATTCCCTAGGGCAGATACTAATTCAGCTTTCCACTTACACTACCATGATAACTGTCCTCATCACACTTCTCTGTATTTTGATTACATACATTAGCGTAGTGGATATTCTTAGCTGACCATAAGCCTTCTGTTCCAATTTCTCTTTGATAGATAACACAAGCCTTCTGCTGTCATTTATCTCATTATACTTTCTTATGTTTAAAAAAAAACCTTAATGAATTAACAAAATAAATCCATTTAATTGCAAGCTAGTTAACAATAGAATTTAACAACAGTTACGATAGTAGCACTAGAAGTAATGAATTTCCCAAATGGCTTCCAATTACTCCTTTGGGAATCATTCTGAAGTCTATTGGTTTTGAGTCATCATAACTGTAATCTTCCCATGAAATTCAAATTATTTCAGACAAACGTAATTATTTTTCAGACTACAAAAAAAGTGAGTGTTTTGTTAAACATCTGAACTAATAGTCTGAAGTTATTTGGAACAATGTCACTGTAGAACAAAGTCATCCAAAGAACAATGTCATTAGTGACAAGCCAGGTTATTTCAAACAATAGACAAACTACAGCGTGAGCAGTTGTGAGAACACAGAAACAACTGTCTCTTCCATTTATCCGCTCAGAACATATTTCAGTGCTGCTAATGCTGAGATCAGTAGCAACACAAAAATGTTAAAAGCAAGCTATTCTAAATATAGTATTGGAAATCTTCCAAATATAGCATTTGTACTGGGCTACAAATTATACCTGCATTTTTCAAAGGTGCACCAAAACACAGTCAAAATTTTTAGGGAGAAAGGTGGGTTGTCTGCCACATAATTACACTGAAGCAGCTCTAAAAGTATAAGGTATGGAAGAAGAAAGATATAGTAGCAATGAAGTACAGAGTGCAATGTAAGAAACTCAAATCTATTAATGCCTCCCAGTGCATTAAATCTACTTCTTTCTTGGACATCTAAGACATCTGTGCCAGAAAAGGGTTACACTCCTCAACAGAGCAAGATGCTGTACAGTGAACAAGAGGACAAAAGTGTCCAAACTCGTTTACCATGTCCCTTGGTTTCCCCAAAGTTTATAGGCAGCCATACTTAAGCATCCTAAAGCTGCCAAGTCCGTACTCCTGTCCCTGCTGAAGCAGTCACTGACAAACAGCAGCAGATTCCTTCATGTTCAGGGGCTGCAATGAGCACCCTCAGGCACTGCTCCCTAGTATTGCTGTTTCTGTCTTCTGCTTAAGTTCCCAACACTTGGCTGAAACCTTGCAGGACTCTCAGCACAAGCTCTAAACTCCAGGGATATTAAACAACGATCTAGCAGGGGACAAACCATATTACCACCTCCCACCACAGCCCAGACTGAGTCTCAGATGAACATAAAATGTTCTTGAAGTGATTTGATTTACTTTATTTTTTCTGGGTTGAATGTCAATAATTCATATCTTTTGCTTTCTTGTAGAAAACATCTAAACTCTTTAACATACATAAATGCAAAGTCATAAATTTTTATATATAAGCAATAATATGGCTATACTTCTGATTTTGATAGAAGACCATGAGTTAAGTACCTTCTTTTTTTTCTCTTTAATGACAATGCAAAAGTTCATCCAGATAAGCATCAAATTAAATTCCATGTCCCAATTTATTTTATTTTACCCACTCCAAACACTACACAGGTCAAAGTCTACAAGCATAAGAATAAATTGGAATGAATTCTAACTTACCAAATTTGAGTCACTGGGGGGGTGATACTTTTCCGTGCCCATTCTCACCAGTCCATCATGATATAAAAATACTTTTAATGGATCACATGAGGTTACAAGAATATACACACGTAAATCAAACTTGTAGCCTTCCATAAGAAATGGTTTGTCAAGATATTCCTGAACAATTAGGTGATCCTGAGCTTGTAACTTTTCTCCATTTCTTATTAAAGAGATCCTGGTAAAAACAAAATTTATTTTAAAAATGTAGAAGTTGAACATTATGAAATAGATTCTCATGGTCATCCAGTCAGGTAGTCTGGCTAAAGGTTACCTGGAGAAAGAGACTTGCATATCTATATTCAGGGTAGAGAAAAAGATCCATCCTCTTACATGGCCTTGGGTTTCCTATCCTTGATGGTGCTTCACTGGATGAAAAAAGGCAATGAGCCATTTCAAAATAACTTTCTGCTTGCTTTGATTCAACAATTTGTAATAATGGGTTTGCTCTACACTTAGAAATTGTTTGGCAGAACGACCAGTCTCCAGCTTCTGTGATTATTCCCCATGCAGCTCTAAAAATAGACTTCCAGTCTTTGTCACAACTTCTGCCCAAGGTACAGGCTGCAAAGAACTTTCAGTGCTAACCTGACTTAGTGATGATGCCTGCAATGCAGGACACTGATCTGTATGACTAAGAATGGCATAGATTAAGCTCGGTATTTCTATATTCTAGTTCCCTCACATCAGAATGAAAAAAGGTTTATATACAAATTATGAACACTCAGTCTGTAGCTATTTAGACTTTTAAATAACTGTAAAAGTTAATATTTTCAGTATACAATTATTAACCTAAAATTCCCAGAACTTTGCTACCTTGATCTTATTCTCTATTATTTATAATACATTCCAGAGTTTTGGTGCTGAATACTCTTAATATACTGAAGTGCCTTCCAGGTACTTTCAGATTTCTCTGACCTGTGCCGGTACATTTCCCTTCAGCTTATCTTTGCCCTTATCAAGAGGACTGAAAAATGAGGAAATGGAAAATTTTAGGGGGTCTTACTTTTATAGTACTTCTGATACATTCTGAATAACTAAGAGCTTTAATATATTGTCTGATACAAAGTGATATTAAAAGCAAAAAAAGCTAACACTGAAATATCTGAAATCAAGAACTAAAAATATAATTGCAATATTTATCTCACTGGATTTCTACTGTGCTGTCCTGTCACAGACAAAACTTTTTCAATTCAACTGCAGGTTATAATCTCTTCAGGGGTGTCCCACCTCCAGCATGAGTGTCATCTCCTTCAAGAATACACCTCCAGCCACATCCCCAGCAGCATTTCCTCTGTCTCTCCTACACCTTGCAGCTGCTGCTCTCAAACACATTTCTGCTTTTCTGACTGGCTGCAGTTTGGGAATGCAATGGCTGGTCTCAGTGCTGTGAGAAACCCTCATCTTCTCACACATGACACCCCTGCATTCTCCAGCCACCAAAATGCTCACATTTATGCCCAATATGACCTCATGCCATAAATCTAAGAACGGCAGATAAATTCATAATAAAATAATTGTGACCTTAATAAATATTTGAGCTTATTTGAGGTTTGCGAAGCCTTCATCCAATACATGGACCTTCATACAGCTTGAAATACAATCTTCTGACTAATACACAGCTTCTGTTAATTTTGTGAGTAGCATTGGATTTCACCTTTAGTGTAAGAAGCCTGAAGTTAACTGACAACTCACCCATGTCCCATTGCACCATTAGCTGGTTTGACTATGAAAGTTTTCTGTCTACGTTTCTTTTTCAGTTCTTTTACATAGTTCTGAAACTGTGTGTACTCTGCAGGGAAGATCCATGTTCGAGGAATAAAACTGTACTCCTGAGGCTGACTCTTGATCATTCTGTTAAAAAAAAAAATAAATAAATAAAAATCTTTTGACTACTTTAATGTTTCAATTCTCAAGATTAAAAAGCACTTATGACAATTTGACAAGGGAACTTTTTAGCAAAATCCTGTAATATATGAAATCAAATTTCTGCATTTCTTTAAGAATAGTTTGAGCTCTGTAACATATTCATATGCATGCGCATATGACACATTCAAAAGCAGACTGTCATGTGCATTTTTGCTTATGATCAAATATGCTTATTATGTTACTGGCATCCATCGCATTTCTTGACATCCATCGCACTCCTGTTACAATTTTTGGCTAGTTATTCAGATGATTTAATGCTATTCCTATTCTTAAGAAATATTAAACTTACAACAGATCATGGATCTTTTTTGGGGGGTGGAGAGGAGGTATGGGGATCAATACACATTGGGATTTGGGACATTTGGAGTTTCTTCATGGGTGCAAAAATATTAATAACAAGGACTCGATTTAAAATTAAAATGGAAGCAATTCACGATGAGGGTTTTGTTCCTTTTGAAAAAGAATGAGCAAGGAATTTTAGTAAATATACTTTGACACAGGCCAAGCAACTTATTCACCTCCTGTATGGATTTGTGCTTGGCAGCAGCGTTCCAAGAGCAAGACTAAATGTGGAAGGATACAATGGAACAGAAGAACTACAATAAAAATAAGGTTAAGATATTGTAGGGAAACCAACTTTGAAACTGAATCTGGTTAAACGATGCAGCAAGGTCCCTGCACTCCCTGTGACACCTTAAGGGGTATGCTTAATATTTTGGGGAATTTACATTAGCTAGGTAGTTGGATAACTTGGAATATTAGAGGCCAGAAGAGCCTGTTTTCTAGTGTGTTTGCATTCTTTTGTATAGATAAGTGGGGTAGTAAATCAAAACATAGAGTTAGGCTTCTAGGCCTACTAGAGGCTGGACTGGGGTGGAGATAGGTAGCAAGGGATGCTTCTGTTAGATGCTTAAGGGACACATTATTAAGCTGGACTTTAGTTGGTTGGTGTGATGGGTGGGCACTAGAAAGATTATAAAAATGATGATTTTCCTCTTTTGGATCACGGACTTCGCCAGTAAAGCTGCGCTCTTCCTTCACCTCTGCACTGTGCATGTGTATTTTCTTATCTCATCTGTTTCAGGCAACACCTGCTTTAACAGCTGTGGCAGCTGAGGTAGTAACTATCTCATTTTATAGCTCCGTTGTCTGTGCAGAAAAGAAGAGGAAGAATGGTAAAGAATTCACGTAGTAGAAGTTTCCACCACCCAAAAATGTCTATGTGGCGGACAGGAAGATATACCCCCGTCACACTGTCAGTATGGTTTACATACATATGGGTTGCTTTAGCACTGGTTAACAGCCAAGTTATAGGAGCCATGTGGACTTGGTGGTGCTGTGCAAACTGGTATCATAGTTCCCAGCAGATTAAATTAATCTTTGCTGAGGTAAATACTGGTGCAGCTGACTTGTTTCAGGTACTCTGAGTACCTAAAATTTTCTTCATACATTTCATATGAAATTAGATCAGGTAACTCACAACTACTCTATAGCATATAGTGGACACATCTAAAATATAAATATTCACAGACTAACACAAAGCAACTGGAAGTTTAAAAAGAAATTAACCAATATACAAAGCTCACCAACTTTGATTTTTTTAAAAAAATGGCACTATGATGAATCTTGAAATTTTTTAATTCAATATAGATTAGGAATACTTCTTTTGTACTGAAAACTAATAGCATCAAGACAACTTAAGCGTAAAAGATGTAATACCATTTCCATTTTTCATTTCTACTATGAGCCTACCTAATACTCCTGATGCAGCATAAGATACTTTTCCTTTAAGTGACTTAAATACTAATAGAAAAAACAGAGTTGCCAGTCACATCTGTAAGGCTAGGACTGTAGCCAAGCCAACTGGTATAATAGATATGCTGTCACCAAACCGTGTAGCCAACTCCCTAACAAATGCTCTGCAGAAACTACAGTAGCTATAGTAGTCTCCAAGTACTGCAAGAGGTTCAGTGCTTCTGCAGCTTCATTGTAACTATTGTTTTTACAAATCTGTTTTGATAAAAACCACTAAATGTTCAGGAAAATGTTTAAAAAACGTAAGTAGATACTACAATTCCTGATTCATGCATATTGTTAAACTACTCTCCATCTGCTTTATATTTACAAGTATTATTACTTTGCCAATTTAAGTAGTTTAACCAGGCAGAAATTATTTTTAGGCAAAAAGCAATTTCTGTGTTAGTTTAAGTCCCTCTCCAGATTATTTATCATATGCACACTGTTACATGTTAGAGAGTTCCCATTTAATTTACTCAAGGGTTTCAATATACATACTCCCTACTCAATGAATACAGCTTCAAGGTATTCCAGATATATTAATATTATTTTGTGATTGCAAATACATCAGCTCTATATGCCTTTTCCTTTGAAGCATAACTGGGTAGATTACAAACACTTAATAATATGAAGTGGAATACTGCAGCATTGTTTACAGGTTCTGGAGCTCACAAACTTTCAACAAAAGAATTCAGCTCTGTTCTTTCCCTGCCTAGCCCTATTCAGAAAGGGCTTAGGAACATCATCAAGTAGCTTGTGGAATCAAGGCCTATTCCATTACAATAGCCCTATTTTTCAGTGCATCTGCTGTCCACCGCTGTGGGCAACCACCTTTCCACTGTGCTGCTATATCCTTTGCCTTTTGCAGTCCTTACCAGGAGATCTGAGAATTAAACAGCAATTTATCCTTCTTCTGAGTTCTATTTTAGCTCACAGAAATTGTCAGACTGTGCTCTTGATTTTGTGCTCAAAAGAATCTAAGGCATCGACGAAAACATAGCTTTCTAAAGGCATGACTTGTCAGTCCAATAACGCAGGTTCCACTGCAGGTTTCAAACCCCTTTGGCTTTTCAAGTATGAAAGGAGGTTAGTGTGTAGGATGAGAATGATTCTTGGCCCATGATCAACTAATGAACCTTTTAAATATAAACAGGCTTCAAAATACACCATCTCATAGATGGATCTGTGCTCATTCCCATTCACCCTGTTCATCTTCTCTCTCGCTTACTTTATTAATTTTGTAACCATATACTTATGCTTCACATGAGGAGCTCTCATCTAATAGACCACTCACAATGGTCTCTTAAGATTGGCCCTACAATGGCACTTCAATTACTATTTTTTCTTTTCTGTGTTCTGATTATTACCCTTGAAAATGATGCTTATGCCTGCTTTTGTCCTCAACTACATTCCTCTTTCTGTCTGTTCCTTACTCTGTGTTCCCACACTTTCTTTGCTGCGTTGTCTTCTTTCATATTACATATGCTACATATTATACTGCTCCCTTCCAGTCTTCTACATGTGAAAACCACATTGTCCTGAGATCCAGATGCTGGATATTGGCTGTAAAATTCCTGAATTTTTAAAATTCCTGAAATTCCTCCCGAATAGTATTTGCCTCTTAAAGTCAGGTAGATTTGTTTTTTTCACTCCATTCCCAAGAATTTGCATAAAATGGAAGAGTGAGATCAGTATTAACAACAAATGTAGAAATAAAAGAGTCTAAGTCTACTCTACACCAATTCTCAAGATAGTTTCATGAGTTTTCAGTAATGGAAAAGATGGCATGCAGCAGAAAAGCAAGAGAACAGAACTAGTGTTTCTGCATAATCCTGCTTAAATAAAATTTAAGGCAGATCAACAGCTGTAGGAAACAAAGTCCTGCACTCTACAGGTAACAGCCTGCTCAACCATGTATCCCAACTGACTTGTGATTTCACAAGCAGTCTCAAGCCACATCATTTACATTTTTATAAATTGTGAATACTAAGTACTGAGTTGTGAGGCCAGTATAGAGAAAAAAACAGACAGATTAAAATCCTGATACCTCTACTGATATTAAGCCACAATATAGACGTTTGACCAAGAGTTATAATATCAGAGACATTATTTCCATTGTGTGCAATCTCAGCATTGAGCAACTTTAAACTGTGTTTCAAACTCAGAATTCAGTAGGCTAAGAGAGGTATAATCAGACTGTATTTGAAAAAATGTGCATATGATAACAAGAGCCTTTTGTCCATTTAACTTTTTTTAAAAAAATCATAGAACTGTAGCAATATGCAGGGACACCACTGCATACCAAGCTGACTGACTGCTTCCAAGACCTCCCCATACAGCTGATATGTTTTCACTTTGAGTTTAAACCTGGAACAGGCAGTGAAAAGTGCTTGTGCAGCAATTGCTGATACATGGGAGCCCTGGTCTACATGTAGGACACACAGACACCGGATCATAATATTTGAATACTATGCTATGTGCTTCAGTTACAGAACAGAAAAGGAAGGAGAAAGAAATTGAGAGAGAGAGAGAGAGAGTAGATATCACATTAGTAACATTCATATGAAAACTAATTCTGTTCTGGTAACAGTAAACGCAGTGTAAGTAACGTTGAGAGCCAAAAGATTAACTCCATTAATAACTGCTCTTCAAATTAATTTAGATTGGAATAATGAAAATATTGACACATATTTATTCCCAAACTTTTCCTTATTTCCAGGCTGTCAAATCATTCTTTAGCATTATGTTTTTACAGGTCTTACTCATAGATTCCTATCTAGGATAATCTCTCAAAATCCAGTTATTCCACTAGAGTGAGGAGAATTTGTAATTAGACAAATGAGCCACACTGATTTATTTCTTATATAAACAATAAGATGCTTCACATTGGAACATCTGGTCCAGCCTCCCCGCTCAAGTATCCTAGAGTACATTGCACGGGATGTGTCCAGATGCACTATCCATCCACATACTAGTTATTTTTTCTGTTCTACTGTTATAGGATATATACCTGGGTATATTATGTATTGACTTTATTGTAGAATAATTCAAGGCTCACCTACATTCTTCCATGTTTAGACAGAGAACTGAACCCATATAATTTTCCAGTGAAGTCAAATGGAGAGATAAGGTAGCTCACTCCAATACAACAGATCCAGGATCAAAGCTAAAGGAACTAAAGAACTTTGGAAATTATTCTTGGTCTTCTCATAGTTCCTCAGTAAAAATGAACAAACCTTACAAGCAACAGTTCCATATTGTATTGCATTAAATACAATAGCTGGAAAGCTTCTTAATATTAAAAGAAATATTACTTAGTCATGTTTCTTGCCAGAAAATCCTTTCTGCATATCTCTCCCATTCCTGGAAAATGGTTGATTCTCTGAGGAAGTAGGAAAAAAAGAAAGTTAGTTGATAGTTTATCATTTAAAACATTCAACTCATGTTCAGGAAGACAAAAGAATGAAAGAACAGTTCCAAATATTTAAACACCAGATTCCAAGTGGCATGAAGAATTAACATTGGCAAAGAGAACAGGATTTCAAGATACGCAGTGGCACAGCCTTATTGCAGTCTCGTTGGTTGTGTTTTATGGGGGGTTTCTTGTCCTCCATAGAAATAAAACTGAGCAATGACATATTATTGAACATTTCAGCAGTTGACTGAAATATATCAAAAATCTTAACTGCCACTCTACCTGATAGTTACGAAGTTCAGCAATCTTCTCTTGCTGCACAGCACAATCACTCCATATAAGATTAGCTGTTTCATCTTCATCGCGTGTTTTCACAAATCCCATTTCTTGTATTACTACACGTACTATGGAGAAATCACATACACAGGGACTAAAGTAGATGAAATTTCAAAATTTAAAAAATCAATTAAGATCTCAAGCAGTTCCAATCTATGACTCTTTGTCTGAGAATAATGTTAGCATGTAAGCTATTTATCTTGCAATATTTCCATCTGTCTGTCGCAAACCTACAATTACAGTGTTACAGCACCTTGTATTTAGGCAGGAATTATAGCACAACCACTGACCAGAAATGCAAAGAATTTCAAGGTACTCCTCAATCATCTGGTAAAAGTCTACTTGTGCAGCAGTTAGACTTGATAATGATGTAAGTTAATTTTAAAGTAGTGATGACTAAGTGTCACTGCAGATAGGGACAAAAATGCCTCCTTACTCAAGGTACAGTAGATGTAAAAGCAAATGCATCCATTATTTTAATTACAAAAACAAATAAACAAAAAAAAAAACTGATCATGCATAACACTGATTCTAAGAAACAAGATTTTAGTACTAAGTATGAAAACACAAAACATAAGCAGATTTTATTGAGAAGCCTCTGAATTAAAGTATTTAACATTAAATTTACACTGTTGGTGTTTCAAGGCTTTAAGTAGACCTCCAAACACATACATAACACATAGCTAGAGGGTTCTTCCACAGCCATCTTGATTACTTAAGTTTTTACATTTCAAGGTAACTCCCCAAGTAACAAATGGGGATTATTAGATGCACACTGTTCAAAGCTACAAATTCAATGCTACAAGAAAAAAAAGCTTCTTACAAAATAAACTCCTTTGGAAAAGTCTCACTGTCAGCTTGATGCAAAGTCCATTAATTCACTCCATTAGTTAGTAATTTGTTTACATCAATGGTTATTAGGATGAAAACAAAATATGTAGCTTCCTACCAATTTCATATTTTGTGCCAGCGATATTTGCAGTGATGACTCCATTCTTTTTCTTCTTTCTGACTTTTCTTTTAATTGTGCTTTGATAGGGTACTTCCGAACTCAAAGTCAGAGGAGCAGTTCCATGGTTATCTTTGAAAAATAATGTTGCAATTATCAATATTTTTATACCTCAAAGAACATATACAAATGAACTAAAAATACAAACATACTTCATTGCAATTTAGAGGTACAAGCAAAATTAATAGGCTATATTAAAAATCCAAAACTAGCATACCTCCCTCATTAGGAAAGGATGGCATTATAACCTAGGATAGTGCAGAAGTAGAGTTCAAATTCTGTCCCAAATTCTCAGAAAACGCTGAAACTCTCAAAGCCTGATTACTTTAAACTCCAGTCATGCCATTTCAGTCTCTGGTTGTAGCAAATATTAGTTCTGGAATGGATACATATCTGTGTTAAAAAAATGTAAGAGATACTTTGCTAAAGAGAAATCCTGAAAAAAATATGAACATCAGAAAACTAAATATGGAAACACTTTCAATAACAAGTAAAAAGAATTGCTTATTTTAAAAGATTGATCAAGTTATTGTACATACAAACTTTGTTCATTACAATTCAATTGTTTTCTTTCTGGGAAAAATCACTTGCAGTATTAATTTTCAAAATGAAATTATATTAGCTCATTTTTTGATTTTCATTTGATTATAGGAGTTTTTGCATATGAAAATAGGTAACACTGAATTCAATCAACACTGCCAATTTCTATCTCCACAAAGCTCAATAAATTTATACCCATTTCAAACCATGTTTTAAGTAAAAAATCAAAATCAGACAACACTGTATGATGTGTTTTCAAGTACCAAATGGGAAATAACTGAAATCACATTAATAATCTGTTTCCCCTTTTTCACTTTTCAACAGCGATTGTCCAATAACGATGTGGTAACACCCAGCTGCAGTTTCATGACCACTTCATGACACAACTGAGATAATTTTAAGGACATTTGGGGCTGGTGAATATATAAATTGTCTGTTTCTAAAATGAGCTACTATTTCCATAAAATGCTATTTTTCATGTCTACAGTCATGCACATTTTTTTCCACTACAAATCCAGTGCTACATGTAAAATCACACATATTAAAAAGTTTTTTTATGTCCAGTTTAAGCACATAAGACCAATGGGTTAAAATATTATGAAAAACCCTGAGGAATAAACCACTTTTAAACTCACTGTGGGCATGCAGTACTGTTACATCAAAGTCTGCAAGGAAACAAATGCTGTCATTGGCAGGCTGGCTCAGACAAATCTACAAGTTTTCAAAACATATACAATATATTACTGACTTTTAAATGCTTTGATTTCTTTTCCACAGTTATATGTGTAGCTAAAGCTCCTTGCACTAGCTTTAGATTAGTTTATATTGCTCCATTGGTGATTGCAAAACTTATTTATAATAGCTTTATATAGAGCACAAAGAATTTCTTCTGCTATAAATAGCAGAAAATTACAGCAAAGTCAAATCCAGCCATGACTTGTGATTGGTCATAACACTGGACAAGATGTGCATTAACAAAATTACCAAAACATTACTTACAAACCTTCATTTTTTCTTTGTCTGTGTGTGTACACACATGACAGAGACAAAAGAGAAAGATGCAAGTATGTTCTGGACAAGTCACATGCTTAGTAAGAAAATATAAAAGCAGATACTTTGAGCTGTAAGATCTTGTTTCCTTTCAAGATAGATATTTACCTTTAACAGTCCATTAACAAAAAGGGATAAAAAGAACTGATTACTGTTCTTTTATGACTGTCACAAATGTACCAGGAGCCAAAATCTGCTTTGGAACAAACCAATTGAATTTCCCTTATGCCCATTTAGTGGACCCTGTGTATTTATCCACAAAGATGGGGAGACCTTTTATACACAGATACAACGTCAGACAGCACAGCAGTAACATCCAGCCATTTGGCAGTTTTAACGTTTTGGATGACATTATCCAAGAAGGTGGCCTGAAAGTCCTCAGGCCTGCTGGCACACTAAAATTAGACACAGAGATGGGAAAGCAAAGCATTTGTCCTCCTTAAAACCACTGTGAAGGAAAAGCAGTGCTGGGCACAGTTACTCACTGGATATTGCATGTTATCTGTTTCTCAAGCTAAGAATACCACCAGAGTACAAGACATGTTTAGTTCCTGGGAATAATACTGAAGTCTGTTAGCCAATTAAGGACTTGTATGCACATACACAGATGCCTGGCCAGTTGTTTCTTTGCTGTAGTGACTAAAAAGTTTTTAAAAATTTGGAAGAATGTAAAGACGACTAACATTTCCCTGTGAAAAACAGCAGCCCTTTACTAATGCAGCATGATTTACATCTATGATATGCTAATAAAAAGCAAGCAGCTCATACAGCTTTCATTCAATTTATAATCACAGAAAATTATCTGCCTAAAGTTACTATAACACACTGTAATTCTGAAGTTGGACCATAAAAATCTCCAAACTGCACCATACTAAAAGCAGTTGAATTATTGCTTTTCTTTCCATAGAAACAATTCTATTAACAAGAGTACTCTCTGGTGTTTAAATAGAATGTACCAACACTCAAGGTATGTGACTTTTAATCAGTCAACTTTTTAGCAGACATACATGAGCTGACAGTAATGATATATGGTGACCTTTAGAGTATTCTGTGGAGAATTAGTAGTTCAGACATATGGAAAACCAAGTAATGTGACTGTACTCTGCATTCAAACTTAGTCTAGGACTTTGACTTCTCATAAGCACTGTCCCATACCAATAAAGTTAAACTGTATTTTGCCTCAAGCTTGTGTATAGTAATTCAAAATTGTTTTACAATGCTTCACTTCTCTTCAATAGCCCATTCCCAACCGACCATTTCACTGAATGCCAAAATCAGCAGCTCTAAATCAGCAGTTTTCAAAAATATTTACATAGGATGAAGTCCTTTCCTTTGCTCCTTTCCAAAGGGAGAAGACAGGTCCGATGAAATGAGATGGTCTCAGCTTTTCTTCCCACCATGTCAAGCAGCAGATGAGACACACTGGATCTCATGTGGGGGGACACATTACCCAGAGCACTAGCTCTGGGCACTAACTCTGAACTGTAGCCACTTGCCCCTGCTTGGACTCCCATGCTTTGTCCACCCCCAGCACAGGGCAGTAGTGAGAAGTTCCAATTCTGCAGCAAGAAAACCTAACACTGGCCTTCTGAGGAAGATGCAATCTTCCTAGGGAAACTGAAACTGTTCCTCAAACTACTCTTTGCATGAGCAGTTCTCTAAGTGGGGGAAAGGGTCTCTTGGGAGAGATAGGAAGACGTTTTCTGAGAGCAGAGCATCAGGAGCTGAGGGGAGGGAGCTGGAAGGAGAGGGGCCCACTCTGACAGGGCACTGAGATGCAAAACCTCAGTGCACAGGCCCTGGTAGCCACTCCTACATATCCTTCTCGCTCTCGTTTTTAATTCTATGCAGCAGAAATCACCCCGTATCACTTTGTTCTCTGGCCCACATCCTCCCCAGGCATCTTTTTCTAGCTCACATCTCTTCTTTTGTTATTATTGCCCAGCCCTACTCTCAGGTCAGACCACAGCTGAAGAAAAAGACTTGCAGCACAGACCCCTCTGTGGGCAGCCTCTGCCATCCCTATGGAAGTGCCAGTTACAGGGCAAAACTCATAGCAGAACTCCTCCAAATCTTGCACAGTAACAGCAACAGCATTGTCAGGTTATGATTAGATCAAATTCTGAGTCAGCTCTTATATTTGTGATGAGATTTTACCTATACAATAAGCATAACCTATAACCCATGTTCAGCTACAACAATGTAGAGGCATAGCTTGCTAGCAGTCTACCTGGAACACTTGTTTCTAAGAGATTGCTTTTAATAACATAGAAGAAAGCATTCTATTTTCAAACTGGGACTGATGGAGTAAGTCAGCTGTTGGAAATCTCTGAAATGACACTCAGACAGAAAAGAATTGCAGTTCCTGCTGCATATACCACTTCCCTCCTGAAATCCTGATACACATAAGTTGGTGAAGGCTTGCTGCTCAACCACATAGACTCAAGGGTAGCTGAACAAAAATACTTAACCTGTAAATAGAGAAAGATTTGTGAAGAAGAAATGAGGGCATTTTCCTCAGGCTAGCACATTCTTACACAAACAAGCACTTTGAGTAAATGTGCTCCATAGGGAAAAAAAAGATATCTTTACAGCTGCATGACAAAGGTGTGACAGCACCAGAAGGAGAGATATATTGGACACAATCCTGTCCTAGAAAGGGACAGAAGAAAAAAAAAACAGGGGGAGAGTTTTCCTCCAGGCACGGGAGATGCAGGATTCTCTTGCTGGGGAGGGAAGTGTTGCATACAGAAACCAAAGCAAATGCTCAAGTCCATCTAAAGGAGCAGTCTGAGCAAGATAAAAGGGTGCCTTGAAGAGCAGTGGAAAGTGGGAAGAAGTGGATTCATAATTAATGGAATGATCTATGTTTCCTTGATAACAAATTGAAACATATTATAGAAATTCAAAAATTAAAAGTATTTCATACTGCTACACAAATGAAGTGTACCATAATAAGTTAGTAAATTGCCTGAAAAATATTCCTCTGGCCTAGATAACATACAAATATTTTTTAACAAATCCATCCCTTACTTCCTGTTATTTGCACCACACTGGTCATAAGTGGCCTCTGCCTTTCATGATCCTTCACTTTACATCTTGATGCAGTAGTGATCTGAAAAGATTATTTTTAATCTCTAAATAGGAACTGCATGCCATTAGACCCTGTTGGGTTTTTTCCAATGAGTATGCATCTCAGAAAAAGGTTTAAATAATCAGGTCAAAAAGAGAAGGAAGAGTCAAATTCAAACCAAATATAAAGCAGTGCAACTTGAGAAACTATTCCAAAGAACTCAAGTCAAAGAGATTCTTCGACCTAACTGAGATCATACCATTTAACTTCAAAATCACTATTGTGTACTCTAAAAAAAAAAAAAGATATTAGATTGCACATACACATTTAAAATGCATTTAATCTGACAGATTTGAGCATTAAGGATGGTAGAATCACCTACTATCAAAATGGTCCATGTTCCAGAACAGAGACAACACCATATCACTCAATGTGTTGTTTTTAATGTGAATTTCTTCCTTCCTTATAAGCTATTGTGACTCCTGTTTTAAAAGCTCCTTGGACTATGCATGTGGTTAACTTTAAATACACAAACTGAAAACATGACTTCACATGTTAAGCCACGGTACATATGACAAGACCTCCCAAAGACAACTAACGTTTCTTACGTGTTTTTCTATTTACCTAGGTGAACTGCTTAAATTGCCAGTTTTAATTTTTTGCATTCTTTGAGTACAAATAAGTAATCACTCATAAACAGTGGAATATTTTGGAACAGATCTTAAAACTAGAAGACTGCCTTCCTCTGAGCCCATTAGTGCAATTTACTCAGCACTGTCACAAGTGTCTGCAGAGTTGTTGGAAAGACATCCACAAAACTCCTGACATAAGGATCTTTCACCATGAAATGGAGACACACTTAGTATATACTTACAGAACTTGGCAGGTGACCATAGGGAGGGAAGGACAACATTACAATGCTGCAATCCCTGCTCTCCAATTAGCTGGAAAATTAAAACAAAAATTTCACAGAAACACAAAAAAGAAAGACGTAAAAATAGTCTTCAGAGCACTGACCTAGCAAACATCTAAGTTCTGGGCTTTTTTCAATCTATTCTAAACCATTACATTTTTTACTCCCTTAGATCTTAGTATGTGGAAGTTTGGATACACCAGAGCAAGGGGTGTGCTATTCACTACAGTTATGCAAACTTATAATGTAGTCTTAATCTGGAATTAATCTATAAAATGCAGACTCACAACGAGATTAAGAAATTAACAGAAATTATGATAGAGAAAAACACCTCTTTCAGTATCACCCTCAGCAAGGTAATAGCAATTTTCACTAATGAAACCACAGAATTGAAAGCCTCATACACTTTCATGATATTTTTAATACGTGTACTGATAAAATGTATGTTGAAGTGTTTCTGATGCAAGCAAGCATAGCAGCCTGTTTTATTGTTACATGCTCAAAGAACAATTTGGTGGCAAGTTCTCACTCTTACAGAGAACTTCTAAATGCAAACCTCATTTTGAGGCTCAACATGTCAAAGTGACAAGCTTGTTTTTAAAAGGCTATCTGTCAGCTGGCTTAAAATGGCATACAATTTGAGTTTGGTTCAAAATATTCTGAAGTCAAATGAACTCTATTAATTTCAATATCCTTTATTCTCATCATCAAATGAGATGTTTATTCAGCAGTTCTTTCAGACAAATGAAGGAGGAATTCTCAGGTGTTTGATTTGCTAAACTGGCAACTACAAGCTACAAAGGAATACAAACAGCATGATTTACACAACTTTTTTCAATCATGCAGTTCTGTAAAATAATTCTCTGGACTAGTTTATCTGAATGGCCAGCATTTCTTAAACTTCCAACATTTCTCTGAGCTACCAAACAAAACAGTCAAGCCAATCTATGGTAACAGCACTGTACCTCTGCCTCCATATGTTAAAGTTACTTTAGACTGAGTTTAACCTTACAACTTTAGACTGAGTTTAACCTTACAACAACCACTGGGGAACCCAATCAGTAAAGGCACTAGAATTAGTTTTAGTCTTCTGCAACACAACACATATAACAAACATAATAACACCAATTTAGTGATAGTGAAAGCATAAACTATCCTGACCTTTCCATTCTACCTTCAAAACACAATGCAAAACAGTCTGCATCACAGTTGTGAACCTGTGTCTTGTGCTGGAATACATAAAAGCTGTGTTACCTTAAATGGCTGGAGCCTGGTCAGGAGATGACCCTCCAGCACCAGCCTGGGGCTCAGCCACACACAGCAGCACAGAGCCTCGGGAGCTTTGCAGTGTTAGTTCATGGCAGGCTTTACTTTGGTCTTGTCCTGACTTTGTACTTCACAGCTTTGGATTGAATTTTTGTATTGTTTAGTATCACAAAAGGTCTATGAACTGAGAAGTATAGATTCCCCAATTCAGAAAACAGGAAATGTAATAGAAGCAGTTTAAACGGTGGAAGTTTCACATCAGAGTTTCATAGGCATTGATCATTTCCTACTCAGAATATGCAGAGATCAGAATTTAGCATAGAAGCAATCTTTTTTCTTTTCAATGTTGTCTTGAAGTAATATTGCTTCTTTTTGCATTCACCCATTTTCCAAAAGGAAACTTCAAATCACTGGCCAAATTTAAATCAAAGGCATATCTTTCAAAGCTGAAGATTGATTTTCTGTTTAAAAAATGACCTCCAAAGTGTCTTTCATAGCAGAGCACACAATGTGACTATCTGTTAGCTCATTCTCACCCTTCAAAAGCCCTTTCTAATGTGATAATGTATTTCAGACTGTTAGAAAATCGAATACTATAGAGTTTCACAGTTATGTTCTGAATATTCATAGTGGGCCATCAAAGAATGTGATACTAAATTAGAAGATCACAGTAAAAGATAAGGCTTCAATCCATTACTTGTTCAGTAAAACATAGAAAATATATTAATTCACAAGGCAAGAGAAAAAAACCTTGCATTACTTACAAATCAATAATTCAAAAATAAAATGCAGGGAAATTTAAACAAACATTATTTAGCATTCATAATGGCAAGGAAAAATATCAACAAAATAGCCCAAATGAGCAAGTGTAACCATGTTTCTATATAGTAAAATCTAAATTTCTGGAAATACATATATATGCCCCTTGATGCTAAAAAAATATCAGCTTTCACATTCTACTCCCTGACAGCAAAAAACATTGACAATACATAGGTCTTGTACCATTCACCACTTTAGTAAGTACTGCTAACACCATCAATCTGTCAGCAGGACAGCATTTCACTAACTGCGAGTTTGGTAAGGGAGAGTCTGAACAAGAGAGAGGAGAGGAATTTGAGTTGTGGCACCTGTAGGAACATCTCTGCTGTGCTTTTGACTTTGCAGTGTGCCACCCATACTCTTCATTAGAGCACATCAACACACCAACAGCTATCACAGGGTGGTTTAAATTGTGTATACCTCACACTAATCAGTGCTGGAATTATTCTACTCCTTTCTTTTTCTGTAATTCACTTCTCAAAAGATTTATTTCTCTAGCAAGAGCTAGAAGTCTCAGGGATCTGTAAGAGAGTATATTTAAAATGTTAAATTATCCTAAAACAACTCTGCTGATATAACAGAAAAAGCACTAATCCTTTAATGAAGCTGATAGGTTTGCAGTGATTCGTTGTAAATAGACCTGGGGGGAGATTTACTAAGGATCATGGAGAAGAAAAAAGCGAGAAAAAGCTGCCTATAGATGGTTCCCCCTCACACATCAAATTCTCTCTCCCCTGCTTCAAGCTGGCAACATTGGCTCAGTGTGAAAACAGCCTCAAGCTCAGAGACACAAGAACACAAATATGGTCAAATTCATTTCTATGGACTTTTGTGTATCACAAGGGCCACACCTTAGCCCCACACAGTCTGGCCAATTTCATCTCATTCACAGATATTTCATCTATTCCGACATACATTTCAGCATCTCTAGACACGGACTGCGGTCATTACACACAGACCACAACAACACTGACTGAGGATTAGATCATCCTAATTCACATGCTGCAACATAACAATGTTTTCTAGTTTAGCAACAAGGGTGACACTCCCACAGCAGCCTGAAATATAAATCGGCAGACATTAGCCTGCAGTTTCAGCACCCAATGTGCAAACATTAGACAAAAATCAGGCCTTGAATAAGTTACCAAGGAAAAGTTTCTTACACTCCCAAGAAACATCTATTCCAAGGCTTCCTTACCATTAAAGTACAAGAAAGGTGCTCTGACACGATCAGTAAATTCTTTGTCACATTACCCTGACATTTCCAACTATCCATCCATTAGCTCAGCTCCACAGGCAATACTTTTGTAATTGTTGGTAGACCTCTAATATTTTCATGACTGTGTCATACACTTCTACTCTGTAAAGAATAAGTGACAGTCAGAAATACTCACAGATATCCTACAGTATCACCAAGACTACTGCAACCAACACTCAGTGTTAGTAACAGCTTGCAAACAGTTGATAAACAAACCAGAAACTCCAGCAGCTATAAAACATTGCATAAAAATATGCTTTCTTCCCCATAGCTTAGTACCTGGGCTCAGTGGGATACCACTGATTTAAAAATATTTTTGCCAATGAAAGCAGGAGAACATCAACAGTTTCAAAAGGATGTGAGTTCTCAGAAGCTTTTCTAACTGGAATTGGCCTGATTTATAGAAATTCCTTTAAAAGGCTGGATTGGTTCCAAACCCTCTGTGTCAAGCTATTTTTATCCATTGTAGGGGGTCTAAACAGAGTCACTATCCTCATCAGTAATGAGACAAGGCTCCAGTATCCTACTATAGGAATATTTTATGTATATCCTGCTCAGCTGTAGAGAAATACAGCATGTAGTCACAAGTGCTAGAAAAATAATGTCTTAAATATTTACCCTAAATTAAATACTTTGAATACCCAAAAGAAGAGAGAAAACTGAAGTGCATTAGACTGTAAAAAAAAATTAAAGCTAACATGTGTAAAGAGCAAAGTATGAAAATAGCCTAAATTACTTTTTTTTACCAAAAAGCAATTTTCCAGGATATGCCTGAACTCATAGGATCAGGAATGAGCTCATAGGATCAGGATCTGAATGGATCAGGAATGAAGTCATAGGATCAGGATCTGAATGATAAGTACAGCACTACTGATGTAATAACCCTGTAGTATTCCACAGTTTACTTACTAAGTAATCATACATTGCCTCTGAACTGCAGAGACCATACCATGACAACAGCACTGTAGCTTTTAATGCAGTTTCAAATAACTCCAAAATCTGAGGAGATAACTGCCCTAAGCATGACTATTAAAGCTTCCATTGCTTTAATCACAACAGAAGTGGAGTTCCAAGTTTGCAACAATATCAGTCCTGTCCTCATCCATCTTGGTCAACTCCCAAAAAGCAACACTCAAAAAAAAAAAAAAANTTTGTGCTGGTTAAGAGCTACACTTCAGAAATGTTCTGAAATAAAAGTCCTCAGCCAGAGGCTAGAGCAGTGGGATACTCAATTCATTTAGTGGGACTCATTGCTTTAATCTTACATTTCATAAAGGTACATTCTTAACAAAATACAAAAGCATAAACTAATAAGTCAAATGCATGCTGGCTGCAAAGGCTAACTGATTTTTCCAATGTTCAAGAGAAACAAATACATTAATTTCTTACTATGTTATCACAACATACATCACTGCCACCAAAAACAAAACATGACTGGGAATTGTGCCACACATTTCTCTTTTTTTGATCATTTTATCTTCAGCTGAAAATTACGAAGTTCATTCTTTTGTTCTTCTCACTCTATCAGACATATCATACCCTTCACGGTATAGAACAATCTTTTGAAGACAGAGAGTAGCATATTTGCCTGATAGCAATGGATAAGGAAAAGATGAATGTACCAAATTGAGTCAAAGGTATTTATAAATACAAAGGTATGGAAAAGTTCCAATACACCTAATAACCAGAACAAAAAATCTTTCAGAAAAAAATATAATGCAAAGTGTTAGTACAAACACCATGAAGGGGAAGACAACTGACCTACTAAACAGAAAAAGAAAATAAACCAGGATTCATAGTTGGCTATTGATGCAGGACTGTAAATATTACAAATATGAAACTTCTTCCCAATTTTTTATGCTGCTTTGATTGTTCAAAGGAAGAAAGAAGTTTTCTCCAGGAAATTTCCCGGTTCAATCATCTTGAAGTTACGTACACAAAGCACAAAATCTGTCTCAAGTCTCTAATGTAAATAAGTTCATGCCATATATAATGGGATTTTCTCTGCAGCCCAGAGAAGTAAATATAGATATTTCTATTGACTTCTGTGGACTTGATATCAGTGTTTCAGTTCCAGAACAGACCTGCTGGTGACATAATACAGAACTGTAATTAAGACAGATTCATTTGGTCTCATCTGTGTCAAAACTAGAGTCCATTTAAATCAAACCTTCATCAGAGTAGAGATTACAGCTGAAATTTACTGAGTTGCCTCTGAATTTCTCTCTTCCTTGACAAAGATTACAAGCTTCAAGTATCACTTTTGGACCTGCTTGGCTGTATAGAGGCAGCACTTCACATTTCATAGCTCCTGGAAGATTCACATGTTCAGAAACAGGGATTGCTGTGAAGGTGATATATAGATATACTGCCACAGAAAATGCTTCATGCTGTTTTCCAGAAGTATATTTTTGCTCCTGAATCCATTTCTGTGCTATAAGGAAAGATAAAATTTGAGCCCGGGGATGGATGAGAAAGAGAATAAAAACAAAACAAACAAACAAAACAAACAAACAAAAAAAAGGCAAGAATCTGGAAAGGGACTTATTACAAAATATATGTAGTGGTCATAATGCACAAGCATTCAAACTGAAGGCAATGAATTTCAATTAACATAGTCTGCAATAGAGAGCAATATCAAAAAATTACACAAGCAAAAAAATCCAAAAGCAGCATGTGACAGGATGATATACCAAATTCTTCTGCATACAAATTACTGATAACAGTGCAAAATGTTTATTTATCATAGATTTAACTGACAAGATTACATACTGCAGAACAGAGTCATACCACGACTTCCCACTGATAATGAAGCATATTTAAAATAATTCAGCAGTTGAAGTAGCAATATGAAATCACTTACCGTTAGTGTTGCATTGCTGAAACTATCTGAAGAGTCAGCCCTCTGGAAACATTTTTCCATCAATAACTGACAGCCGATACAGTTTCAGACAGTGATACACCAGGGAAAGACAGGAAGCAGCAGCAGCTCCTTCCCACTCAGCCTACCCTAGCACTTTTTAGATCTCCTTAACCCTTTCTAGGTATTTTCTCCCTGTGTTTTAGGTGAAAAGAAAAAGGCATGATACGTGCTATAAGAAAAGAATGCATTATTTCCCACTTTACTTGGAGTGTGACAAGAGTCGTGGGAAGAAAGTCAGTAGGATTTAGTCATAACAATAAGCTAACGAGAAGCAAAATCTAAAAACAGAAAATGACTCAGAGACTAGAAAGAGATATAAAGGGATATGAGCTACTGTAACCAGGGCAATGGTTTCTCCAAATGTAGAATTAAGAGGTCAAGATCACAATAACATAAGACAGTAGCATAAAAATAAGCTAAAGGAAAAGGTAATAATTTGCTCTAAGAAAAAAGGTTACAGTTCTTTTCCAGCCTTGGACCAATGAGATTCAGTTTTGAAATCAAGCCTATTTGGTTTCAAGAGGCCCACATTACAATCTTATAGACCAATTTTTAAACCAAATGAAATCTTAAGAGAAAATTTACTTCCTTTTCTGCAATAACTTTTTCTGTTGTGTTCTGAAACTGATCATATTCCTTAAATAAGGTTGTTTTCTTTCACAATGTCAATTTATATCGATAAGAAATTGTTTTCTGATATCACAAGATAACTTCTGTTTGTCACGTTATCCTTCTACACTAAGAAAAGATTGGTCTGATCTGACAGCTCAGTACATTTTAATGGACTGTGCTCCACAGAGGCTACCTGACAATAAAAGGTTTGGAAAATTCTTTTCACAGAATCACAGAATTAACTAGGTGGGAAAAGACCTTTGAGATTATCAAGTCCAACCTATTACCTAACACCATCTCATCAATTAAACCATGGCACTAAGCGCCACATCCAGTTTTCTTTTAAACATTTCCAGGGATGGTCATTCTACTACCTCCATTGGCAGCCCATTCCAATGTTCAAGTGGATTATTTTCTCCCACAGGAAAAAATAAACAAACAAAAGCCACCACTGAAGAAAACTGAGAAAAAAAAATTGACTGCGCTCTATTATTTTGCATTAATATTATAGCATTCAGGCCTACACAAGGCTGACTGCACTCAGCTGTCTCATCTATCCTATAAAGGTAAAGTACTGTGGAAAGATAGATTCTAGTGAGATGGAGAAAGATATATTCACATGAAGTGTTGTTAGTCCTACTAGCTGAAATGCCAGCCTTTGGAAATCACATGCAGGGAGATGCAGCTGGGAGAGGAATGTGTAAAGGCTACAATGTATGTAAAAGACATTTCCTCTTACTTTCTACCCTCCCAGTTTACAAATTATACAAGCAGATACTCTCTTCGTACCACAAAGAATATCTCTTGCTTGCCCATTCAAGTGAAACAGAAAATCAAATGCACAGATTCAAACCATAAGTACAAAGAAATAAGGCTCTGAAAATTCAATAGCTCTACCAGTTTGCTGCAATTTTCCCCAGCTCATAAGAAGTATAGTTCTCCCCTTCTTACAAACAAACAAACAAACAAAAAAAAAAAAGGGCAACCCAAACAAACAAAACCAAAACAATTTAAAAAAAAAAAAAAAAAAAAAGGACAAAAAAACACCCAAAAAACAAACGAANAATCCTCCAAACACCAAGGATTAAAGTCTCTGCTTTGGTCATTATTGGACAGGTACATCTTCTAAAATTGAAGAAAGGACTTCAAGGACTTTGAAACAGTGGGAAAATATACAAGGAAATTAATTGTAGCCAACTGAGAAAAAGTTTCCCATTGAAGAAGAGAACTGGGAGTGAAATTTGGACATCCTTTCTGAAGTCTCTTCCCACAGATGACTTTTACCCATGGCTGCTCATGAACTGTCTTGGTTCAAGGTTTCTTACAACCAGCTGTTGCAGAGAATCAGCTTTACTGGACCATTAATCTGTTACCCTCAAACAGTTAGAACTGCATTTCTTCTTTATCAATGAAACTAAGTGGTCTGTTGACTCTGCACCAGACTCACAAGAATAGTTCTTTATTTTCATTTCTCATAAATTCTATTTCATTTTTCTCATAAAATAGCAAATATTTGCTTCCTATATGTGTTTGTATTCCTGAGTGTTGCTTTAGGCAAAAAAAGCAAAAATGTCATTCCATTTTCTCTTCGAACCTAGAGGCAACAGAAGGAAGGAATAAATAGGCTTTTTTAATTGATTCCTTGGGGTCATTGACTACATAATTTCTCAACTGTTGCCCAGAATTCCAAGTCTAACTCTGCATTGTTCCCTTGTCTTCTATTTCTGCACTCATGGATGTTGTGTTGGGTCAATATCTGTCTTGGTTTTCAACTAACACCACACAGCCACTTGCTCACTCCACCACCACCTCACTCTCCCGGGATGGACGAGAGAATCAGAAGAGTTCAAGTGAGACAGTTTAATGAGGAAACCCACACACACAAGTAGAGCAAAACAAGTAATTCATTAACCACTTCCCATGGGCAGGCAGCTGTTCAGCCATCCCCAGGAAATCAGGGCTCCGTCATGAGTAACAGTTATTTGGGAAGACAAACGACACCACTCCAAACATTCCCCCCCTTCCTCCTTCTTCACCTGTCTTCATATGCTGAGCATAATCTCATACGGTACAGAATATCCCTTTGGTCAGTTGGGATCACCTGTCTTTGCTGTGTCCCCTCCAAGTTTCCCATACATCCACAGTCTCCTTGCCACCCTGTACGAGAAGCAGAAAAGGCCTTGGCTCTGTGTAAGCACTGCTCAGCAATAGCAAAAACATCTGTATTACCAACACTGTTCAAAGCATAGCCCCAAATTAGATACTGTGAAGAAAATTAACTCTACCTCAGCCAAAACCAGCACAATATCCTACAAGTTTCCCAAATCTATGAGTGCCTTTGCAACAGTTTTGGTTTCATACAGCACTGATTCCTGTATCACCATGCTTTATTTTAATCACTGAATATCTCCTTTTTATCCTCAGAAACATTATTTTAAGTAAATGCTTCCATTTTTAAAATAGCACAAAATGTACCAAACTCATGTCCTCGTACTATTCTTGCTCATTTTTAAGCAAAAAACCCTTTTATTCAAATTAATGCCTAATTGTTACTGTTCTAGTAATTTAGTACACTAGTAATTTATAGCCTTTTAAAGACTTCAGGTTGACATAATGATAAAAAGTTAGGATAAGATTATATCCCTCTAAAAATCCCCATGAAATAAAATGGAAATAAACTGTTCTCCTGGGTGAATAAATTGCACATCTTTGAGATTTCTTTCATCAATAATTCATATAAAGTGTTTTTTCCACTCCCACCATCACCAAGACAAGCTTGGAAGGATAAAACAATACAATAAATTCATAGAAATTTCATGCTCATTGAAGTCTAAACACTTGACAACCACCACAAAGGCAAAGAAAGTGCAGACTTCCATCACATGGCTCTAGTTTGTATTTTTCAAGAACATTTCATTCCAAGTAAGCAGATAAGAGCAATTTTCCCATCAAATGTCACAATCTTCTGCCCTATCAGTCCACTCACTTTTTGGATTCAAAATCAGTATCAAGATCTTTGTATCTTCACCTGCAAGAATTCAATATTAAGCATCTGATTTCATGTCCTCATGCTATACTCCAGTGCTTCCATTGCACCCTATAGGGATATTACAGTGCAGGTTTTTAGGTGCTAAAAATAAAACAAACACATGTCAACCCAAGGACAAAGTTGAAAGGAAACATACTTTAATGTAACTAAAGAAGAATATATTTAGCTTTTTGCTACTAAGCAAGGATGAAAATAAACTTGTCGACACTCTGAGTCTCACTGTGAAACCCACACCCTACTCAATCCTTTCTGCAGCATTTATTATATATGAAAAGTGGATTTAGTCTTTCTTTCTTTCCTTCTTTCTACTGTAGAGTGACTGTTAGTACTCAGGCCAGAAAGGGCTTCTGAAGTGCAGCATAAAGCACTTCCACCCTTTTAGGCAGTTTTTCTAACAATTAACAGTAGCCATCCAAGGTGCATTTGGGCATATTAGACTTCAGTCTGGAATACTTCCAAAACCAAATACAAGTGTAGAGTGGGATTTGGCATGACACTCATTCCACAGAAAGGGAAAAGTGAGTCCTAAACTAAAATGTTGTTTTCTTTTGTTTTTCTTTCATTATCATCGCTAATTTGGGTTCTCTGTAAAGCAGTACTGTTCCTGTGTCCCCAGAAATGAACACTCATCCAAAACCATGTGATTACATTTTTAAATATTGCCTTTGAAATCATGTAGATCTATATTTTTAACATTTTAAACTATCTGAACTTTTATTTTTAACATCAGTAAAATAAATATTAGAATCGTATACACTGATTTTCATTTTGGAGATCCTGTGTTCTGAATAAAGCTGATATTGAAGGCAAGAACCATTATGTCTGCTTTATTTAGCCTTTGAAAACAACAAAGTCAAAAATTTATTCTGTTAGAGCTTGTTACCTGGCACATAGAATTCAAGGCAGAGAAAAAAAAGTTAATGGATGAGTGTAAGTTAGTGTGGTACTACTGTGAAGCTATATTGTCAAACTGTATGAACATTTAAGAGAGAAAGCAAGGAAGAAAACTGGGAAAAGCTCTTAACAAAAAGTTATTGCTTTAACCCCTAAGAACTTTTAGGTTCCTGCATCCACCACCATGAAGAAAAGTGTTCGGTAGACCAAGGCACTGTGGAAGCTCCTGGTGTGAAAGAGCTTCTACCTCCAAGAGGGGTGTCACCATGGAACCGGAAGATTTATTCTAATACCACCAGGTTCAAAGGTTGACTGCTTCAATATGTCACCCTTTTTGTCCCATATCCATTCAATTGCAAATATTTCCCTTACCCAATTGCAAAAAATTCCCTTACCCAGCAGTGCAATAGATATCAACAAACTCCATTCTAAACTTAAGATACATTAGTATCTTTAAATATTGATGTTAAAAAGGTTCATTGATTCCAATAAACTTTCAAGGAAGCTGCAAAAGGAGTAGTTGCAAAGTACCATTCTGGCAGGTTTTAGGTAACCTTTAATGGAGCTCTAAAAAGCTCCTCATGCTTGATAAGGGCCATTTGACTTCTGGCAGTAGGATTCAAATGGCCCTAATTAAATTATAGGTGTTTAGAAAATAGAAATGAATCTAAGGCTAAGTATTCTGAAGTTCACACAGGAAAAACAAAATCCAGCTAATATCCTCCAAGATGTATGCTGTGGTGACTGCAACGAAAATTCTAAACTTTGACAGTTTTTATGCTTCTTTCCAAATAAAATGAACTCCCTCTTTTAGGAAGATATAAACTATTCCTTCCCTGCTCAGAGCATTGTAGAGTCACTCTGTCAGCTACAGATGATGGAAACACCTCATCAAAAAGTAAAGGACTGGCAAGCATTTATCTTCTTCATTACGGACTGATATAAAGCCTATCAAAAAAATTCAGTGTATTTATGATTGTCCCAAAAGCCACAACACTTCAAGGCCATAATAACACTCAAAACTTTCTAAAGATTTGTAGGAAGTTACATAAGTGAGAAATAAGCATTGCTGGTTTCTACAAGATGTCTTTACACGGACAAAATTACAGCACAAAATTAAAAAAAATATTAGTAACTGAATATCAAAAAATTATCTTGCAACATGCCATCATGAGCATTTTTTTAAGACTGAAGATTTGTAAAAGTAGATGCAGGGTATCTCAGAAGACGTTATCAGTTTCTCCATTTAAGGCATTAAAATTTCACTTCAACTTCTTATTTTCTAAGGATTTAAATCCTTAGATTAATGTGTTCTCAATTAGATGAGACATCTGCAAGTATCTATTAAATGCAGAAATACTCCTTAACATTAAAACAGAGGGAAAAAGAACAAGAAGAAAATTAAAAAAAAAAAAATCCCAGGACATTAGAAAATGTGAAAGTTCAAGAAATTACTCATTTGCCATATCTATCCAACAGAGACCTTTAAAATTTATAACAAATATCCACAGATGGAGATTCAAAGCAAGAAATCGTATTTCAGTCATTCTTGATGCTGACAATTCAGAGAAGCGCATTAGCACCAGTCTGCCACATTTCACCTTCAAAAATATATTTATGGCTTTCATTATCAACACACAGTATTACCTAACTATACCAAAAAACTGCAAGATGGCTCAGTGTCTAACTGCTTGTTAACCATTTCATTTCCCAGTTCTTCAGACTTGTCTGCATCTAAATATAAATATATGCTGCAAATATACCACTGTCAGCTTTGGAAGAATGTGGGAACAAAGTTTTAAATTGATTGCAAAGCTGAGCTTCAGATTACTAACATAATTGCTGGATTACTGGAATAATTACCTAATAACTGCTGACGGGCTTGATCTCCTGGCCACTTCTAACACTCTCAAATTGCTGGGCAGATCCTTTTGGAAGTATGTGGAATGTACCCAAACCATCAGAAATCTAGAAGGGGATATTTTAAAAAAAAAAAAAAAAAAAAAATTGACAACCGTTGTTCTAGACTTCCTTGCATAATATTGCCAACATCTACAGGTAAAAACATATCCTTTCCTTATGAGAGGCATCACATATTCTGTAACAGCTCTTGTAATTTTCTAAAGCTGTAACATTTTTCTCTAGAGAATCTTGCTTCGGAAGTAATATTTCCATATGTCATCACAGACATTATATTTACTCATTATGTAGGAAAACCCTTGGCATAATAACTGCTTCTGTGATTTTTCTGTTCAAAGTAGCACTGACATATCTTATTCCAGTTAAAACCCACACTGCAGTACTTAAAAGAGGGGCAAAAGGTTCTATGGATACCAAGTCACTGTATATTTTAAGACAATCTACAGAATTTGGGGAGCAACCGATTCCCACAGAGAAAAGTACTTCTACTCCTTCAAGCATGGAGAGAATCAGCAGGATTTCTCTGAATATTATTTAGATAGGAACTAGCAACCTGGTACATAAAATTAATGAGGGGGTTAGGCAGAAAAGCATGCTGAATTGAAGGGTGGGTGGAATGTCTCTGCTTGGTTTAGAGAGGGGGTTGAAAAGGAATAAAATCTAATTTTGGTAGTTAAACTGCAAATACATAAGAATGGCACAAACCCGAGCCATATTGAGACCTTAAGTCAGTTTCTCAGAGTTCAGCATTATGTTCAAATTCCAGGATCAATTGCTTTTCCCTTTTGCTTACAATTATTGTGGTTTCAACAGCAGAAATTCCCAAAGAGCCCACAGATTATGGGCTTTCAGCTAAGCACTGAAAGCACGGTAAGATATTTGACTTGCATCTCCAGAGATTTAACTTGCTCTACATTTCAGCCTCCACCAGGTACCACTGCCAAAAGACGGTCCCATTTTGACCTCAGCTGGCTCCGAAGAGACCCGGCCGCACACACAACACGACCCGCACAGACGATGGGGCTTCGCATGCAAAAATTCGGGGGAAGGGGGGCGAGAAGGGAAAATTAATACCTTTAATCCCGAGACGCCTCCTGGCTCCCTCTTCCTCACACTGCGACACGCGCAGCCATCCCCCTCCCTGCGCGAGGGCCGCCCGCTGCAGTCGGGAAACTTCCCGAGGGGCCGCAGCCCGCGGACCNTGGGGCACCCGAGAAGCGGCGGGAGCTGCCGGCGCTTCCCCGCGCTCCCGCCCCGACCCCACTCCGACACCCCCGCAGCCCCCCGGGGCGGGCAGGGCTACCCTTCCCCGCCGGCGATGCTGAATCACGGCGGGCCGCCGCTCCGCCGCCCCTCCTAGGGGGGGGCGGCCGCAGCACTGGCGAGGGGGGG